>JBBPCZ010000034.1:11375848-11381040 GCA_037974445.1 Brycinus macrolepidotus
TCCCCACTTGATGTCAGTTTCCTTGCTCTATATACCCTTGTATGTAATTGTGTCCATTACATTGTGTCAGAATCACTTTTGCTATAATGTGAAATGAGGTCACCCCAGATTATTATGGACAGTGGTGTTAGGGCAGCGATGGGGGAGCTAGGCTTGGGCCTGGAGGGTCAGTTCAGCACACTTTGGTGGTTTCTTGATTTAGAACACCCACCAAACCTGGGCTTCAGCTAAATCAGGTGTGTTTTATCAACCCATCAAACTGTGCTGAACTTGAGTTGTTCACCGCTGCCTTAAATTGGGATTTGGGCTCCTTTTGGGTTACATTTTTTTCTGAAGCTCAGTATTCATAAGGCTTAAGACACCTTTATAAACCTTTTTTGACAACTGAAATAAGCCTGCATAAATATTTATAAAGACTTCTATTCCAACAAGCATCAGTTGAGATAAAAACTGTCAATTCTGATGTCATATCACTTCAGAAGACATTATGACAACTGATGCTTGCAGGAATAAGTCTTTACAAATGGTTATGCAGCATTATGTCAGTTGTCATTAAGGTTTATGTTTGTGTCATGTAATGTTACAGATGCTGAGCTTCAGTGAAGTGTTAACAGATACTTTAGGTTTATTCTGCTGTTTTCAAAGTGGCCTTAGAAGCCCTGGTGTCTTGTAGCTTACTTTTAAACATGTCATGGCATAAAACATGGACCTATAAATTGAGTATGGTAAACATCCGTGTGCTGCGGGGCCATTTGGATGGTAATGCCCAGTCAATTACATTTCTTTCAAGATCATTAAGCACAAATCTGGCTTGTCTTTTAACAAGGCAACCCCATGTATTTAATGAGGGTCAGAAAAGGGTAGTGCTGTTTTAATGGATTTCTTTCCCCCAGCCACATCTCCGTCCAGCACATTACAGCAGTGGAGACAGATTCTTCTCCAACTTCCTTCCTGCCTTCTCTACAAACCTAACAATGACCAGACAGATCAGATGTTAAAGATCAGCAATTTCCCCAAAAAACATAGTGAATTATTGTTAAAACTAGGTTCTGCAGATGTCCGGGAGCAAGAACTGTTCACCACTGGTGAATTCCACAAATGTGAATGATCTCAATAACCTGCACTGACTCTGCTCCTCAGAACTTGCTGTTATTTCTAGCCTGGTGGAATTTCATATGAATTATTCCTGACTAGCAGGTCATTGAAAGAGGCAGATTAGTGCAGATTCTAAATTTTCAAGACAAGATAAGATAAGATATGTTATTACATAGAGATTTCCAAAGTTCTCAGACCAAAAGTATCCCCTTGACATCTGTAGTCCCCATTCAAGACTGTGAGCAACTGTGAAAGTTTGGTTTATGTTTGCAGCAAAAAAGGGTCATTCTGACCAAGATGTTCCCTTCGGACGCAGTCTCCAACCACCAGCACCCAATGGATTTACTGATCTTTAGATACAAAATGAATTTACTGATGAATTTAGATCCAAAAAAAAAAAAAACAAGATCTGAGAGATGTTTTTTTTTTTGTTAATATCCTATTGTGCCATGACAGTGCTTTCTCTGTAAGACTAGATGATTTTTGTGTATGATTTGAACCATGATTATTCATGAACCTCATTAATAAATATTAATACAAATCTTGAGGGGTCTGAGAAACAATAAAGTTCTTCATGTATTTACATTGTCTAGACATTTAGAAATATTCAAAGTTACTTGTTTATCTGATGTTTAATGCAGAAATCAGAGCCTTGTGGTCTAAGACTCCTCAAGATCTTGTTGGTCAGGGGTCTATGGCAGTTAGAGGCCCCAAGACAGCGGGTGCAGGGACCTGATCAGCAATCCAGGGGCATTGTTTGGTCCTGAGCACCTGGGATCCCAAAATGATAATAAAAATAGCCAATAGCCTTGGATATAAGATTCTGATCATCATTGATGCTGCTACTTTCATGGAGACATTTCAGCACCCCGTCACAAATCAACCCAACCCAAAGGTCTGTGGCACTTAAAGGCCCCTAGGCACTGGTCCCAGGGGCCCGGTCAGCAATCCATTGGTGTTGTTTGGCCTGAGCACCCAGGACTTCAGCCCTGGAAGTTTTATAAACAGCCCAAGAGCTCAGAAACTGATTATAAGGGATCGCCAACAGTCTAGGATGAAAGGTTCTGATCATCATTGACCCCTTTGCTTTCATGGAGACATAGCAACACCCCTCTGCACAAATCAACCCCCCCACAGCCAACCCAACTATTTTTATGAACAATCACACGTACTAAACATTTTGGAGCTGTTTGTAAACTAATCCAGTCCTCCAGCAGCCTGCAGTGCAAACTTCCAGAGTAATGCAATCATGATGAATTACAGGGAGGTGCAATCGAGATCAGGATTTATTTCATGATTCATTGAATTGCATTAATCCAGTGAGTTGACATGCATAAAGTGTTGTTTTCCCAGCGACGACAAACATCCGCTCTTCAAATGATGTCAGCGAGTGACTCTGAATGCTTAATGGGATTTACAAAGAAGCAAAGGTGTGAAACCACAGACATCTCTATTATAAGAAACTACAGCTCCCCCATCATAACAATAACAGCTTCTTTTTTTTAATGTTGAACGAAATCTTTCAGTCAAACATCCCGCTGCATGGTTCAGTATTTTTCCAACGTTTGTGTTGTAGTTCAGTGGCATCAGTTGTGCTGTGTTAGGTTAATCTGCTAATTGATTTTAAATAATTTGCTGATTTGGAGAACCTACATGCTGTTTTAAGCGGTTTGCGGCTCCAGCCATGGTACCTCTTAAGCGTTTAATTGAATCCCCCGTCCGTTGAGCAGGCATAAGCATCGCGCCGCACTCAGATAGCCACTAACTGCCGTAAGAATGTGTGTAGATCACACATTTTCTGCACCGATAAAAACTTTGATTGTGTGTCAGGCTCACATAAGAAGGAGCTCCTCCGTGCTAAATGAGATCCTCCACGCTTGGCTAATGATACTTAATGAATTATTCAGCAAAATAAATTATTATTCAAAAAAGAATGCCGGCAGGAGGCAAACAATTTGAAGGGTTGTAACACCCGTAACAGTTCAACAGCCAAAGGAACAAAAGTATCATGCTGGAAATTAAACTAATGATTAAAAAATGTGCATTAATTTTTCATTTGAGAGGACGGAGAAAATGCCAGACACATTTGAAAGGTTAATCTTTAATTCAGCTACTAATAAACACAGTGGCGGAGGAAAAAAAAAAGAAATTAATAACATGCTCTTTTACTGGACATAGTAAGTCATCTCAGAAAAATGATTAACTTTCTATCCTTTAGGCCTTGCTTTTTCTTTTCTAAAATGAGTCTTAATTTCCATGCTGAAGTGTGAGCAGGCTCTGAGTGGGCCTAGTAAGATCTAGACAAATCAGCTCGCCTCCACTGTGGGCCCAGATGTGAATGATTTACTCAGAAATGACTAAGCACAAATTCTTTGTCTATTCTGTTGGACTGACACTACTTTTACTTTGCTGATGCATCTTTGCTAATAGATGGGTCAGTCAGAGAGGAATGGAGAGAAGGGCAAATGTTCAATGGGACTAATCAGGATTTGGGATTTTAGTGTTGAGGTTTTGAATAGGGCTGATTCGGTGAAAAATATCGACTTGTGATTTTTATGACCAATATTGACTGCAATTAAAATTGTGATCATAATATATATATATTAGGTGCATTTCCTCAAGAAAATGTGAAAGTGTTAATGCATGGTTGCTATAAAGCTAGTGTTCAGAGACACCCAAACATTGGTTTTATGGGCAAAAAAAGTTTGTGTTAAAAATATTTCTGATCATTATTGATTGTAATTAAAATTGTGATTGTAATATTTTAATTAAGGTCTGTTTTCTTTTGACCATAAAGATCATATCCTATTTAAGCTTGAAGCTTGAACGCTGAATGTGATGTACCAGAAAGCCAGTTAGATGTGGCTGTAGTGTCATGGGGGTTGTTTCTGATTAGTCTTACAGGTTTCCATCCTGTGGGTCACAGCATCCCACTAAGCCATGGTCGTACTGCTAGGGGGCTGTTGGACATAACTTTTTTAATTCTCAAAAAATTTCAGAATTGAAAACTTACCAATCCTCTTTTATCTCTCAGAATTAAACAGGTTGTTTGTGTTACTGTACCTTCTAAGACAGATATATATAAAACAAGTTCTGTTCTTATTGGCTACACTGTTTTGTGCCTCATTCAAAAGCAATCCGGGGTTAAACACTTCATATAACTTCACTGTAGATGGGCGGGGCTAAGCTACTGTAGGCTGACATCACAAACAGTGCATTAAAAACGTGCTGTTTTTGCAGCTAAGTTTGTGTATATAGTCTGCATGGAAGGGGAGTAAATGGTACATTTACGTACCACATCATCCTCAAAAATACAAAGAAAATTTTGTTTTCCATGAAATTACCCTTTATGTTCTGATGCAATATGGAGAATGGCTTTATTTGCACCACATTTCTTAATCGTGCAATGCACTGTAATATTTAATCATGTACACCCCAGGAATCAATACTATCCCATCCACACTAGTCCTACTGTCAGTCTTTAGTTTTCTGCTATTTTATTTTTTAATTTTTAATTGAATGGTGTAGCTTGTGATTAATAGAAAAGCATTTAATGTGTGTTGACAATGGAATTAAACTGAAAATAGATGTAGGTCCCCCTTTACTCCTTTAATTTGATTAAATTTATAGTACTTCTTCCTAATATCACAATCAAAAAAATCCCCCTCTGCCCTTTTATGAGCTTTTCTTATCACCTTAGTGGTTGACCCTTTGACCTTTTGTTTTAACTTAATATCAGAGATGCTTTATGCTGCAAATTCTGTTTCTTTAGTTCTTTAATTATGTGAAGTCAAAAGCTTTGTTCTGAAGTGATATCTGTGATAGAAGTGGGTTACCCTCAGTGCTGTTCTGGCAGTTTTCTTATGGGAAAGTGTGGTCTGAGGATGCTGAGGGGCTCTGCTGATTGGACAGGGGTGTTTCACAGCAGTGGGCAAGAAAACAGGGCCTTGGGTCAAAGATGCAGTTTTATTAAACTGGTTTGTTGTGAAATACTTCTAAGCTATTACATATGTATAAGTAAATATAGGCATATTTCTCAGCTCCTCACAAAGAAATAGGCTGTTTTCACCTCAGATTCAACTTCAACTATCTATCTA
>JBBPCZ010000034.1:11381140-11408640 GCA_037974445.1 Brycinus macrolepidotus
AATGTGTCTAATGTAACCACAACAATACCTTTTTTTTAGGAAATTCAGATAATCACATATATCTATTTATCTCTCTCTCTCTCTCTCTCTCTCTCTCTCTACATATATATATATATATATATATATATACATATATGTGTGTGTGTGTGTGTGTGTGTTTGTGTAAAGTGTCTCTATAAATTTGCATATAATTTCTCCACTTTCTAAGATTAATTAGTAAGAAATAATTAATACTGCATTATAATATTAATTTCTTATTGCTGGCATTAATTGTGACTTCTAAGAGTTAACAGCAGATACGCTGTTTGTGGGATTGTAAGCTTATTTGACATCTAAGTGTGCATGACAAAAAAGTCTACATCATTTAAACAGTGATGGGAAAACTGGCTGATGTGCCACTCTGCAGCAGTACGAGCCCCCCCTCGACACCCCCCTCCTTTGGCCTGTTCTTCTCATGTCACACACAAGCTTGATGAACACATGCTAATTTTCACAACCCATCAGCCCTCAGAGCCTCACACACACTGGCTCGCTAATCTTGCTGATCTTGTCCCCTGAGTCGCAGCTGACCGTCCCTGTCCCAGTACTCATGGTGACTTGACCCTTTAACATTCAGAATGACCCCAGACCTCTCTGACATGGTGCTTATTCTCACAAACCTTATAGCTTAAAGCTAATAGGTCAGCTTCCTAAAAGTGTGTCAAGTTGTTAAGTAATCTCAAATAAACTTGCTTATGTGGTTTCTGACACTATCTGACATACTGTGATCCATAAAAATGATGACTGGTGCTATTGTTTTTGACTCCAGTTGGTTTTGGGTTTATAAAATCCCACACCTACATTGCATCAATGTTAATTATGGAAAAAATGCATAGTTCGAATTACAGGGGGTACTGGGGGGTACTGTACCCCCCGATCAAAACACTCTTATCGAAACTTATCGAAAACACTCTTATCATGTTACATAAGCAGCTTTGGGAGTCTTTCCCAAGGCATCTTATTTGTATAGTGGTTTTGTTTGGCTGATGAATCAAACCCTGGCCACATTCAAGGTTCAAGGTTACTTTGAACACGTACATAGTGTGATGAGACATTTCTCCATGGACCACAGTGCAACATAACGACATTTAACATTCAACATTTAAGACATAAGCAACACAGACAACACAACAAATGGACACCACAACAATTTAACGGTGACATAATGTAACAGCACAGTGTGAATGCTATGTAAACCATCCAGAATGTTATCCACTACGCTGTACAAACCCCATAACTTCAGATATGCCTTGAGTGGCTGACTACACTTGGTGTAAAGGGGGGAAAACTGTGAAAATTCAATTTTTGGCTTTGAGGACCATCACAGTACTTCACAACACTTGGACAGAGTGTGGTTTTGATGTATGAGTGGGAAAAGTTTGCTCCGGGTTAACGGGCTAAGGTCATGCTAATGTTATTGAGCTCAGTGCCAGGCACGTATGCAGGGAGCAAGAGAAGGACTTGGAACAAAAGCAGCTTCACCCGCTAGGCAGCATATGCCTCCGCACCGCCAGTCCCTACAGGCCTACAGCAGCTATCCAGGCAGATCCGCCATACTCTGCCCAAAAAAGGCCTCTAACACGCACACGCACACACACACACACACACACACACACACACACATGCGCGCGCATACAGAGACTGGAGTCATTTCAGTCTAAAGAACCCACTTCACACACACACTGCTGTATGGACCATCTAAGGACACATTCTATTTGTGGTCTTGCTGCGTGCTTATGTTTGCTAAGGGCTTTTAGAGGTCACAGGGTTAAAAGCGGCCTATTTAGCTGCATAGTAAACATGGAGAAGAGAAAGGAAAGTCTATACATTTTGTTTTTCAGGATATAGATATAGATGGCAGGATATAGATGGAACTAAGGCAAAATGGACAAAATGTGATGTGTCAGGTGTGTGTGTGTGCGTGTGTATGTTCGTGTGTGTGGGACAGATGGATAGATGCAGGTTGGCACAGGCGTGTTCTGGCACAGTGAGTGAAGCTGGTGCAGCTGTGGTGGTCAACACTGTCACAGTGCCCTTTTGAAAAAGCACACACACACACACACACACACACGTACAAACACACATACACACACAGATGCACATGTTTGCACTCTGTGCAAGCTAGATGCAGAACGAAAACATAAACACACCAACAAAAGCAGAGTGTGATGTAATTAAACTCAGGTTCACATGTGAAGCTCTAAACTAACTTATTCTTATTTGTCTTTTTTTCTCAAATAAACCTTCCTATTCCCTCGAATCATCTCCCACCACGTGTATGTCATCAAACTTTCACACTTTTGTTGATTTTTCCTCTTAAATCTGTTTTCCCAAGTCCAAACTTTGTCCCCAGTTTAGTTGTATTTGCATTTATAATGTCAGTTGATCGCCATGCAATATTTCATTTACACCCCACTGTGCTTTGTGTGACATTTCAAATTTTCTGCATAATTCAATGTTCGTGATGTAAAAATCATTCAGAGTGGGTGTAATGTGAAATGGTAAATTGTAAAGAAGCTTACTGACTTTTTTACAGTTGTGGTGCGTGGAACCAGGAGTCAGGATATTTACAACACAAATATATTCATTTGATTTACTCTCCAGACCCACTAATGAACCTATACACGTCCTCTGTGTGTTTATGTGTAATATTGGCGATGGTTAAATTTTGGAAATATTTTTTTAAAGTCCTTTGGGAACTATTTTGCCTCACCTCACCCTGCATGTATCCCTCCACCATGAATGGATTTTAAAAATAGGTTAAAACCTGTCCAAACTCTGATAAAATAATGCCTCAAACTGTGCATTCATAACCATTTCATGTTATCACTTTACTTGAGCGAGCATTAGAGGCATTAAACTCAGACACCTGGTTCCATTCACCGCTATAATACTGAAATTCCATAATGACTTGAAGTTCCTGTAGAACGAAGCATTTCACACCAAACCACTCTAAATGACATAGTTTACATCTTCACTATATAATTATTTTTGTAAAAAAAAAAAAATCCTTCCCTCATGTAAATAATCTAAATAAACATTATTTTTTTATTATTTTTAAACATAATCACTTAGTTAACTGCTACTAATTACTCAACCAATACAGAAAAAGAAAAGAAAAGTATTTTTTTCCATTCATCATGAAATGTTTACATGGTATACAAAAATGTTAAATCTTAAAATTAAAAATGATACAATAATGTTCACACCGACAAAATCAAAATCTTCTATCATTACTTTTTTCCTGAAGATTTTCCATATATAAACATTTTTTAAATAATTCTGGACTATTTCTATTGGTCCATTCACCATGAAATATTTGCATGGTGTACAAATTTTTTTATCTTTTCTGCATAAATGAATAATGTTCATAATTAAAATAGTCCATCGTCACTTTCTCCTGAAGTTTTTCCATTGTTCCATCTTCATCCATAAACTAGCACTGGGCTATTCTTCACCAAATTGACTGTAACACACTGCGCTTTGGCCCTAAGCAGAACTTTGCGATGAAAGATGTTGTGTTTGCTATGCCCTGAGGTGTGACCTTACGAGAGTCAGAGATTCAGTTACTCCCCAGCATCAATTAATAACACAGTTCGCGATTAATCACAGAGGATGTCATGCTTTGTGTAATCACTGAAGCATTGTATCAGCACGGTGGAGGCTTTCTGTCCAGGAGAATAGCCCTCCTGAGCTGAGAATTTGGAAAGGGAGGCTACAACTTTGTGGTCAAGTTGTGATGCCCATATCATGTCCAGTTTTCGTATTCATGATTCAGACAAAATGGCACAAGCACATCTGACCAATATTTTTTTACTTTTACTTTACTATCAGTCAGAATTTGAGGAACACATTTTTTTTATTTAAAACATAAAACGACTTAATCAGTATCAAACAGGTTAATTATCATTTGTATAAGCACATAATTATATAGGCTTAATTCACGCCACTGCCTACTTTAGTGCTTTATACAATAAAGTTGCAAGAAAAAGTTTTCTGATGCCATAAAAGAACCATTTTTGGTTCCTTAAAGAACATTTCAGTACAAGGGGTGCAAGGAGACTTCATTTTTAAAGATAATTAAGAGTGGGCTCACTTCACAATATCTAGTCAACAGGGGTTCTATAAATCTATAATTGTATACCTACAGTACTGTGCAAGAGTCTTAAGCACCTGAGAAAATAATATTTAAAAACTGTTTAGATGAGCAGTGAGTGTTGTTTTCACACTAATATTACTAAATATACTAAATAAAACTAAAAAAAAAATACAAATAACATTCTACAGTAATTGGTGATGTTCTGTTCAGTATATCAGTGTGTTCTTGTGGAAGTCCAGTATTACTGTAGTTTCCATGAGAAACCTGGTTTGACTCAATCAGTCCTTCATTAAATTAAATCAGGAGCTGCTGATGGATTTTCACAAATACAAACAACGGCTGGAGGAACCGAGGAGAAATCTGGAACTGAACCTGTGTTCTCCTCACCAGCTCACAAAATGTCAACTACTTTTATACAAACAAAACAAATCTTGATGCTTTTTACTGTTTTCTTGTTTATTCTAATGTTAACTTTACTAGTAGAAAGACATTTTATCACACACTGAAAAAAAGGACTTTGCACAAGACTTTTACACAGTGCTGCATATAGTGGACTTAAAAGGTAGGTGGAGCTCGTAAAGATGAAGTAATGCTGTCACTGTTAATAGTTCAACTGAACTAACTGTAAATAACTGATTATGTTTAGTTACTTCAAAACTAAGCGAAGAGAAAAATGACTTACTGAACACTTTCATTTTTTTTCAGCATTACAATTGCCCGCCCTCTACAGCCGTTATTGCCTGACCCTTTTGCAGCCTCACACTGACAGCCCTGTGAAAACTTTCACAATTTCATGCCTTCAGCTGAGACATGTTTGGTGTCAGACATTTGCTTCTTTAGGTTTGCACCAGAGTGACGAGGCTGATGATGGTTGCAAGTAATTAAAGCAGTAAATGAACCCCTGAATAGGTAAAGCTATCTTTCAGCAATACATACAGTCTGTGTCATCATAGATATAAGATATGGCACTGTTTCTGCTAACATTTCAGGTGAAGGAAAAACATTTTAATAGCCAATTTAAAAAGAATTTATTTCAAGTAATTTGTAACCATATCTGCTGGGCTGATCATGATGAAATTTCAACACAGTATAAAGGACAACTGGAAGTCTCAAATTATGTAAAGTATTTTGAATACTTTTTGTAACTTTTTGTTCTGATGGTGATAACGTATCAATAAAGTATTTCTCTGAAAGTATGTAACATTAAAGGAAAGCTGGAGGTTTCAAACAATGTAAAAAATTATACCTTTTTTGTTCTTTTTTTGTTCTTATGCTGATAATTTATCAAAGAATTTCTCTGAAAATACATCAGATTCTAGGAACCTGCACAAAATACTGCATCTCATATTTAGCAAATTTCATACAATATGGTATTTTGAACTGTGCTCAAGGTTGAACATAATAGTTTGTGCATCACACCAAACACTTACCAAAGTAGTGTCCTGTAACAGATTGAATATCAACATGAAATCATTCACTATTTGGGAAATGTCTTATCCTTTAGCTGAAAAGGGGACCTGAACTGGTTTAGCTGCTGAGCTTGAAATTAGAATAAATTGGGTGGAGATCACCCCGTTACCTGTGTGTTGTGGATCAAATGCTTGTTCACCCCCGTTTGCTCCAAACCATGTTGAGTTGTTAAACAGTCTAAAATAGATCTTCTTCTGTGGTTCCTGACACTGTATGACGTTGCTGTCTATCAAAGTGTAAATCTAACTGGTGTGTTTAAACCTCAAGTGTCAGGCTGGGCTTTGTGGAGCGCAGTAGGGCTGGTTTTAGATTTTGGAGTTGCTGCAGTCATGCTGAATGCAGCCAGACTGTAGAAGGCCTTCTGGTTGGAGCTGTATCAGCATATGGGACTTCTGTTCCGATCACTCTCGCGCACCTCCAACACCACCCGTCCAGCTGCTCCTGCCATGCTGCATCTCCGGCACGCAGCTCAGCCTGCCCCAGCCAGCTGTTCCTCAGCCCGCTACACACACACGGACTGGGAGAGCCGCCACGGCAATGGGCTGTGGCTTCCAGAACCAGAACCAGACCTAAGTGTGTGAGGAGAGGATAAAACAGAGTGTTACCAAATATAAAAAAGACTATTCGGAAACAACGTCATTGAAGAACCAAATTTGGTTTTCTAGAGAATCCACTGAAACTGAAAGGTGTGACGCCAAAAGTCATTCTACTATAGTATCTTTCCAAAGCACCCTTTTCTGTGTGGTTATTTTTGAGAGTGCAGATGTTGGGGCAGTTCCTCATTGTTTGCAGGTATCAAGATACTGAGGCTCCTTCTCAAATAAGGTCCATAACATGGGCCAAAAGTGAGGACTGTACAACAGAAATGTTCTTTTCCTTTCTGTTGGAGAGTCTTGACATTTGGTGGGCTGAAGGAGAAATCCAGCACTGTGAAATGCTCCCCTGGTGTGGTTTAGGATCTGTTGTTCTTGTGGATTTTTATCATAGGTTTTTATCATAAGTGTGTTGACATGTTTTATGAGCATTCTCAATGACCTGAATGCACAGGATTCCAGAAAATTCCCCAAGATCTTGAGAAGGTGCCAAAATGGGTTTGTGAGTAAAGACATAGAATAAAAAACTAATTTTGGTTCCAAAGAACCATAAAAAGACATGTCAGTGTAAAGACCATTTTAAAGATTTAAAGAACCTTCACTTATTGCAAAGTTTCTATCCTAATTTCAGGGTTATCCTAGAACCTAGAGGAACCTTTCTGGGTGACCTGAAATGGGTCATATTCCAGAAAGTTCAGCAGGTTCTTGAGAAAATCTGTCTTGAGAAGTTAGAAGAAATGAAGAATTGTGGTTGAGTCATTTCTGCCCAATCACACCTTGTCCTCTTTCAAGCACTCCCTTCAATGATCCATACACGCACACATGCTCTGCCTCTCATGGCGGCTGTAACGCTCCATTGCTCAGTGATGGTGGGGGCTTTGCCGTGTGTGTTTTGGGATGGTGCATATGCTGCTGGAATTCTGCGTGCCAGCTGCAGTTCTGTGTCTCTCTGCAAGCCCAACAACCCTGCACAGGTTCTTCTGTCAGCTTACAAGCGCCAGCCTCTGCCTCTGTCTGCGGCCGGCTGTGCTGCAAAGATGGATTACCCTTTGATATCGGCGGCGCTGAGACGATTCGGGCTGGCACGCTTGATGCACACTGAGAGGGGTAACGATTTCACCTTCTTGTGGAAACTCGTGGGACCTGTTCCTGAGCTTCTTTACAGCCGAGCCAGGTTCATTATGAACCATAATCAAACACACACATACACAGGCACACATTCAGACAACATGGTTCTCTGTTTGAACAAACGGAGAAGCTTTGATATGTATCTTCGCAAGCAGCTGGCCAGGGATGCACACAAAGCTTTGCTTTCAGAGGATGCCTTGTTCTCTGTAACTTTTTAACTGAGAGAAAAGGAGAGATAGAGAGAGAGAGAGAGAGAGAGAGAGAGAGAGAAATGGAGAGAAAGACAGCGACATTAACCATAATATTTAGACCTAAATGTTGAGGTCTATCATTGTCAAATATTGTGTCCCTCATGCCACCAAAACAGCTCTGATCCATCAAAACATCGACTCAGCAAGACCTCTGAAGGTGTACTCTGGTATGTGCACCAAGATCAGCAGATCCTCTAAGTCCTGTAATTTGTGAGATGAGGCCTCCATGGATTGGTCTAGTTTTCCAGCACATCCCACAGATGCTCGAAAGGATTGAGATCTGTAAATTTGACTCTTTGTCATGATCCTTAAACCATTCCTGAGCAGTGTTTGCATCATCCTGCTGGAAGAGGTCAGTGCAGTTAGGGAAGACAGTTACCATGAAGGGGTGAACTTGGTCTGCAATCATGTTTAGGCAGGTTGTTTGTGTCAAAGTAACATCCACATGAATGGCAGGACCCCCCATTCCCCAGCACCAGTTGCAGATTTTTCATGTAATCAAGTAGTATGATGACAAATTCGGTGTTATTCACAGCCTGGTATCAGTTTGTTCTAACAAAATTGTCCAGTTTTTTGGCTTGTAAATTGGACACCCATTATTCTGGCTGGCTGTTATGTAGCTACTCTGTCAAGTCAAGTCAAGTAAATGTTTCTTGTCATTTCAGCCATCTACACAGTACACAGTGAAAGGAAACAACATGCCTCTAGGACCATGGTGCAACACAAAGAACAAAAAAAGACCCACAAAGAACAAAAAACAAAACACCAGAAGTCTACAAAAAGGACTAAAGAGAGAGTGGAAAAAGAAATCACAAAAGCACAATACAATAATTACAGGACAAGACAACATACGGTGCTGTCAACAGGAGCACTAACAGCAGTAGAGTGATTGAATATAGTATTATACTGTATTTTAGCAGCAGAGATGTGAAGTGTGCAGAAAATGCAAAAGAATGCAAAGACTGAGGTAGACAGCAATACATAACGTAAAAATAGCAGCAACAGAATTAGAAAAAAAATATAGTATATAATAAATACAGGGTATTTACAGTGGCAGTTGGGCAGTAAGTTTTCTTTGTTTATCGCAGAACAGTTTAGTGTGTGTATGCAGTGTGACTGGGAGAAAGTCCACTGAACAAGTCCACTGCGCTCTACAGTTTCTTGTTAGGTTTAAGAGTTCTATGTTCTGTAAGGCTTGTCCCGCCTGGCAACAATGACCACAAAGGAGAACATCTGTTGGCCAATCTTGGGTAGATCAGCTGATGTTCTGTTAGATGTGTCCTGCAACTCAGAGCCAATTTAGGAACAGACAGTGATGGATAATCACACATGGCATCAGCAATACGGCCGGAGACCAAATCTCACATTTCTTCACTGCTTCTTTGATTTTTACTTTTTTCGTAATCCCGCCACAATTAGGACAGACCCATCATCGCACTCCTCTAATTCCTCAAATGAAGTGTCGGACCACTGACAGCTTTTATTAGCCTGATTTGCGCTGGCAACAGTTTTATGTCGTCTAATGAATGTCACGTTCCCAGAGGCCAAATAAAATGTTGAATTAACACCCTTTTCTAAGCAAACAATTATGCAGGCTTCTTTATACGAGTCCCAGAAGCATCGCAGAGCCCCCGGAGAAGAATCGTTCCCAAAGCAAAAAGGCCTACAACTAGATCATCAATGTGCATCAATCATAGAGGTTAGTTAAATAAAAAGCAAAAGCACTATTAATGATCCTCTCCACACTGTCCAAAACTGTATTTAATCTCCTTTTCACGAGCCACATAACTCAACTAACAGGGATAAATCGGAGATGAAACGCCATCATATGTTTATAAATACACTAGCATTAGCATTTTACCCCTCCCATAAATCTGCAGCCACCAACAGTTAAGGGACAGAAATAAGGGCCCCAGTAGGACAATGATGTATTCCCCTGCTGTCTAAGGGGGCATTTATTCACATACACACACACACACACACAAACACACACACACACTCTCTCTCTTGCACACATATACCCTCAGACTTCCTCAAACATTATTCCCTCCATTGATGCCCCTCATTTTAAATCCATTTTAATTTAAAGATGCTTGACATGGCAGTGGCGGAACAGTGACTAATCCCAGTCATACATCAGAGCACTGTGTGTGTGTGTGCTTGTGTGTGTGTGTGTGGGTACAGGTTCACCATGGTCACCACTGAAACAGCGGAGTAATTACCAGATCAGCTCCGTTAAAAACGCAGCCGGAGTGTTCGGTGACCTATCATCCACTAATCTGCATAGTGAAGTATGGCTTCATAACTGTAAATTGCTGACTTAATTAAAAGCGGGGACCTTTCTGTCATTTAATTACAGGGAGAAAAGGTTATTGCCTAAATGCAATTTTCCAAATGTGATTTCTTAACAGTTATTAACGGCTTTGCTATCATTTATTGTTTCAGATTTTTCAATTTGGAAATGGGCGCCGCTGACAGACGTAATGACTCGGCGGCGGGGGTGAAAACTCAATCTCGATGGCGGCGGCGGTGGCCATTTGTTTCCCACAAGTGGCTGCAACGAAGGAAAGCTTGAAAATGTCACGGGCGGGAAGGGGCCCGGTGATTGCCTCTGCCTTTACTGTAGCGATTAAAAGAGAAGTGGAGTTTTGATGAGAAGTTCATTAACATTTCTTTAGATGAGAAGACCGGGCCCACTATTAGGGGAGAGAGAGAGAGAAAGAGAGGGTGTGGTGGCCAGCAGAGTAGGAAAAGAAGCTGCTGCAATCACAAGACAAAGGTCTATTAGTAGAAATTTTGTTTTCAGGCAGCTATTTTCACACACAGCAATCCCCTAGTGTTCAATTTCAATTTCTTACTGACCCCAGCATCTTGTATATATAGCAGTGCATTTCGTACAGAGTACTTTTTAGAGTTTTCATTTGACTTTGTTTTAACGTTATGTTTATATTGTTCTAGTCTCTGTGTCTCTGTGTGTCTGTGCAGTTATAACACAAGCAATTTCCTCTGGGACCAATAAAGTTTTCTGATTCTGATTTCACTACCAGCCAAAGCGCACTAAAAATGCTTGCACTTCTCTGAAGAATGTCCAGAAAAGAACCAGCAAGATGAACCTGAGTGAGAGGGTGAAGGGCTTTCTTAAAGCTTAAAATTTAGCACACCAGCCAAATGCTCTGTTTATTTTCTGTAAGTTTTCTTTAATGACTATTTTACCTTTGTTTCTCTCTGCCATGAATGCATTTTTTTATCTGTGGCCAAAGAACTCTTCATAGAACTATCATAGAACAAGGTCTCAGACATCAGGCAGTGTATTCATAAGCATTTCATGTAATAACTTCTAAGTTTCTTAAGGAACTTTCGGAGGCAGTAAACTCCTCAGACGTCTGGTTCCATTCACCACCACTGTGAACAATTCTCTCTCTGTAAATTTTAATTTTAATTTAATTTATTAACCCTTATAGTCACACGTAAACACACAGTGTGAACAATGTGAAATTCTTTCTCTGCATTTAACCCATTCACCAAGTGAAGCAGGGGGCTGCCGCCAAAGAGGGGCACCCGGGGAGCAGTGTGTGGGGACGGTACCTTGCTCAAGGGACTTGTCTGGGGCGTCCTGGCCATTTATAGAATTAATAAATATATAGCATCCTTCATTGACAGTCTCAGATGGAGTAAGTCCCCTTAGACTGCTTGTGCAGCACTACTGCCATGTGATTATTTGCAAAATCTGCTTCAATAACCAGAATCAGAATAAGAATCTGATCCCGGAGGACATTGCTTATATTACTACACACAGAGATACAAAGACTAGAACAATATAAAATATAAATATAAAACAATATAAAATATAAATCCAATAAAAACTCAATACAGAAAAAACTCGATGGGAAATATGTTATGCTAAATACTCAATGCTGGTATAAATACTATAGAAAAGTAACTTACAGTTAAGTGCATTACTAGTAACACAAATGGTGGTTAGGAGTCTGTTATTGCACATAATTGAGATCAGTAATATATAAGTAATATTGACAAAATACTGTGTGTATTAGTGAATGTCAGTGACCAGACTTCACTAAAACTGAAGTGACCCTGACCCTAGGTGTCTTACGAATAAAGCCCTAGGCCCTAGAAACTAACAGCTTTTTTACACTATGTTTCTAAAGTCAAGTGGTACAGCCTGTCACTTTTTTGTGTTTCCTGTCAGCCAGGTGGTCCTCCACAACCAGACTGAATTTATCCCTAGCCAATAAAAATGTCAGCTTGCCTTGACCTTTGACCAGTCTAGCAAGTCTTATCACCTTTTTTACAGCACAGATTATACTGAGTTCATTCCATTTAATCATCATTCCAGGGCTTTTCCGGTGCCAATAACATTTAGACATATTAACTTCAAGAAGCAGGAACTTATGCATTATTAATTCCGTACTAAGGTAGTCAGGGGTGTAATAATTTCTCATGTCACGTCGCTTAAAATGCGCACTGAGCAGGATTACAGTGAAGGCTACACCACCGTGATGAGCCAAGAAAGCTGTGCGCGGTCTGTGGAAACCACCCTTCTTTTCTAGCATTTATTATTAACGTGAAACATTTTATCCCCATGTTCATTAGCTTATCAGTCAATCATTTTTCTCAAACCTAGGTCAATATTTATAAAGATAAAGGGGAGGAGTGTTGACACGGGTTCAGATTTTTCGTCTTTCTGTCAGTCCTGCACTGCAGGCCTTATTGAGTCTCGGCTGAGAAATGTGATGCCCTGAATTTACTTTATACATCATTTCCACACAAATAAAATACATGACAGGTCTAAAAGTATCCTTTCTAATTGGTGTAATCAAGTACTTTAAGGTGAACCTATTGTTGACGTATTAACACAGATTATAATCTCCAGAGAAAAGCAATGCCAGTCTTAAGGGTCGACTCAGGGGCTCATTTCACTACATGCTGTACTTGTCTAACTATGTATGTGACAAATAAAAAATCTTGAATCTTGAGTCCTGATGTCCAGTGTCACCTACAGCATTAGGCTATGGAGCAGCACAAACATTTAAAAGGAGCTCCATGAAGTACCTTTGGGGTAAATTAGAGAAACATTTGTGATCTAGACATAATTATCTACCATCAGTAGATGCCCTCGCTAATGCTCTGGTGGTTGAATACAGTAGACTCCTCAGCTATGTTCCAACATCTAGAACCATCCCAGACGAGGAGAGTCTTTTACTGCAGCAAAAGGTAGGGGGGAAGACTCTTCTATTAACACTTTGTTTCTGTAGAAACCTTCTGCACATATGGGCTAGGTTTCCCAGACATGGATTAAACCTAGTCTTTGTATTAAACTGCAGTGCCAGTGATAAATCCCATGGGAATTTTTTTGAGTGGCTTAATCTGGGCCTGGAATACTGACTCCTAGTGTAATATCACATCATCAAGTTTCTTTGATTCATCCCAGCAAAGAGGTTAAAACTGAAGACACTCTGTTCATTCTCATTTGATCGTTTCACAGTGGATTGGGGAACGTGCCACAGTGTCCAAATGATTCCAAGCTCTGTTTTGCTGTCTGGTAGGCACTTAGACTCCATGCTGCTCAAGAGAGAAACCATTCATTTTTCTAATCAGAAATGTTCCTAACCCTAACTCTGACCTCTAATTAGAAAGGGTACCTTGATACATTTAGACATCATGTGTATTTTATTCATGTGGAAATTATACATAAAGCAAATTCAGGGAGTCATATTTCTCAGTCGAGATTCAATAAGGCCTGCAGTGCAGGACTGACAGATACAAGCAAGACGAAAAATCTGATCTGGTCAACTTCTCTCCCATGTATCTTTACAAATATTGATCCAGGCTTGAATAAAATGACTGACTGTGGACAGCTTTCTCCATGCTTCATTTGATGCATCCTTTTCTCCAGCAAAGATGTGAAAACTGAACTGGCATGACTGAAAACCCCAAACTTTTTCATTCTTTTTCTACATATTTTTAATTACTTAGTTCTAGCCTTTAATTTTCTCTATAAGTTATTGTAACTACATTGCACAGTCTCACAGACATTTCAGGGACACATTTCTCCACATGGTGTACTTGTATAACTGTGTATGTGACAAATAAAGAATCTCGAATCTTGATTCTTCCTCATTTAATCGTTCCACAGTGTATCACATCCAACTGTGGATTAGAGAACGTGCCACAGTGTCCAAACGATTCCAAGTGCAGTTTTGCCCCCTGGGAAGCACTTAGACTCCACACTGCTCCAAATAGAAACCATTCATGTCTCTAATCACAAGTTTTCCCTTAATTAAATCACTGATTTATACTCGTCTCATCAGCCACCCCCACCTCCCACACACACACACACACACACACACACACACATGCATGCGTCCCTCCCTTCTCATCCTGTTAAATATCCATATTGAAAAGAACACATTTATCCCGGCTGCTAACATCATGTCATTGCTGCTATTGTCTGATGTCAAGCTCTTAATTACGGCCTGGGATAGCGATACAGTATTTCCTTCACTTCCACTCATCTTTCGCGCAATTCCTGAGCCGCCGTCCCTCCGCCAAAGGTGATTAGCAACGTTTTATGTCGTATCGTTTGTCTGCTTGACAGCCGGCGCAAGTGAACTGGATTAGATAGGAAGACCAAATGAGAGAGAGCCTTGAATCAAATTAAAACAGAGGAGATTATGCAGTCTTTTAATTACGGCGAGCTTCGCTTACCTCTCCGTCGCTCCCAAGTGAACTGATGCAAATTGACCATTCAAAACGGCAAGGCGCTTCATTCATAACGGCGAGATGGCTTACGGGATAAGCCTTAATGAAACTACACATGGCAGCTATCAGGGCCTTATGTAGCATCACTAACACAAACTAAAAGGCCCGAATGGAAGAATGATTATTATGGCTGTCACCTGCAAAAGTCGAAAAAGAGTCGAGGACGCACTTTCTCAGGACAGTCGGTCTGGTTGTGCATGATCCAAGGAAAGGTCACGCACCATGGAAAGGTCATGGCACTCCAGGATATGCTCTCGATCACAGAAACTTGCTGTGTTCGATGTATTGACATTTCTGGAGTGGCGATGGTCTTTTTCAAAATGTCCTCTGTGATCCGACATCCCGGTGTGACAACTTCTGGAAGCCTCGTGGGGGCAACAGGAGAGGGGAAGTTGCCAAAGTGGTATGACCTTGACAGCAATGCAGCAGCGAGCCGGAAAGGACCTCCCGTCCACCCTGAGGTCCTGCGACGTGCGCACAAGATACTTAGCTCTGTGCAGCGCAACCCACTTAGCTGCTGCAGCTAATGGTTCAAGCTAAAACAGAAGCCTCCACGGGCTTGCGTGAGGCGAGAACACCCCTGGAAGCAGAGGTGACCTCGGAAATGCCCCATAAATATTTATACTGTAGGACAAGGACTTGGTTCTTTTAAGGTCAGAGAAACAAATACGAGCTTTCCCTATACACCAGAGCTCGGGTTAGGCCAGGTTTTGCTCTGACACAAGGTTTCCTGTCTTTTCTTACATGTGCTTGGTAAGCACAGTAGTAGTTTCTGTCTGTTGATAGATTTGGTGAGAGCTGTACTCATTTACTCACTTCTTACGCCAACAATGAAATGTTTGCTAATGAAGGGAATTACTCTGTCATGATTTTGGGAATCAAATTCCAAGATAACCTGTGTTCAGGGTCAAATTGAGCTGGAATGATTCAGAATGATTCATACCTAAGTCTATTTTTGTAACCCAGCTAAATGGAGTAGCTACATCAGTTAATTTGAGCAAGCTTATGAAGTGTTGTTCCACCTTCCAAATTTCAGTCAAAGCCTTGGCTATGTTGGTATTGTAGCATCTAACATCAGCTGACTGAAGCAAAGCTCAGGGTGAATGAGTAAAACATTAGCTAACTAGACATTTAGCATACATAAAATGTTGAGACCAGACTTCGCTAACTTGCTTTGCTAATTTCAACATTCAACTCACTTGGACCACCTGACAAATGAAAACATTTTTTCTTTGGTAAAGTACATCCATAGACATAATTTATGCTGAGTATGCTGAGGACTTACCACTCCCCACAACTTTTTATCATGGCCCATTTGTCCCCACCACTTTTTGAAGGACCAGTAAATCCCTGCCCCCTTCCCAATAAACTAATATGATCCCCCCTCTTAATAAACACCAGTCTTAATATTCACAGTCAGCAATATCTTGGACTTCCAGAAGAACTATCTAGAACCTTCTCATGAAATTTGCCCCACATATTGGGAAGCAAAACATGATCTCACTTGTTTATTATGCTGGTAGTGGTAGCTCCTGAAGGCCTAACCAATAGGAAACACCTGGCTGTATTTACCTAGATATAACAGAGATCCTGACTGGGCAGTTTTCCATTGGCCGTTTCAAGAATGTAACCCCTTTGTCTCCAAACAAAACTAAATTAACTAAAATGTAAAGACAAACAATGTTTTGCATTTCACAGAAATCAAGCCTAGAGGATCTTGAGGGTTTCCTTCTGTAGTGCACTGGAGGTCTTTGACAGTGAATGACACAGGGAGTCTACTGGTGTCATTCCTTGCATAAACTAGTGTTTTTTTTTTCTCAAATAGGAAATGATTCAGCCAAGGTCTTTTGTTCCAGGTTGGTGAGCTTTCCAGCTTTGTGTGAAGGTGGCTGTAGTATTTCTTTCTTTGACCACGTGAACGAGTTTATCTTCTGAGCCCATTTATTTTAAGGCCAACACAGAGCTTGTTTCGATGTTGCATGTCAGACACCGAACTAATGCACTATAGTTTTTCGTGTTCATAAAAATTGTAGTACCCACTTTAGCAGGTTAATTATTCATGTGTGAGAAAATATTTTCCAGTGGGGTAACCAGGATTAGACAGTTTTCGCCAGTCCATGGTAAAACACCTTCGCTCGATTGAATTGAAATGTTCTCGGAGAGGCAGCACTATAAACACAGAGTGCAGTCATTTCTCTGCCTGTTTTGAATCTCCCACAGCAAGAACTGTGCTCACCAAAGTGCCTTCCATGTGGAAAAAAAGATGCCGTTTTGACACTTGTCCCTTTCCACCCTTTTTAACTCCAGCAGACAAAGATTTCGGGTTGCTGTGCTCAGTAAAGCTTTTGTTGATGCAGTGTAATGTATTTACAGTGTTGGAAGAGTGGTACCGGGGTCAGTGGCTTAAATGAACCGAACTAAGGTGAGTTTCCCAAAAAGCAGTGTTGTGCGAAAGAAAAAAAAATTGGGGAATTCCTGGTAAGAGGCATGTCTTTCCTTGAGGCCACTCACTGCTGTACAAAACCTTGAATTTCCAAGTCAGGAAATACATCTGTGTTTGGGAAAATTAACAATGATTTGAATGATGAAACCATGAATGATGGAAGCAGGACTATTTCTGGCTATGAGTTGTATAAGTAGTTTGGCCCTGGGGCCATCAAGGGGCTCAGTGTGCATGTAGTATTTATGCTGTTAACACATTCATAAAAAGTTAGTGTGTTAAATTATTAACACCTCTCTTTCTTTTTTTACACAATTAACACATTTTTTTGTTTGATCCTTCAAACCATCCATGGTAGTGGATCCTGAAGCCCTGCTGCTCTTACTGTTGCTTTAAATAGCAGCCCTCTCAGCCTTTAACTAGCAAGTTCCATCGAAGGCTCTCTTGACAAAAGCTATTTTCAGCTACTGTAATGGTGAATTTATATGCCGCCAAAGCACACTGAGCTTGTAGCATCATTTGCAAGGGAAACACGCCATCAGAACATTGACAGACTTCGCTGTACAGCGGTCATGGGAGGGAGCAGCAAATGAACAGCTCCAGTTCCTCTCAAGTGCTTCACTCCAGTGTAGCAAGAGTCCACAAGCACGAGGCTACAGTTGCAGAGGAGCTGGAACCATTGACTCTATATATAAAGGATACCCAACTCCAGTCCAGCACAGTTTGGTGATTTCCCTGCTCAAACAAACCTGATTCAACTCACCTATTAACTGCCAGGTTTAGTGAGTGTGTTTCAGGAGGGTAGCTACAAAACTGTGCAGGATATCGACCATCCAGAATCAGAGTACTCAGGTATATATATATATATGTGTGTGTGTGTGTGTGTGTGTGTGTGTGTGTGTGTTTGTGTGTGTGTGTGTATGTATATATATATATATATATATATATATATGACATATGATACATACACTAATTGACTGTATTTACACGATATACACATTAATTGCACATAAGATATATGTACTCTGACTGTATATATGATACATGCACAGTGATTGTATATATCATGTAAATAGTCAGTGAACATATATATCAAATATCATACATACAATTAATTTTATAGATAGATAGATCAATAGATAAATGGATGGATATGATATAAACAAGCAGCCACTGCTCTCACTGGACATTGATGATGAAAACCAGAAACTGCATTCACTCCATTAAGATCAAGATTTTCATGTTTGGATGTGAATCCTGAGTTATTATTGAAAGTAGTGACCAAAGTGGGATGATGCTTAAGGCCCCCAGTGGTCAAAATTGGTCCTGGATAAAAGCTTGGACCTGGATAGGGTATCAATAGGATTCTGCACTCTCCTTCTCTTGAACTGTATATTTCAGAATCAACAAAATGGCAGGAATAACAGTTCTTCTTCTAGAAGGAACTGAAGGAAGGAGTCAGTGATGTGGTTTCCTCATCTGAGTGACAGATCTGGCAGGAAAAACCAACAGTCATGAAATCAAATACATGGTTTATGTCTTAATATATTTTAAGCCTTGTTTTTTTTTAAATGCAGTGTTATTTACAATCCTCCTCTTCTGTCCCACAGTGGAATAAGATAGATATCCTTAACAAGTGTGCATTCCCCACAGATCTGGTGTAAACAGAGTGTCCAGATCTGTGAGTTGCTTGCAAACCATTTCCATCATTCTTGACCACCAAAGTTTCCTTACCTGTGCATAACTTAAAAGAGGCTTGAGCGCTCAGCCCATTCAGCTGCAGAATTTAAACTTTAATAGAGAGGAAAGTGAAGCACTTAAGTCTTTAATGCGGTCGTAAGTTAAAGAGAAGCCCCTTTTAGCTCTTGTTTTGCGACCTCGGTGATTAGCACCACTCTCGCTCCGGCGCGAAGCTGCAGCAGATAGATGGAGGACGACGTGTCACGGCACCCTCGTCTCTCTCTCTCTCTCTCTCTCTCTCTCTCTCTCTCTCTCTCTCTCTCACATCGAACAGTCCTGACTTATTTCCTCCCCGCAGCCTAATTAGGATTATCTTTAATTCGCAGGATTACAATTAATAGCTTACTGCAGGTCAGTGATTAAGAATTACCTGGTAATGACCCTGGGCGGGAGCTGCAGAAGGAGGAGAAATGATGACAGCTCGTGAAGGGCCCCGCGCGTCAGGGCCCGCTATTTAAGATGGCCGATTTGGAACGCTCCCCATGTGCCTGGCATCACAATGGAGGAGTACAATTTCCCTCTCTGTAATTAAGGTCCATTGAGTGAAATTACCTTCCGATAATTGCCGGGTAGTTGTCAGCGTTTGTTGCAGCCTGGCGCGGCCCTGTCTCCCTCGCTGCCGGAGGACCGGCCGGGGCTCCTGCCGCTCTCCGGAGGGGAGAGAGCCCAGAGGGACGTCGCTTCTGTTTTTACAGAGAGAGAGGGGCGGAGAGGGGGACGAATGCACAAGGAGGGAGGTGGACAACAGTGTTATTTAAGACTGAATTAAAGTCCCCTGCTTGTGCATCTACACACAACGACTACAATATAAAAAAGCTTTGTTTAAGCCTTGAGTCCTTTCTTCAGTGCCTTACTCTCATAAATACAGAACATAGACGCTAGTTTAATAGTAGTTATTGGATCATTTATAGCTTTTTTATTGCATAATAAAGTCTTAAAGGGGAATTCCATCAATTTTTCAACATTCAGTGGTTGAGATGTAAACATTCAAAGTCATTCAGAGTGGGTTTGGTGTGAAATGGTTACTTGTAGATAAACTTATCAACTCGTATTTCTTTACAGTGGTACTGAACGGACATAATGGCTTAAGAGATAGAGCCATTTTATTTACTATTCAAACCCACCAGCGAACCCACTCGGGTCTTCTGTTTGTAAAGTTGATTATGCTAAAATCATGACACCCTGCATGTACCCCTCTACCATGAATGAATTATTAAAATAATGCATTTCACGTAGTAACTTTCAGTGAGGTAACTGTCTGAGGCATTAAACACTTCAGAAATTTGGTTCCCATCTCCACCACTGTGAACAATTCTGATTCTGTAAGTTTCTCTAGAATGGAATATTTCTCACCAAACCTACTGAATGACTTTGCTTAATCTTAGTGAGTTATATGCATATGCAATGTAAAAAAAAAAAACAGTGGAAATCCCCTTTAAGAGAAAAGAAAGAAATCAGTGCATAGATAAACTTAAAACTACTGCAGGTACAGTGCACTGCATAGCAGGAAATGTCTCCATATTAAACATTCAATGCATTATTTTTTATAAAGCCATCCTTTTGTGGTGCATTTTATAGGGAGTAAGGAGCTTGATATTCAGTCTTTGATACTTAGCTTTTGTTTACGCTCACACTAGCAGATGACAAGTACAAATGCGGACATGCAAACATCGTTTTGTCTCTTGTGTTTGAAGCCACTCTTGTTTGTGTACATGGGCATTTATACTGCCTGACTTATGACAAGAAAAAACATCAGATCAGTTTGTCAATTGTCGCCCTGTTTCCATGTCCGTTGTCTCTCAATATTACGTACAAATCTAAATACAATAAAGTGTTCATTTTTACACATCTTTGCTAAAATATGCTAGTAAAGAATGTTACCAGAAAGTCTGTTACCGGTTTTAGAGAGAGAGCGCAAAATCTATGCAGGCATATCCCTTCAAACTAAACCAAATCCATTCCATAAAAAATCTGTCATTAAAACAAGTCAAGCCCAAATGGAACCTGTTATACATGAAAAATCGTCCCAAACTCATCTTGAATCTTGATTTTTTTTGTTGGGTCTGGTTATTCTCGCATCAGAGAGCAGACCTCTAACCTGTGTGTTCTTTACACTATGCCTAATGTAGCTGCTGAAAATCTTAAGATTAATAATTGAACCAACAGTATAAGGAGTCAACAGAAAAGCCAACAGGGGTCATTCTTTTCAGCATTTCATCTCCTCCAGTCTGAGCCATGTGCCCTGACTCAAGTCAACCTTGACAAAACGACAGAATATGTGTGCTGTTTGTGCAATATTCAAAGCAGCCACTTCCAGGGAGTAGACCTAAGCGCCTCTGGGCTGCTGTGAGGGGTTTTTAGGAGCCTGCAGAGAGACGACCCCTCACACAGAGAGCGGACAGGGAGAAGAAGTGAGGAGTAAATGAACACAGCCAGAGCGGCGCTAAATTTGGTTCGTCTGGACAGGAGGCAGGCGCTCAGAGAAGCAGGAGGATCCACCCATTGTGAAACTCACTGAACACGCACACATGGCTGGTGTCCCTCTCTCTCTTTCTCTCTCTCTCCCTCCCTCTCTGTCTCTTTACCCTTCTCCCTGTTACACAAACACACACACGTGCTCACTGATGGCAGTTTAATGCCATACTGTTGGAGAAATGCCCAGTTTATTGTATGTCTTGCTGGGGCAGTTTTAGCCCAGTGCAGCGTTCACACTTTCCCAAAACATGACTGAGGATTTGTGTTGCATCAACACAAATCTTGCCAAAGAGAAGTAAATTCAAAGAATAAATGTATTAAATGTGTAAATCAAGTAAAGTCATGCATCACTTTTAAGTGTATTCATACAGAAGAGAATCAGTTCATCACTGCATGGACAAAATTGTCTTTAAAATGTTTGGAATTCATGTATTCAGTCATATAACTAATTTGTGGTTTCAAGTATACATATATTATCCTAATCTGCCAGTTCAAATGTTTCAAAGGGTTTCCAAAAAGAAAGACGTTTTCAACATGTCCAGAATGATCAAGAGAGCCGTAGATGGTTTGAGTCATACAGTATATTATGTATCATTTAACTACTTATTGAAAAACTGAGGACTGAACATCACCTCTAACCAGTTTTTACACAATTAAATATTTTTATTGCTATTGCCGGATGAGTTTTCGTATCATCAAGGATTGTGATGATAAAACAGCCCCACATTAGACTGATGGGAACATAGCATTCGTAGCCAAACAAGTGCTTTCCCTCCCAAATTTCCTTCCTAAATTCAGTCAGTTATGACACTCACATCTGTACAGCACAAAATGACTGAACAAAAATCCTCAACTACTAACCTGTAAATATCTCTCAACTGTAATGATTAGTCTTACTACTAGTGTTGTGCGTAAAATGTGTAAAGCAGTAAATGCTACTGTCACAACAAACATGAAACACCATAATGAGTATTAGTGATAGGGAATTAAATATCTATTCATTTCTCTTTTACATGTAAATAGAGGAATGATTAATATTTTTTTGGAATATAAAACAAGCTGTTCAGGGGATGCTGACTGCATTGTACATGTACTTATGCTAGCACTTTAGTGACTGTTGCTTTTGTAATTTTTTTGTGCTAGTTCGAGGTTCATTAGTTAGCAAAAAAGAAGCTACTTGCTGTACGTCCAGTCTAAGGCACTACTTTATCACATCGCACATCCTCAGATCAACAATAATAACAAAAGTGATCAACATAACAAGTAACTGGCCCAAGGACCCGATATGACCCTCCTGGAAACTCCATGTGACTTGACGGTGTGGTAGGTTTCTGTAACAATCTCATAAATTGATCTAATAAACATTTATGTAGAAACATATAAATTCAGAGCACAGTGGATGGATGTGGATGTTCTGAGGCCCTTTAAATGATTACTTTTCAAGAAACGGCTCTTTAATGTACACATAATGAGTTGCATTCGTACACTAATGGCCTCAGGCCACAACGATTTGTTTACTGAGATTATAACGTGTCCTTTGATACACTCTGTGAGAATATATATATATATATAAATATATATATATATATAAATATTTGTATATTTATATATATATATATAAATATTATATATAAATATATAAAAATATTTTGTGTGTGTGTGTGTGATGTGTAGGTGTATGGAAAAAAAATGGTTCTTATGAGAAACATTGCAAAGCCCTGAGGTCCTCTAAAGTTCACTGTGGGCTTATCTTTGCCCCAGCCTGTCTCTGTTTAAGATGAGTATCTAATTATTCAGCAGGGCTAATTTAATGGCCGCGGACAGGTCTTCTGCAACTGTCTGTGTAAATTACTCTTCTCCAATAAAAATCACGGAGTCGGTCTGAGGAGCAAGATAATGTAATAAATTCTATTTTAATTTGAATATTGATATTTGAATGTGGCAGGCGCCGTACAGGGCCGTTTCTGGTGCAATCAGGATATGGGGATAATTTTGTTGATGAGGCCTTAAAGCTGAGAGGTAGAGATAGAAAAAGGAAGAGGGGAGGGTGGGAATATTGGCAGGACGGTAGAGGCATGGTCAAGGTCAATTGAGTAAATGAGGAAAAGGAAAAAAAAGCAGGAAAAGACCTTACAAAGCAGGTTGTGGGGCGGCCGGACCGAACGTGTTTACACACGGTGTTAACAGAGGGTTTGTAATTACAGCGCGGTTCACCATGTGGTCACATTAAAAACACATTGGGGTAAGATTTGAATATGCAAATGGGGGGAAAAGTGCTGTCCTGTGCACAAGGCGTCGTTGTGATGCTGAGATGTCATGCAAAAGTGTGCAGAAATTACTTCCTACTATGGATTCAGGTGGAGGCTCGATTAACAGGCCATTAACAGCACCTTCAGTGGGAAACTGACTCAGAATGCAAACCCAGTGGTATCTCTTAGGGGTGGTCAATATTATGATATGATATCTCTATCGCAATAAATTAGATGACAATAAGCTTTTCTGGGTGTATCGGGGATGTGTTTATCCAGATCTCCCAAGTATTTTGTGGTGCTGTGAGTAAGTATTTGCACCCTCCTGGTTTCTTTTATTGTTGCACACTTGCACTTTTTCAGATATTCAAAACAACGAAAAAGAAAAAGAAAATAACCTCAGTAAACATGAAATACGGTTTGTAAAAGTTATCCAATCCAAACATGACCTGTTTAAAAAACGAATTGCCCCCTCAGTTACTCAATCAAGTGGGATCAGTTAATACCTTTTCACAGCACTGTAAGGTCATTTTATACTGTTTTCGAGTTTCAGTCGCAATAATGCTGGTTGAGAATGAGAGTAAAACCAATACTGTTTATTCGAAAGTTAGGAATCAATGTTTTAATCAAATATAACCAATATGGTTGTAAATAAATCATCACAGGGGTTTAGATGACTCTATTATATCATGGAGATCAGATGTCAAAGTAGAAAACAATAATTTAATACTTTTTGATTACAAAATGCCTAAAAATATTGAATATGATTTTAGTGAATAGTTTGTAATTACTAACCACATAGGTTATGACTTTTACAGAGCAAACTATTATAAATTAGTCATAAAGCTATAAACTGTTAACATGCAGGGCTTTGGAATGTTGCCATATATGCTGGGATAAATGAATAGTGTGCAAATATAAAAATATTACAGTCACAGTAAAGAAATACCTTTATGTGTGTTGTGAAGTGAAATGTTTTTATGAGCTCCTAGAGGTTTGGGTTCGAGTGCAGAATTTTGATTAATTATCTTAACATTTAACAAAATGAACATGTATTGTTTTTAATGGCAAAATGACAAATTGTTCCACCTTTTGGAATGAATATGTTGATTTTTATATTGTTTGTGTCTCAGTATTTTAATTTGTATCATGATGCTGTTTTATCACCAGCACTACCTGCTCAACACCGCCCTGACAGCGAGTGAACAGCGGTGTAATTGAATGTACTAAAGCATAAAATCACTGTAATCAGTGTACTCGCTGTTTTTCATAGGCTTTTTTAAGTGTGACACAAAAAATGAAATATTGTAATACATTCTATGTATCTTGGAGTTTCACAATGTTATGCTTTTGCAATACCCCTCATCTTTTATACCCCCAGAAATAAACAGTAACATTAGAACACCAGACAAGCCCAGGCCAGCACTTGTGTGCCTGTGACTGATTTGGACCAGAGCCTGGCAGTGATGGGCGCTTAGAATGATGTTTCCATGGTGATCTCATCCTGTCCATCATATCTGGAGGATGCGTTACATCATCGTCGAGTTTGGCCTTCCACAACAAACCTGTACCTCAACCATTAGACATGTACCTGTACCCTCGGAATGTATGTGTGTGTGTGTGTGTGTGTGTGTTACATCATCTTAGAATCATTACCTTCGAACTGACCATGATCTTCAATAAACAGGCATGCACCGGTGTCAGTATGCCTCAGTGTTTGTGTGTGTGTGTGTGTGTGTGTGTGTGTGTGTGTGTGCATGTGTTACATCATATTTGTAAGAATACTTGTGTTTGAATGTATCTGTATATGTGTGTATGTGTATGTGTGTGTGTGTGTGTGTGTGTCACTTTTTGTGTGACCCCATGGTTAGACACACATCCATGCACCCACCCACACACACACACACACACACACATACACACACACACACACACACACACACACAGAAACGCATAGAAACTGTCAGAAAGAGAAAAACCTTCTTTTCCAACTGAGCTGCTGTGCTCTCACTTAAGGTTTATTTTATTATTATGATATCCATATGCACATTTAGCCCCTCTTCTCCATCTCAGGCCCCCACCCACTCCCAGCCAGTAAATTATTCCTGCCACACAGCACCAATATACCCTATACGTTAGGCATTAATAATGCTAATAGAAATGCAGCGGTTATTAAAACATAAATTTAATATAGTAGAGCAGATAATACATTAACCTCAATCTTTTTGATTTGCATTTCCTCTCTCTCTCTCTCTCTGTTTCTCTTTCTCTCTCTCTCTCTTCAGTGAATGATGGCCAGCAATGAGATGGTGTGACTTTTATTTCTCGGAGAACAGCAATGTAAAATATTAACGCATTTGCACGCTACAATTATATTAATGCTTTTTTCAGACGGTGACCCCCTCCTTTCCTAACCTTTTCCCCCAGTGAAAGCATGTGGCTTATCATTAAATATTCACCAGGAAATTTAAACATGTGTCTTTTGCAAGCTGGGATTGTGTCTGATGGCCTTTTTAGCACAGCCTCTGCAAGTGAATACATAATGATACAGTGTGTTTTCACATACAAACTGTTTGAAAGCACAAGAAATTTACAGAGGGAATCTGACAGGTTTAAATGTCACAAAACGATCTTAAATTCCACAAATCTCATGATAAATATAGTTGGTTTATTAACTAAAATATTATTGCACTTGCCAAAATACAATTTTTTGTAACTTTCTATATAGCAATGGACAGTAGTGGTTGCCGTTATAAACTGATGAGCTCATTGAATTTCAGTGTATTGGATCACTGAACTGCACTGAATTCTTGTTTTATGTTTTGAATTGTGAGTATTGTCAATGGTGTGTGGCTGAGCTGCTTAGGCAGTAAAAGGTGAATTTCCATCTTTTTGACAGATAATAACCTGAGGTCTTGCAATAACTTGGTGTATTAATACACAATTCAGCTGATGTGTGCAGTCGTGTGTATGTTGAAACTATTTCACAATGGATTCAAACAAGATTCAGCTACAGACCTTAGAACCTGAGTGGTACATAAAAAGATTGGTGATAATTTATTTGGATCTTCCACTATAGATGGTTTGTAGACACTCAGCTTGTCTTTACATGTCTTAACATATTTCTAAATGATCTACTAAATGCAACAGAACTTTTAGTTAAAAATAAAAAAGATTCCATTATAGCTAATCTAACCCTTAAACGTAACCCTTAAATATAAGCTAAAATAACTAAATAACTAAATAAATTAAATATGCTAAATAAAACGTAATAGAATAAATACAATTAACATTCTGAAACCGAACCTGTGTTCACAAAATATCAACTACTTTTTTACAAACAAAACAAATCTTGATATTTTTTTACTGCTTTCTTGTTTGTTTGCATTTATTCTAATGTTAACTTTACTAGCAGAAAGACACTTTATTACACACTGAGAAAATTTACTTTAAACAATATGCACAGAAGCCTTTTGCACAGTACTATAAATCTAATCCTAATCCTAATCCAAACCCTAAACTTAATCTTAACCCTAACCATTACGTTAACTTTAACACAAAACTTAAATCTAATCCTAATCCTAAACTCTAACTCTAACTCTGTTTATAATCCTCTGAGTTTCACTAGATGGTTTGTTAGTAATAAAAGTGTCTGTAGATCTTCTAAAGGGGGCCGTGAAAATATAAGCGAGACCAAAAGAATTTAAAAGTGGGCAGTGAAATACTGGCACCCATATTGGTCCCTCTGCCAGTCATATTGTCTCGAGCTTTGGTATAAAACAGGAACAGAGCGTGAATTGATGTAACGTTTCTTGTTTAGTTGCTTAAAAACTCTTCAGAGTGTGTTTCTGCTGTAGTGTCTTTTACAGAGTTTCCTCAGATCAGCTGCCACGCTCCGGGCCCGGCGGGACCACGGCCCCGATTCTGCAGGACACACTGCCTTTGGGCAGAACTCCATTTGAAAATTTCCAGCAGAGACACTGGAGAGATTTTAAAAACACAAACACAAACACAAACACACACACACACACACACACACACACACACACACCTGGGCTTCCTCAGGCCGCCATTTGCCCTACTTATCACACATCTAAGAGTCTGTGGTGCTGTAGCAGCTCTGAGGTTTTAATCTCCACAGACAAATCTGAACTCTCTGATAAAGCACGTCTTTCATGTTTGTTTATTCATATCAGGCTTAGATAAATAACTGCCCAAACACATACTTGAAAAGAT
>JBBPCZ010000034.1:11411672-11425123 GCA_037974445.1 Brycinus macrolepidotus
TACTACTACTATTACTACTACTACTACTACTACTACTATTACTACTACTATTACTACTACTACTACTACTACTATTAGTACTAGTACTACTACTTCTACTAGTACTACTACTACTACTACTATTAGTACTAGTACTACTACTACTACTCCTACTACTAATACTACTACTACTACGACTACTACTAATACTACAAACTAATACTTAGTGAACTATTAATTAATCAGAAACTACTGGATCTTACAGATTTCCTATTGACCTACTTGCTAACTATGGCTATGGCTGATTCATCACAACAGTCACTGCTGTAACTGACAACAAACTGTGAAAAAGTGAATTAACTTAGCAGAACTGGTTTCACACAAATTAATAATAAAAACAGTCAATGCAGTATGTTTCTAACATGAGGTTGTGATGTTTATTTTGTTTTGTGTAACATGTGACTTATAAGAGTGACTGCAGTTTATGAAGTGGAAAACTATTGAAGTGTGAAATGTTGTATATTTTTTGTTGTATTGTTTGAGTAGATGTGAGTAGAGGGTTAGTTCTATTGACTATAGTGTAAAGGTAACTACCTTAAAGTGTGTGTACGGGATCTCTGCTGGTTACATTCCTGTGTGGGCCAACATGCACAAATCAAATCACAAATCAGTTTCTCACTTGTGAGTAAGAATATATCAAAATAATTTTATTTGTTTGTTTGTTTGTTTATTGATTTATTGATTTATTCATTTGTGTGTGTGTATTTACCTCTTGAGGACCAAATGAGGACCAAATGAGGACCAAATCCCAAAAAGGATCAAATCTGTAGGAGTAGGGACATTTTGCTGGTCCTCACAAAGTTATGTACTGTTTACTCCACAAATTTAACGTTTTAGGAAAAACTAAAAGAGCTGCAAGATTAAACTTTTCTTGTTCATTATTAACTCCTCAGGAAGAACACGGTCCCACCTCAGTCATTAGTCATGAATTACCATGTGTTTCACATCAACATTGTGTTTGCATCAATAAAAGTAATATATTTTTAATTTTATATAGGACTGTTGGAATAGGCTAATGTAAGTTATCACTTTAGCAGGAGGCATGTAAGGATCATCAGATGAGCAGTTAATGTTCATTGGATCATACGAGAACATATAAATATATGTGTTACATGTAGTAGAGCAAAAATTGTTGCTGTCCAAAATGCTAACCTTGCAAGAGAGGACAAAAACATTCTTTCTTTCTAATATAAATTACTGTAAAGAACATTTTGGAGCCTTTCTATCAAAGTTTCAGACAATATACAAGGCAGTAGCTGTGTTTAAATGATGAATAAAGACTGAATTTACACGGAGATGCATAGTTTATATACAGTACTGTGCAAAAGTCTTAGGCTCCTGTGAAAATTGTTCAAAGCCATTTATCTGATCAGAGAGGGACTTTCTGCCAGCAAATACACAAGTTAACATTAGAACAAATGCAAACAAACAAGAAAGCATTAGCTAATTCAAACATTTGCTTTCTTTGCAAAAATGTACTTGAGGTTTTGTGAGCTGGTTAGAAGAACACAGGTTCAGTTGCAGAACTCCATCAGCAGCTCCTGATTTAATTTAATGAAGGACTGATTGAGTCGAACCAGGTATTTGAGGTATCTGATGTATCTGATGAGAACTACAGAGTAATACTGGGCTTCCAGAGGAGGTCTGGGAATGATAAATGTACATAAAATCACTATTTACTGTTTTAATATTTTTTATGTACATTATAATATTAGCTTTTAAAACATATACTGCTAAACCAGTTTTAAAGATAATTTTCTCAGTTGTTTAAGACTTTTGTATGGTACTGTATATATATCGTCAAATTCATTTACCTTTATATTATTCTGCATCATATGCTGGTCTGATAAACAGGTTTTAAATATTACTTTCTCAGGTGTCTAAGAGTTTTGCACAGTATTATATATTACAAACTATTACATATAAGGACTCATATGTATTATTTGCAAATTTCCCACTTGTGGGACTAATAAAGGTTTATCTTATCTTATCTTATCTCACTACTGAATGCAAAATTGTGGGGCATGTTATGCATGTTTGTGTGTGTGTGTGTGTGTGTGTGTGTGTCTGCATGCACGTCTGCATCTGAAGGTGTTCCACTTCTCTTTTCCCTCGTCGTCGGAGGGGTAGAAAAGGCCCATCTGAGTCCAGCCCAGGGAATATGGAGGTGAAGCTCATGTAACTCCCCTGATACCTCCACATCTCCACACACATCCTTAGATTGTAACACACACCGCACTTCTGTTCTGGGTAAACAAAGGGGGCTAGTGTGGCGTTGGCAGCCCAGTGAAGGGTGATGCTGAATATCTACATACAGCAAAAAGACACATCTGCTCAACTTCTGTCTTTTCTTCACTTGCAGGCTTCAGCAGAACATGCAGCACAGATCAGTACTGAGATACAGATAAGAGAAAACAACAAGAGAGGTGGAATAAGAGGAGCCTGTAAAGATTGTGTATGTTTTGTTTCTGGGAAAAAGTCAATGACAAGCTTCTTAATGCAGAATTTGCTGCCAAAATAGTGCCACATGCTGGTGAGCCCTGTGTTATTATGTTATTTATGTTATTGTTTAGATGAGACCTATCACCATCTAAAGCCAAACGCAAATGAAACACTGATGTGAGGAATGGAAAAATAAACCAGAAACAAACAATATTTCAATAAGAATAAAAACGCAAATGATTGAAAGTCAACCTTAACTGTAATGTTAACTTTAATCTGAAATTGTGCTACAAACTTTAACGCTAACTTTTTAATCAATGCGTAGTACTGAGCAAAAGTCCTAGACCACCTGAGAAAATGATATGCATCACATCCACATCCAGTGGATACAGTAACTCAGACAGCTTTTAAGTACAAATGAAACTGTTAGAGTAACTTTATTTACATATTTTCATGTATTTTGCACAAATAAAGCACATAATTTGTGCTTTATTTGTGCTCCGTTTACTTTCCATCTGACTGATGATGCAACATTTACACAATTTTTGAATGTTAAAAATTACCCTTGTATTAAATTGGCATTTTTATTTGTAGTTCAGAGCTTATATTTATAGTTTATTCATATATGTGTATTGTATGTGTCTTTTTGCACACTGTAAAATCTGGAGCCATGCCGTCTCACCTCACTGTATTCATGTTTATAGCTGAGATGATGGCAAAGTTTACTTTGACTTTGAATTTCAGTAAGCATCTTGACTATATTCACAGTGTACACTTACAGTATACACTATCTATCTATCTATGTATATCTATATAAAATATCAAATGTATCAACATCTTTTATCTCATGAAGCTCAGTCCTAAATATTTCACCCCCAATTTGACCACCCAGGACAGACCAATAAAGACCTGGGCCTTAAAGAGTCTAATTATACAGTAGATCATTTCCAGCTTAGCCTTTCGTATTCAGAGAGCGCTCACCCCCCACATAGTGATGCCATTGGCAATGCAAAAGCATATGCAAAAGCACCAGAGTCACTTCTCATCACAAACAATCATTCTGAAACAGCTGGACGTCTTTCCGTCCAGCGCGATAAAGGGGTCTCCCCACCCCCCCACCCCCCTTTCTTTTCTGTGCTGGAGCAGCTGTGCAGGAGACTGAGGGCTTTTGCTTGATTGAATATGGTGAATACGTTGAGGTAACATTTCTTCAGCAGGCATGAGCAGCGTGCAGAATGATCTTTTATTCTCGCACATGAAAAACAGAAGGAACGAAAGAGACATGTGAAGGAGAGAACAAAACCCATATGGGGGGGTGTTTGGGAGGTGGGGAGGGAGCAATAAAACTCATGTTTAATGTTAATTTTATGTATAAATACCAGGTTTAGTCTGATTTGTATGCAGCACAGGGCTAAAGGCTAGATTAGATTAGATCAGATTACATTAGATTACTGTATATCATCTTTATTGTCCGGTATAGTTTAGATTAGCTTTTTCATCTGTACATATTGTTGGTGAAAATCTGAAACAGATACATCAAAGGAGTTACTTTATGCCTTAGGTGGTCAATAAAATGATTTCAAACTATTTGCCTGGGTGGTCAGAGTGGGGTTTTTTTTCAGCAAAACACTATATAACATTAAGACGTGTACAAATAAATTATAATACAGTAAGAAGTAACAAGAACTCTCCAGCTATCAGTCCAGGAGACCAGAGGAGATTGTTACTGACACTGTTAGATGGACTGAGGGTAGTAGAGGATGTGTTGTGTGTTTAAAGGGCCTTGTGGTAAGTCCAGCACTTACACACTGCTCAACTGACCAGTGGCCCGGGGTCCGTGATGTTGCTCTTAATTAGGAAAAGCAGTGTAACCTAGCAGAGCCACTTAAGCTCCGCTAACACACACATACCAACAGCTTGAGGCATGAGTGTCCATGAGTACGCACACACACACACACACACACACACACACACACACATACAGAGAGAGAAAGGACAGAAATGGAGATGAATGGAGCCCCAGTCACCAAAGTAATCAAAAATGTATTTTCCATATCTCGGTAATTGAATTGTGTACAAGCTGCAAGTTAATGAGGTCATCTCCCCTCCAGCACTGACAGGAAAGCACAAATAATTATCTCTCCATTTTTTCTTATGTAGCAATTAATTTGAACCATTGGCAAGCGACCACAGCCCCCCCAGCCCAGTCCCCATCATCTCTCTCTCTCTCACTCTCTCCCTCCTTCGTGCCTGTGTGCTCTGTCTCTCTCCTTTCTCCCTTTCTCCATCTCCGTCCCTTCCCCCAGTCCTCATCATCCCTCACTTCCACTCTCTCTCTCTCTCTCTCTCTCTCTCTCTCTCTCTCTCTCTCTCTCTCCCTCTCTCTCTCTGTGCGGTTGACTGCCTCCTGGTTAAGGTTGAGTGAGATTGACAGGCGATTGATGTGCTGGGGCTGCTGGGGCTGCGTGTGTGCATGTGTTTGTATGTGTGTGTGGGTTTTTATGTGTGTGTGTGTTTGTGCGTGTGTGTGTGTGTGTATGTGTGTGTGTGTATGTGTGTGTGGGTGCGTGTGTGTGTGTGTGTGTGTGTGTGTGTGTGTTGACGGGAGGCAATCAAAGCCCCTCCAGCTGCTGTGGGCCTGAGAGCTTTCCAGGTGACTGTCACCTGAGATTTCCTGTGCTGGCACTTGCCAAGCGCTGGGGGCACAGTGGAGCGCCAGGGGGGCATTCGGTGCCAGGTGGGGTACAAGGAGGAAAAGGGGGGGTGGGGGGCACGATGTTGTTTGTTTCGTACGGAACAGAAGAAAGGGGGAAGGTGGAGAAGAAGGGAACAGGACTAGCGTGGCAGAAGGGCTCCCTTTGGAATTGTGGGTTATTCTTGTGGGTGGCGAAAACAAATGGGGTCATTTAGTCTGTGGATTCTGATTCAGCCAAGGGGCTGTAGGTTCTTCAAAACCCTTACATGAATGTCTGGGGTCACTATTTACTGCCCTCTGTCTTGTCTGTTTTCATTTTGTAGATTTTGTAATTACTATGGTTATATGAATATTAATTTGTGCTCAATAACATCCATGTATTTAAAGAGGAACTCAAAGTTTTCAAAATTTCTACATAATTCAGTGGTCAAGAATTATTATGAGTGGGTTTTGGTGTGAAATTGTTCATTTTAGAGAAACTTGGATTTCTTCACAGTGGTGGTGAATGGAACTAGGGGTGTGTATACAACACAGATATATTTTATTTACCCTTCGGTGAACCTACACTTGTCTTCTGAGTGTTTATATCTAATGCTGATGACTGTAAAATAATGGGGAAAAAAATTCTTTTGGAGACTATTGTGCTTCAGAATGCCCTGCATATCTCCCTCCATCATGAACATATTTAAAAATAAGATTTAGTCCAAAGGCCTATCACAAAACTATGGTAAAACAATAGTTCAGGCATCGGTGGCATATTCATAACCATTTCGTGTAATAACTTTCTCTGAGGGAGCTTTAAAGGTATTAAAACTCTTCTGACATCAGGTTCCATTCACCACCACTGACTTAATAAGTTTTTCTAAAATGGAGCATTTCACACCAAACCATTCAGCATTTAATGAAGCTAACCTACATCATCAGAATCAGTATCATCTTTTTTTGCCCGGGTAAACTTGCAGAAATTTGTATTGGTGGATTGGTTCATACATAAATGGACATTTCAGAATAGAAATGATGCAATAAATACAAAACCACAACCACAAAGGCTATTAAAAATATACATAACTGATAGTATTAAACTAAACTAAACTAGTTAAATGCGAGAGTACAGCAATACAGATGAGGTGGGATATGTTGTGTATGTAACAGATGCATAGAGTATTATAGAATCATCATCACCATTAGACAGTCTCCTCTCTTGTGTGCTTAAATTCCTTCACTAATGTCTTTCTCAGAATTCAGAGATGATGCTCGCTGCTGCATCCCTCTCGCGAGGCCACATAGTGCTCATCTTGACACTTGATCTTGTGATATCTCCATGGAGCCCCATTAGCGGAGGATCATTCATGGTCATGTCAATGGGAGCTGTCAACGTGCTCCTTTTCTCCACTTGGGTCCCCCCAGTAGCCCAGAGGCCTCTGCTGCCTAATTGATTGACAGCTACTTTAGCTAATCTCTGACAAAGTGTGGCTTTAATAAGCATGCTCGTCCAGGACGGCCTACAGAGGATGTGTCAGTAATTGAGGTAATGCAGAAGGTTGGCAGATTTCATCGACCTCTGCCCTTAATTAAATCGTTTGCCTTATCGAGCTAATATCAAGTCCCCCCCCCGCGAGAGCAACCCCCGTCACAACACACAGGCCACCTTTGAACCCCGGATCTGAGTCTGAGAGAGGCCGACACGTTGTCCCGTTGCCCGCACACCCTCGAAAATGAGCCATATTAGGTCTCGTTTGTTCCTATTTGGAATGAGAAATGGCCCTCATTAGCACGCCTCTTCCTCTGCGGGCTCCGCAGCCTTCGTCCCTCCACCGACCTATCAAGCGCTCCAAAAAAGAGCAACCCAGCCAATCAGAAGCATGAATTATTCAGCGTAGGAACGGTGTCTATTATGAGCCGCAGGCTCTAATGAGAAGGAAATGTGCATCCGTGCTGAATTGCTGTAAATTAGGGAATAAATAGAATCACCGCTCCGCCTCAGCAGCATCCAAACCAATTTACCTGCCTGAAAAAAAGAAAGGACACGGAAGCATATTGCATTATGTTAATGGAGGACTTTTTTTTTTAAGTCAATTCTTTGTATATTCATTCATGTGACTGAGTAAAAAGGGACATTTTCATGTGTTAATCTGTTAATATAGTTGTTAGCTTTGATTTAAAGTGACAGTCTGCTGCCAAAATACAATATGCATTTTTTTTTTCACCACAAACCCTCCGTCTGAATCTCTGCTCTAAATGGTAACAACTTCATCCATAAAACATAGGCTATCTCCATATCGTCAGCATATGCATGGCGAACTATTTCAAGAAAACAACATCACGCTGCCAGCAGCAACTCCCCAGAACTATATCCCACTTTGTAAATTGATTAGTTTGAGAAATTCTGTCACAGTTGCAAAAAATGGTCTTCTCCCTTGTAGCCTACCAATAATACAACCATCCAGCCATGAACTTGGATTATAATAAAAACGTGGTGATTGAATGGAAAATGCATCTACCAAATTATTGGGATTATGGAAACATTTTTACTGTGATTTATCAGCCAAGTCATTTTTGGGGGTTCCTCAGGGTGCTGTTGTGGGTTCAGTTGTGTTTGAGAACAGTTTGCTTTTCAATAATACTTATAACAGCCTAAAACAATGTTATAAATTTAACAAACATGTATCTTTCATATTAAGCTACTTGATGGCATTTGCATCAGGACATATGCAGTAGTGGCCAAGCAACACAAAATATGCTGAACCCAAAAAAGTGCCCAGCAGGAAATGCCCATGTAGCATTAGGCCAACTAAAGAGTGTCCATAGGCGTTGATGTTAAATGAGGTCTATGGAAATGTGTTGTATAATGGCCAGTCAGACAGGCCCTACCCTTTAGCACCAAGTGAGATACCTTTTCACATGAGCAAAGTTCTCCTGGACGCCAATGCATCCAAGACTCAGCTCCATGACGAGAAAAAGATCTTTCTTTACACGTTATAATGAGATGGAATGGAACAGGACGCAGATCTGTCCTCGCTGGACTTGTTTGTGGGTCAACGCTTTCCATAAGCCTAGTCACCTAATGTCTTCTCACGCAGGCCCAATTTAGTCCCAAGGCTGCCACTATCCTATGGCGAAATGGGGCTGTGCTAACAAGAAAGCTAAAAGCATGTTGACTTCGGCAAGTGAGACTTCATTTTCCCTTCCATTTGGTGCGCTGTCCATCAAGGCGTGGACTTCTACAGCTCATCTGCGTATCATTATTTGGCGCAGCGTGTTTTCTTTGCTCGCCATTAGTGCCGGAACGCGGATCGCAGTAATGGGCCAAAGACTGTGTGAGAAGCCTGTGTGTGTGTGTGTGTGTGTGTGTGTGTGTGTGTGTATGTGTGTGTTTGTGTATGTGTGTGTGTGTGTGTGTGTGTGTGTGTCTAGTACTTTCTGAAGACCAAAAGTCTCAAGATATAAACTCTGTCACATGTCAACATTTTGACATTGTAGGGATATTAGGCTGCCCCTTGTGAGTTTATTAATTTATTTGCATTTGTTTGTTTATTTATTTATTTATTTTATATCTGCATCTTTCATTGTGAAAAGTAAAAGAGGTCAAAAGTTTTGAGTTGATGAGGATAAGGCAACATACATAAATCCACCAATACACTGTAGTGTGTGTGTTCATGTCAGTATGACAGACAGAGGGAGAGGGAGGGGAGGGAGAAGAGAGAGAGAGAGAGAGAGAGACAGAGAGACAGAGAGAAAGAGAAGGAAAGACAGAGAGACTAAAAGAGAAACGACGCTGCAGTGACCTGAATGGCGTTCGCTATTATGCAAAGTGGCACGAGAAGGTGATAACGTGATAAATGGCTGCTTTTGTTGGGTTTAATTTTAAACAGAACTAACAGCTTCTTCTGCTTCAGCCTCTGGAGGCCTGTCCCCTCCTGCTCTCCCTGACAAGACAGTGGATTGGATTACATAAAGAAGACATGGCAGAGGGAGTCAGCTTGAAAATTGAGTTTGCTGGACTCCCATGTGTGATCTGAAGGACTGCTGGTATTCATACTCTGCCTTTGGCTAAGTTTTCTCTAGTTTCACTATTAAAATTAAAATTCAGCATGAAAGATTGACAAAACTTTCCGCTCTGGCCAAATGGAAATCGTATTTGATGTCTGAGGTTTGCTTCTTTAGTTATAGCTCTGGAGCTACGAGGCTACTGTAGCTAACAAATAAGCTTGTAGCCCACTAACTAGCATCAAGCTAACTGCATGCCTAAATCATCACACACTCACCTCAGGCTGTGATTAGTAACCTCTAATACACTTGCTCATGTGGTTTCTGACACTGTATGATACACTATGATCTATAAACGTGGACTAAGTACAGAAAACTGACATAAAAATGGCTACTACTGCTGTTTTAGCTGTGCAAGGTTCTGTTATCCATTATATAAAATAAAAGAAACACACCACTTTAAGACTAATCCCAGGGATTTTTTGAAGGTTCTTTAGTGAAGGTTATGGTTTTATATAAACACTCAAAAACATATCAATGCTTAAATGATGCTTTGCATGCTCTGTTTCAATAATGGATAACCTTTTGCATATAGGTCCTGATGTAATCTTTTAAAAATGGCTCTATACAGCACCAAAAAGAGTGAAAGAACCCTTTTTCAGTCCTAAGAGTTTAGGCATAGCCTCTGGATGTAGTCTGAATGGGGTCTTCGTAGCTTAATGACTGCAACAGTAATATTAAACCATGACAACTCAAAGAACCATTTGAATATTTAAATGGTTCTTTATATTCTCTATGAAAGAGCTACTGATAAACTGTTCCTTAAAGAACCTTTTACAATGGTTTTACAAAGGTAACAAATTTGTCACTATTGTAATAAGCCATAAGACCAAAAGCCAAAAGTTTGGTACTATGATGTTGCTGACTTCAGGTCTTGATCTTAGCAATAAGGGTTCTAGATACGCTTTTTAAAAGATATAGTTTTTTTTGTAAATAAGACATTTAACTGAACCTGTTAAAGATATAAGGAACCTTCCCATGATGTAAATGTTCTTTCACCAGTTTAAGGTTTTTTTTTTTTGGAGACCTCTACATTATGTGAAGGATTCTTAAACATTAAAGAGGTTTTTCACACTTACATCGCATTTCTAAATGTATATATATTTTTAAAGACATTTACTAAAATGTTCTTTCAGGGGAACCAAAAATTTGTATGGCATCACATGAAGACCCCTTTCTGGCAGACATACTTTTCAAGAGTGCAGTGAAGGTTTTTGACAGAAATGAATTGAAGTTCTGACTTAAAGTTCATCAGTTTGAGCAAACTCTTCAATTAACACCTTTTATAAAAAAAAAAAAGAAAAAAAAAACAAAGACAGCAAAGAACACCTTCGTCTTAACCTACGCCCATTTAGAAAAAAAGAAAAACCTCAATCGCGTCTCTTGACAACACTAATTCAGTCAAAGATGTGAAGAGGAGTACAAGGATGGAAAGGTCCATTAGATCCATCAGCAGGTTGAAATTAGGCCCGGAAAATTATATCTGACATGGAGCATAATTACCTTTGAGTGGAAGTGAACATAGATCACAGGTTTTCTGTCGACGGCTCGCCGTTCATCTTCCTTACTGTCACCCATCTTTTTTTTTTTTTAGACGGCAAAACAAAGGATTGACGCTGGGTGTCATTTTTAATGAGTGAGTGTGTAATAATCATCGTTGCGGCTGGGCGCATAAAGCATGAAGGCGAGAAGATTCTTTTGCTTTACTGTTATTGCCGTCATTGATCTCATATTGTTGCTGTCATAAGAAAACCTCTTTAGAAAACTGCTTTCATTGTTTATATTTTTACAACATTGGAAAACACCAGCTCATCTTTACATTATGTGAACAGGGGGCCCCCGAGTGACACAACTGTCTAAGCATTGACCTTGTCATCATGAGAGCACAGGTTTGATTCTCAAAGCCATTCATGGCCAGGAGTCCAAGAGAGCACAATTGGCTTCACTCTCTCTGGGTAGGTAGGATGTCCCTCCCCCTCCCCCATCACTAGATGATGCTAGTAACAGAATTGTTACTAAACTCTCCTCCAAGCGTGTTGAGCCTCCCCAGTCTCGGTGGCATGTACATGTACATCTATACTACCAGTCAAAAAGTTTTGCACGGCACAGATTTTTACCACTTATCCATTTATTTCAGAAAGTGCACATTTTTATTCTTGTTAATCACTGGAAAGCTGTTGAGTGAACAACTATAAATTAAAATATGTCAAATAAAACAAGTTTCCTTTATAAGATGAAAGAATCTGTAACAGTGCAGGTCTGACATCCTATTAACTGGTTGGGTGGTGATGCAGAGTCAAATTCTAGACTGTCCTTTAACTTTAAGTGCACTCATTAACTGTTTCAGCACCTAATAGCTCGTTAAATAACAACAATTGTCTGGTGATGCACATTATAACTATAAATATAATTATATTATCTGGCTTTTTGTAGGTCAGTAATGATGAATAAAAAATGACATTTTCTGGGAATTAAAGGAACTCAAATGGTGAACATACTGTAAATTTGTTAGGAAAGAATGTTGAGTGTATTTTTAGTAAATATTAAGTGAGTCACATGCAAATGTAAAAAAGTCTGAGTGTGTGTGAAAACATTAGACTGGTAGTGTACTTGATCAGCCGAGGCATGTTTGAAGTTTCAATTTTGCTTCTTTAGTTTAGCTTCGAGGCTACACTGGAACCCAATAGTCGCTTATATAGCACAAATGGCTTCTGTAAAATCACCAAAACTTCACTCAGCATGCTCAAACAGCATTCAGAGCTTCATTAAAGTGGAGCAGACTTCTGGATGTGGTTTAGGACAGGTTTGTGAATTTCATATTGTTGCTTTTATAACAAAATTGTATTGTAACTTTACGATGCAACCAAATTTGATTGCATTTTGAACCATTTCTATTGATCCATTTGTCATGAATAACTCTTAGAAAGAGATAAAAAACAAATATACTTGTGTTGTTTTTTTTGACAGTGATTATATGCATATATACATTTGTGTGCAAAAGTCTCAGCACCCCTGATGTTTTTGTTGTGTAAGTAAATACTTCTACATCTTCTACAGAGAACACACTTGTAGTTATTTTATGCTTACACTGTTTATTTGCTGAATTTAACAAAAAAGAAACATTAAATGCAGCCTGTGCAAAAGTAAAGCCACACCTTACAATCCATTCCAGTATGTTAAATTCAGCAAATTAATGGTACTAATACTCAAATTTGCAGGATGCCATATTTAAGTATGTTTTAGGATGTGTATTTATTTCCCTTTTATCAAAAATCAACAAAATATGTCCAGGAGTGTTCAAACTTTTGCCTGTATTTGACTGTATCTGCAAAACAAGCTTGTAAGGAGTGGATCTTCAGGGAGATCTGGAGAGGCTGAAGCTTCTGACTCCCTGCCAGGTTTCGAATTATCTCTCTGGAGAGGTGAAGTCAATGGGATTAAATATGGTTAATTATGCTTCAGGTCCATCATATACATTCACTTATGAATACACCCCCCCCCAACTCACACACACACACACACACACATATGTATAGTGCTGACTTTCCAGGCCTGAGCATCTTAGCCTCGTCTGTGTTCATAATTGAGGTTGCACTCCCTCTCTTTCTCTCGGTCCTTCGTGTTTCTCCTCGTCTGCATCTTTGCGCTTGTAGACGGAGAAGGGGCTCGAGGCAGAGGGAAGCTGTGGGCCTGTCCCACGAGACACGGGAGCCCATCTGTCTATGTGTGTGTGTGTGTGTGTCCTGCTGAAGTTAAACTAAGACCCAGCTCCTCCTCAGAGATCCTCTCCAACTCCCCCCATCTGAACAGACAGCAGATGGAGCCCCCCCGAAACACTCCTCTGCCATGTTTGTTTAATACATTTAATTAATATTCCAAACTACCTCAATAGAGACCCACCGCAATCCACCCCTCCTTCTCTTACTCCTTCCCTCCCTCCTTCCCTCCTTCCTTACCTTTTGTTCCCTCCCTCCTTGTTCCGTCTCACCTTCTTCTCTGTTTCCTTCTCTTTCTTTGTTTTGATTTGTTTCCCTTCTTCCTCTCTTTCATTAATTTTTATATCTTTCTCCTTTCTTCGCCCTCTCTCTTTAATTCTCTTTCTTTCACACTTCTTCCCCTCTCTCATTGTCACTATCTATCTATCTGTCTGTCTGTCTATCTATCTTTTTTCTATCTCTCTCTCCCTCTCTCTGTCTATCTATCTATCTATCTATCTATCTATCTATCT
>JBBPCZ010000034.1:11452347-11472349 GCA_037974445.1 Brycinus macrolepidotus
TGAGAGTCTTTGAAAGTCTTTCAGGAAGCCTGGAGAACTGTTCCTCAAGACCACATTAAAATACAAGAAAGTCTGGAGAAATGTGAAGAAATGAGTGGTGGCTCAAGATTTTTGCACTGTACCTTATAAATGGTATCCACAGAGAAGCACTGTTGTAACATAGTGTGGCATAATTTACCTTGATGATGATAAATGTCTTCATATTGCCCAGCCCCACACAAAAGATTGACTTTTTAATTTCCATGTAACATTAAAAAGTGTTAACAATGTTTTGAAGCTACAGCAAAATTGCTTAGTCTGTGGTTAAACAGCAACTTATTTCAGTTTCTTCCTGTTAGTAGCAATAATTAAACAATATCAAACATTTTACTGATGGCAACAGTTTAATTATAAAAAAGAAAGATCAATAACATACTGTATGTACTCATATGACACAGATAAAACACACGGTTTGAGAAAATATACACACAAAAACGTTCAGTCCGAGTAGTTTTTCACATTTCCTGTCTTTGCTAATGTGAGTCACATTTTCCGTAAAAAAAAAAAAAACAAGAATTTTTTTTTGTTTTTCTTGTTCCAGCTGTGGACTGACAGTAATATTTACAACTTGACCACAAACCATAGTCACATAGCCAGTGTGACCTACTCATAATTTAACCCTTAACGGTTAAAGAGAGAGGCTATTTACAAACAGCACAGACAAGAACAGAGGGGATCAAACCTCGACTGACAGATTCATACATTACGGTGCAGAGCTGAACTACAGTATAATGGCTGTTGGATATGTGGCTTAATAAAAGGGGAAATGCTCGTTCCATTGAGCCAGACTTTAATTTACAAAAAAATATATATGTAAAATAAATTAGTCCAAAAATTCCTAAGAGCTACTATTGTAAATATATATATAACGTGCACATATTACTTTACATCTCAACAGCACTAGCAAATTACAGAAAACAACATTATTTCCTTTCTGGGAAAGGCCTTTCCATGCTAGCGATGAAGGGACTGTGGTAGACTGCTCCTAGGGGTCGCTGCACACACCCAGGTGGTCCATAGTTCACATATTTGCACTATTGTGTGTAAGTGCTGTTCTCAGACCAGCCTACACTGCCCACATCCTAATAATGACCATTCAGGAGGCCACTGCTTAGGTCAGCAACACAAAATTGATGTTGTGTGATGGTTAAATGGTTTTTACACTTTCAGCATGTGAGGGTTGGTATGTGGTATAGCTACAGGTCTGAGGTCAGTTTTGTTAATGCTTATTATATGTGAGACAATGATTTGGGGAGGTGAAGCGGAACCTAGGTCAGACCAAAGTGAAGCAAATCTTTAGGTTGAACTCCAGTCATAGAGACACCGCAGTGTTTTTGTTCACTCCCCAGGAAATAGTAAAGTAAAGTAAAGTGAAGTTAAAGTTAAAAATGCTTTTTTTCCTTCTTCCTTCAAAGTTACCAATCTCAGAGATGCAAGGTTTTGTTATGACAGTAACAATACTGACTAATTTATCACTACAGGGTTCATAAATGTCGTGGGTAACAATTGAGAAAGTGAGGTAAACAGCAAGCCTTAGTGTTAGAGTGTTTTAGAGCGGGGGAAACAGTGAACAGTGCAGAGCCAGGGCCCTCTAGGACTATGGCATAGCATGTGACAGCAGAACCAGCTTGCATTGTGGCTGGTCCATCATATGGCCAGCTGTAGCTTGGTCAGGTTCTTCATTTGGCCTGCTGTATCTTGGTTGGGTTCTTCATGTGGCCAGCTGTAGCTTGGTTGGTTTCTTCATATTGCCAGCTGTAGCTTGGTTGGGTTCTTCATGTGGCCAGCTGTAGCTTGGTTGGGTTCTTCAAAGCCAGCTGTAGCTTTTTTGGGTTCTTCATATAGCCAGCTGTAGCTTGGTCAGGTTCCTCTGATGCATGTTGTGGTGCCGGACGAGTTCATCGGATCTGGCGAACTTCTTCTGGCAGTTTGGCCACCTGCAATTAAAGGGCTTCTCACCTGAGAGTAAAGAACGAGAGAAATTTTTTTTTTTAGAAAGGGTGGAGAGCATGTTTTTGAGGTAAAGGAAGATGAGTAAAGAGGTCATGCAACTTTCTAAATGAGAATATTAATATAAGAACATTACTATAATGTTCTGTAAACATTTCCAACATTGTTGCTGTCATAAGAAAACCTTGTAACAAAAATGTTGTTGTTTTTTAATTTTATATATATATATATGTACATTATATAAACATTTCATGATGATCGGACCAATACAATTGGTCTGAAATTGCTTAAAATCTTGATTCTTCAACATTAATTAAAGTTAAACATGTTTGTTTTTCTTCTTCAAAGTTACCAATCTCAGAGATGCATGGTTTTGTTATGACAGTAACATTACTAATTTATCACTAAATAAATGTCGTGACCTCATGGGTAACAATAGGGAAAGTGAGGATATAGAGCAAGATTTGAAAAAATAAAAGTTTTACGCACTTGTTTTACCTGTATGAGTCCGGGTGTGGGTCTTAAGATGGTCTGACCGTGAGAACTTTCTCTGACATGTCTCACACTGGAAAGGTTTAACACCTACGTGCACACACACAGACATGGACACACACACACATACACACACACACGCACACACAAAGAGAGAAAGAGTGTAGGCTACAATAGAGGCCAGGAGGGAAACTATAATAAGAGGAGGCAGACTAAAAGAGCATGTTATGTTTCTCTAACACCGAGAATGGTGTTTTATCTGTAATTCTGAGTCTGGGAACTGGATGGGCCTTACAGAGAGAGTGTGCCCTGCCAGTGAGGTGCTGGCTTGTTGTAATACATCGGCAACACTTTCACTGAGGCTGTGATTTAGGAAATCATTTGACATCTTCAGCGCTGTACTGACACTTTCTCACAGTTTTAACACACTTTATAACATAACGGTGCTGTTATGGACCGTGTTATGTCACTAAACTAGACTATATTAGGTGGCATAAATGTAGGCCTGTTTGCAAATCATTATTAGCATTAATGACTCACGAATAATATCAACAAGTGCCGCGAGAAGTGAGTCATTGTGCAAATACAGTATAATTTGCAGTCTGCTGGGTCTGAGGCTTTATTCCTGAGAAATGGACTCAGTCCTTCACCAAATCATGGTCTGAAGAGTGAGGGAAGAAGGGCAGAAGAAGGGGGAAATGAAGGACAGGGCAGGTGAGGACAGGCAAACCTGTATGTCTCCTCTGATGCCTCTTCAGCTGGTCTGACCGCGAGAATCGCCGGCCGCAGTCTGTGAAGTCACACTGGTAGGGTTTCTCACCTGCAACACCACCACAGCAACAGTTAACTTTTACTTGACTCTACTATTTTACAATAGAAAATCTTTTTTTCTTGCTGTCCAGCAATGGTCAGACTGTGAGCAGCACAGTTTTGTAAGGGTTAAGTGTGTTACAAAGCATTAGACTGTTTCTAGTATCTTGGGATTCAAACTAGCAACCCTCCGGTTGCTAACTCTTTCTCTCACTATTAGGCCTCCAAGCATGGCTCTGATGGAGGTAGATTTGTTTTACAAGATGAGGTTCTACAATGTAATTTGTGGGATTTAACTAGTCAATTAGTTTGGGACAAAATATCTGAGCATTCTCCCCAGATTCTGAAAGATAACCTGAATTTAAAAAGCACATAGTCCAGATGTTTATCTTAGCATGGCCACGTAGCCACATCTGTAATCTGGTTTTGTTATTATATTCGCATGAAAAGCACACTGCAGATTCACACTGGATTCAAATCACTCTACAATTATTACTGTCAGACTGTAAAAATTACACACTGTAGATTCATAATGGATTTAACTCACTCAACAATTATTAGTCAGACTGTAAAAACTGCATATACTGTAGATTCATAATGGATTAAATTCTCACTTTAATCTAATTCATTTAAGAGCTTTGGAGCCTGCTCTTTGAAGACACCTGGCCAGTTTTTTTTCTGTTGCTAAAAGTCCTTTAGGAATTGAATGAGGTTAAGTGCAGTGCAGTGTCGTGCAGATGTAGCTCTCGGTACCTGTGTGCTTTCGGCTGTGCATCTGTAAGTGGGACAGTTTGAAGTACCGCTTGTTGCAGCCTGGATAGGCACACATGAACGGGCGCTTTTCATTGGTTTCGGATGAACGGACGATAGCAGGAGTGATGCCTGGTACCCTTCTCACATCCTACAACACAGTCAGTCATGTTAGTCAGATCAGCTTCACTCAAATACACAGAGCTGGGCAGTTACAGGGTGATTGACTGTCCAGTGTTTGTTCTGTTTTAATACATCTGGTTCAGTTAAAAGGAGCAAAATGTGACCTGTACACTATGACCTGTACAGAGGTAGCATCACTGTCACTGTTAATGTCAATTTTTGAGCATTTTACAGAGTACAATTCTGTTGTATGTTACATTTCTGACCATTATTTTTTCTACTGTTCTTTGAACTTCATGTGGCCTGACAGGATTTTTTGAACCAACATGATGCGTGTTTATAAGGCTAATAAGGAACATTTCGCTCAAAATGTCACTTAATATGATATGATATGTGATATGATTAAACATTTAAGCTGCTAAAAACCTTACTGTTCCTTTAAACATCAGCACTTCTATTACACTTTCAAACTTCTTTTACAGATTTTCAATATTTTCTTTTATTTCTTTGATTTTTCTGTTTTATTTTATTCTATTTTGTTTTTATTATATTCATATATGTAAATATGTAAAGCAAATTGAATGACCTAGGTGTATGATAATGTGCTATATAAATAAACTTGATGTCTGATGTACGTATGTTGTTCATATTTTAGTACGAGGACTTGTAACTAGTAAATAGAATAAATGGCTCCTGTTTCATATACAGCGCATGACAAAGGCCATAAAATAATGGCTTCTACACCCAAACAGAACAATACATACCCAGTATATGGACTTTTGGAATCATAAGTGTGTAAAAGTCAATGAAGAGCTTGAAATGTCACTTCAGTGTTTGGAAACTACCAATACTGCTTACCCTATTAGGTCTCGGTTATATTCTTGCCTCTGTTTAGAAGCATTGTTCAGTATTTTGGATACATTTTGTGTTGACACATATCTGATGAGCGCTATAAAGACTGAAATGGCTACATAGTATGGAACATACACTATACATACGTAAGTATTGGGACACCTGACCATTACACCAAAAGGGACTTTAATGACATTGCATTCAAATACATAGACTTTAATATGGAGTTGGTCCACCCTTTGCAGCCATTCATTCTTTAGAGCATTTATGAGGTCAGGCTCTGATGTTGGACGAGAAGGCCTGGCTCGCAGTCTCTGTTCCAGTTCATCCCAAAAGTGCTGGATGGGGTTGAGGTCAGGGCTCTGTGCGGCCCAGTCAAGTTCTTCCACCCAGAACTCATCCAACCATGTCTTTATGGAGCCTGCTTTGTGCACTGGGGCACAGTCATACTGGAATAGAAAAGGGCCTTCCCCAAACTGGTTCCACAAAGTTGGTAGCCCTTCACTGGAAGTAAGGGGCCACCTGAATTTAATAATTGGTATTGTGTCCCAATACTTTTGTCCATATAGTGTAGATCATGACATAGAGGTCCTTTTGGAAGTGTGTTATTTGCAAGTAAAGCATGCAACTGGAGTTGTCCAGAGTATGCAACACTGTTTCCATATCCCAACAACAGCTCCACAACCCCAAACCAGGCCTGCTGCCACTGCTGTGGTGTATCTCATCCCTGAAAAAATTGTTAGCATACTCAAGAGCTCATTATTGTGGAATTAGCTGTGAAATGATCGCTGGGATTCACCCATGCCTACCGATTTAGCCGCCAAATGGGAGCTGTTAGTCACGGATGTTAGGCAGACCCTATTCCAGTGCTCCCCTCCCCCAGTCCTCATTTGCCCACCGTTAGAGCCCATCTGCTCTTAATTAGCTAGCGCTTAGCATAATGGCGTTTTCCCTCCGCTGGTGTAGTAATGAATAGGTGGTAAATGCTATTGATAAGTAAATTACTAAAGTGCTTTATGGCTGTACTATCAGACGTATCTATTGACCCCATGGGAATGATATAACACAGCACTCAGTGCCACGGCCCCTCTTTGTGTTAGCATGCCATGCTTTCATAGACTGCGGAAAGGTCAGCCAAGTTCACGCTGGTGTAAACTACTCTGTATTTAATATGCTGATTCTATCATTATTGCTTGAATTACTTGTGATTCATTTGCATAACATTCTTATTACCAGGGTCAAGCAGCCTCAAACCATTCTCAGATTCATTCTTACTTCAGCATAAAGTTGACGAGTAAAAGTAATGTTAAAAAGAAAAGGAAACTTAAAGTTAAAAAGATGAGGAACTTCTTGGCACATGGAGGATCTATCAGCAAAGGGACTGAGCGTGTTAGACTGTATTCTCTTATTTTTTAGACCCTATTCTCTTTTTTTTTTAGACTCTTTTTTTTATTATCTTCCTTATTCACTTCTTTCCAGAAGTGGAAATAAAAGAATTAGCTTTTGAAAATACTCCAAAAAGCACAAATCTGTTCAAAAAAGCAAATAAAAATTTAAAAAAGTGAATAAGCTGAAGCGAACCTCTGCTTACTATAGAAAGCAGTTTGCCTTAACTTCACGTTGCACTGCTTAATGCTTTCTGAAATGTTGAGGGTAGAGTGAAGCAGAAAAAAAAGGCGGATCTGAATGAGACTCAAGCTCTGGAGAGTCTCCGCTAGCACTACTTAAAGAGCCCTGACAGACATTAATTAAGACCTAATGATTTATTAGCATGTGCTGGCGAATGGAAACTGTAGCTTTATTGCTAATGGATTTTTTAAAAAGTGATTCCTCTTCTTTTTTCATCCTAAAATGCCTTTTAAACGTCTCAAATGTTCTGGCAGGCTCCTGCTTCCTCTCACATAGCCCGCTCATTTCGTCAGAACCTTTTTTTCTTCCTGGCTTTATTTATTTATTTATTTATTTTCTGACTTTGGGCCGTTTATTTCACTTACTCGCTCATTCAGTTGTGCTTCATCACTCTTCGCTCTCTCGGGTCCGTCCCTTTGCGATTGGGATTTCAGAGTGTGAGTGTGTGTAAATGTGTATGTGCACACGTTTCTGCGCTCTGCCCTGCCCTAACCTTGGCCTTGTTTTTTAGCACACAGTGTATCCAAGTCTGGCCTGGACAGCAGTGGACCGTGGTGTTCTTTGTTGGGATCAGTACTGACCTGGATGCCTCTGAAGACTCCATGGGTGTGGATCCGGTACTGGGTGCTGCAGCTGTACACCATGGGCGTGCTGGGGTCATTCTCATAACCCGCTGTATGACTGCATGAGGAGGGGACACACAATACTTTGCTTATCATTACTGCAGAAATAAATAAAATTAAAGCTGCTATTATTTAATCCAGGCCAACAGTCCAGTCAATAGTTGTGGCTAGAGGTGAGGCAGAAAATTAGCAATGCCATTTAATCACTGACTGAAGCCTGTGAACATCCTAATAGTACAAAAAGGTTGTTTCAATATGAGTGACATTGAAAAAAGTGATTTCAAGAAAGACCCCCCCAGTAAAAGTAGCTTCTGTCTTCTGGGTTCTATGATGTTGGACCATTGCTGTGAGAATTTGAATGCATTCAGCCAACAAGAGCATTAGTGATCTTAGGTCCCGATATTGAATGATTAGTTCTGGATCACAAACCTCACTCCAGCTCATCATAAATTCAATTAAAGTTGCTATTACTTAATCCAGGCCAACAGTTCTGTCAATATCTGTGGAGAACCTTATTTTGTGGAGAACCTAGAAGACAGAGATGATACAATGAATTAGCAATGCCATTTAATCACTGATTGGAGCCCGTGGACATCCTAAGAGTACAAAAAAGTTGTTTCAATAGAACTGGCATTGAAAAAAGTGAATCTAAGAATCCCCTCCTCTAGGATGCCACAGTAACCTCTTGTCTCCTGGGTTCTGTGATGCCACAAGATGTTGAACCATTGCTGTGTGCCTTTAATGCATTCAGGCAATGGGGGCATTACTTCAGGTTCTAGTTCTGGATCACAACCCCGACTCCAACTCATCCCAGAAGTATTGGATGGAGCACCATCACTCCAGAGAACACAGTTCCACTGCTTAACAGCAGAATACTGTACCTCTCTAGCCAACGCCTGGCATTGGGTATGGTGACCTTAAGTTTATGTCCAGTTGCTCCAAACCATCATGCCTTTCTTTTTGGCCATGCATTTTTTTTTGTCTGTACCAACTTATCAAACCTAAGAAAAAATATATATTGTGCAGCATATTGTCAGGATATTGTCTCATGTCAAGTTCATAAACCTCAGATGGGAGTGATGGGCTCTTCATTTTGGAAATAATGTGGCTGTGGATATTAACCCCCCATGTCACAACATTAAATAAAAAAAACTACATTAAGTCAGGGACCCCCTGACTATATGTCACAGACCCTTCTTTGGGAACCATGATTATGTAGAACCCCTTTAGCCAAGAGTGTAGTTGAATACAGTAAGAGTTTCTGGATACATTTGAACACATTTGTTGTGTTTCTGGATACATTTGTTGGTTTGTACTTTATTCATAGGGAAATTATTTAAAGTTAAAGTAAATTTAATGTATCACTGTGACTTCAGTACATGTAAGTGGCATCCTGAAGTATGAAGTAAATTTACTGCAGGTTAATCGCGCGTTGAAACGTGAACAACCCAACATGTCAGAATTCACTGTGTAACGTAAAATCGATGTCTGTCACTCGCCAGAGAGCTTGTCTATACAGATCATCATTTTCCCTTCGTTGGAGCTGTGTGAATAGCAGGCATTCTTCTGCTCCCCGTGCATTACTGCAGAGGGTTTCGATGACATATATAGGGCAAGGATGGCTATAAAACACAGAGGCTCATCTCTATAACTCACCCTGACGTTGGGGCAAATTGCTCTCTGCTCCAAAGTGCAATATATTCACCTCAACAATCCGACGTAGGGCCAGTTAGACAGATGAATGGGGAACCCAGGGCCTCTTTCCCTCTCGCCGGGCTGAATTTATACCTGAACCTCGGTACACTGGCCCTTTCTTTGACCCTGGATTTTACACAGGTTTCCTCTATCTCAGCCCAGACTATTCCCAATTCTGCAGATTTAAAAGTCAAAAATCAAGCGCCAAAGGCTGCTTTGTGTGCAAATAATTTTCAGACTCTATTGTTTGTAAGGGGGGTTGTTTTTTCTCCTCTCTTTTTTGGAAGAATAAAAGAAGCACAAGAATGCAGAAAAAGCACGTCTTATGTTGCTGATAGTAGTCATCATTCAATATCTGCTGCTACTACGCACCTGAAGATTCCCACTGTGTATATACACACACACACACACACACACACACACAAACATATATTTATGTATTTTTTGTATAGTGTACAGTACTTTTCTTACATTATATTCTTATTTTCTATAGTTTTTATCTTATCTTACTTTATATTTTATAGTTAATCTCATCTTACCTTATTTTATCTTGCATGTTATTAAAATATGATACATAATTTATAATACTTAAAGTAAAAACTTTAAAAAATACTCCTATATGAGGTTCTAAAGTTAGCAAAAGGCAACCACATCCTGTGCAGCATGTAAGGCTGAATCTGTTGAGGAGCTATAAAGCTCTCTTTGTCTGTACGTGCGTAAGGGGCGGCCAGACTGAAGGACAGTGCAAAATGGTATCCTGCGATAAATCTCCTCACAGTTCATTCGTTCGCTGGCTCGGGCCTCGGACGGAGCGGCCTGCCCTGACGGCTGTGACCGGGAATGGACAAACAGACGGATGGATGGATATTGAGGAGATTGTGTTTGGACAGAAGAGCACCAGCACTTATGTAGCCCCCCAACCCCCCCCCCCCCACCAGTACGTCTGCTTTTCCCCCCGCAGGACCCAGCCCAGTGCGTCTCGCTGAGGAGCGTATGAATCACCCCGTCACCCAGGCCTCTTTTCGGGCCGTTTCTCGGGGAGGTGGGAGAGGGGTCAGAGCCTGCTGTCCTGGCAGGATGGGCCGTGGATTCTCAACCTGCTCCCAGAGGAGCAGAGGATGAGGGGCTGTCCCATTGTGCAGCCATGCACTTCCACTACTCCCCCAGTGCTGCTCCTTTTCCTCCCCATGGGTCTCCTCTCGGCCCGCTCAAGGCTAAGGTGCCACGGGGGAAATATATGGCCGGATATCATTCCCTGGCCAGACAAAACAGAGCGCACAAACCAACAGAACCGAGTGGAGCACACTTAACAACAGGACTGAACTCTGGGACTGAAAAGAGTCCGATCTGAGTCATTTATACATATAAAACACTATACATCCCATATAGTCATATGTGGTGTAATTTGATTCATTTAATTTAGTTAATTTATTTTTCATATGTTTGTTTTAAATTGTTTGAACATTTTATAACAAATGGACTAATAGAAATAGAAAAGTGTAATTTCTCAGTCTATACTTCAAGTATGGTGAAACTGAAGCCACAGCTATGATCTAAGTTTGAACACACAATGACATAATACATTATCATTTTCTACCTCGATAAAAATTTCCACTGGTAGACCACAAGAACAATTTCATATCATTAAATTACATACAAAGTTGTGAACAGTCTTGATCCTTTCTTTCTTTCTTTCTGAAGCTGTACATCTTTACACACCACTATGACACAGATCTGCTTTCAATTCTCTACACTAAACCGGCTACTGTGGGAGCAAGAGCCTTCAGTTCCACAGCTCCCAAACTGAGTTCCCTTCTTCAATACATCCACAACTGCACTACTGCTTCATTTAAGACAGAACCATAGAAATTATGCTCTAATACCAATATAAAAAGCTGATTAAACTGTTATTTTATTCTTTTTATTATCTCGTTTAAGTGTCCTACTGTTCTGTGTCCCTTTTTAAACTTTGTAAAGTGACTTTGGGATTAAAAAAAGGTGCTATACAAATAAATCACATTACTTTATTATTATTGTTATTATTATAGTTATTGTTGTTGTTGTTGTTATTAAATTCATGGAGCTGCGTAATTGTTTGGCATCTTTAGGTTTAATCTCTCTATTACTGCGTACGAGCCTGATTTACCCCCAGTCCTGTGAGCGAACACTGAAATGTGTGATTTAATGAACAGCTCAAAGATTTGGGTGGAATTTTTCTTGTGATGGAGCGGGTCACGTTGACGTACCTCTTAATGCTGGACGCCAGTGGGTTGACAGGGTTCCACCCCATGCACTCCAGCTGAGATGCCATTTGGTATAAATTGTCACTACTGAGGATAAACACAAAGCAGCATTTCAGTCACTTTTATCTTCAGACAGCACATTCGCCAGAGCTAAATCAACGCTGTGAGTCTTCAATTTAATGTTCAGTGAATTGCCAGTGTGTGTGGGTTCACACTTTGTGACGTCTTTGATACCTTACACCACTTGTGTTGACATTTTCACACCAAAAACTCTTACCCTGAACTCCTCAGTCACACTGTCTATAAACTTAAATATGGCATTTTTGGAGCACAGTTTCTATTATTTAGATATATAATTACAATTTTATGTTATTATTTAGATGTGTATTCTATTATTTGTTCAATTTAACATATTAATATAATAAAGCAAAGTATAGACTGTGCCATGACTTTTGCACAGGTCACAATTTAAGTGTACATATTAATATGCTTTGCAGAAATATGTTCCCTGTTTTTACTTATTTACACTTAGAAAATCGGCAAAACAAGTACCCAAACGACTCCATATGACAGTTTATACTGTTCTGTTTCTGATGTGAATGGTTCACTGACTGTTAAAAATCTTCTGCAGTGGAGATATTTGCACTGTTCTTTTTTTGCTTAATATAAAATATTTGGGACAGTCAGTCCTTCAGAAGACCTTGAAGCTGTTAGATGCCAGTCTTTATAAAGGCAGTTAAAAAATATTTGTTTTATTACCACAATAATAGGTAACAAAAACACCAAACACCATTCTGGCTCAAACAATAAGATAAAGTGCATTCAAGTGTAATATGACGATAAGAATAACATCATGACAGAGAGACCCTGTGAAATGAACTGCAGGTGGAGAAGAAAAACTAATTAACAACCAACAAAACTGCTAGGAATGCTAAAAAGCTCCGCCCCCTGCTGCGACCGCTGTAATTGATGAGTGCAGTGCTCACACTCCCCAAAAATGCACCATGGGTATAAAACTTATTCTATTTAAAATTTCAAAGAGCCCATATCAGGGAAATATGTTGTTTAATGAAAGATTATGAAGGAGTACATAAACAGTGTTTATATTTAAAAACACTTTAACTCCCCAGTACATATGATCCATATATCCAAATTTAGCTACAAAAGCTATTTTGAATTTTCTTGATTGTCACAAAACCCAACACATTTACACTCAAAAATCTCTCATACGCATTAAAAAACAAATCTAGTTGTTATTAGTTGAATTAAGCCATTTTTGAATTGTACACATATCCTTCCCATTGGCTCCTGGACTCATCAATTTGCATATTGGGCGTGTCTTTCTTTTTGTTTTCCTTACCATCTCTGTGTTGTCTTTTCCGCTAGACTACCTTCACTAAGCATGCTTTTAAGTTTTGTTGTATGCTTTGGGTTAATTTTTAATTTGACTTTGCTAGTGGCTGTGAGAATAAGCTCCTATATATTTCCTGAATGTGATCATAAACTTTACTGGGCACGGGAGTGACCACTTTCAGAATCAGAAATCTGTATTGATCATGGAGGAAATTGCTTATGCAATGACTGCACAGACACCCAGAGACACAGAGACAAGAACAATATAAAATATAGTATAAAGTCAAAATAAAGCTCTCCAGAAAATACTCTGTACTAAATACACTTCACTAACCACATCTCAGAAGTTAAGTTGGACCAGCATAAATAGAAAAAAGGTGAATTAACACTAATAAATCAGTATATCTTTATGAGATGAGCTTGAATTTATAGCAGGTTAAGTTGAGCCAATTTTAGTAAAGCTGGATCAACATAATTACCTTTCGCTATTAAATTGTGTGGACATGAATGAGTTCAGGTAAATATTTTTTTTAATGTAAATATATCTGTCTATTAAATCTACAACAGTTTACCCTATTAATGAAAAAACATATCTGTCTTAAAGGCCAGTAGCAAAACAACCTGTTTAATAAGCGATAAACTGGGAAAGGGTCTTATGAAAATGAATTATGACATAGAACCACTTTTAACAATAAAACCAACTTTTTAAGACTATAATATTGGCTGTATATTTTAACATAATATGCTGTATAAGTGCATCTCATTGTACTTTTGTTTGTAAAAGTGGGGGAGAAACACTCATTTTTTACTGAGACATGTAGCACCTGAGAATGTGGGGAGTAAAAAATGACCCAGGATTTGACAGGGGCACCCTGGGTAACAGCAAATGAATGTGACTCTATGTAAAGGGGGTTGCCCGCACCAGCAGGGTGATCGGTTAATGAAACCAGGCTGAGAAGCTGCCATGCGTTACTGAGAGCTTGACTGGAGGACCGTTGGCTACTCCACCAGGTGCTCCAAACACATAGTTTCAGATTTATCTGCAGCGTCCTTGACATCGCCGTGTTTCATCACGCTAGAGGAGTGTGTGTGTGCCGGTATGTGCTGGTACCTGGCACTGTACACTGTACACCTACACAACTGCAGCTTCGGCGCATGCACATGCATCAGTGTTGGAACATAGCCGACACTCGTCTCTCACTCTGAACTTTAGCGTTTTTTTACTGTATCGATACTGTATCGTGGGAGTGCTGATACAGAGACCAGACGTGTAGTTTTTATGAACGTCATGTTGTGATTATTGATCTATATTGTAACTGTATTTACCTTGCAATATATTAAAACACATTGGTCGACCCTTTATGTGATTTAGCAAAGGTTAAAGATCAGCCAAACTATTTGGACGATGAAAATGCCTTGATTTGTCTAAAGCCAGATCTGTGATTGGTTGGGATGCTCACAGCCCCTCATTTGCATACTGAATACGTCTGCAGTGCTCACAGAAGTCTCCAGTATGCAAATGAGGGGCTGTGATAGGTCAGGATGCTCACAGACCCTCATCTGCAAACAACACTGGTCTAAGCAATATTGGTCTTAGCAATATTCACAGAAGTCTGTGGTGTGAAAATGAACTTTTAAGATAAGATAAAGATAAGACAGACCTTTATTAGTCCCACAGGTGGGACATTTTAACTAATCATGTTTCATTTTAGGCTGCGAGCATCCCGACCAATCACAGACCTTAAACGATACAAGACATTTGCATCATCCAGCAAATTGTTTTTCAAGTTGACTTCTGTGAGTATCGCAAAAACAAATATTGCAACAACAATTACCAAAATATATACTGTGCATCCTTATTACATACAAAATAAAAGGTTTATTACTAAGTAAAAAGATTATTAGAATTGTAATTATAATAAGAATTGAAAATACTGCTGCACTAGTGTCTATTTACAATGCTCACATTTCTCTTACAATAATAATAGTCCAGCAGTGTAAAAGATTAACTGCTGTGTCCATTTTCAATTAACTGTGTCTATTTACGGTCCTCAAATTTCTCTTTTCTTTACAAAAAGAGACCCTCTAGACGAAATCCTGTACTTTCTGAATGGTTTATATATTTTTTTTTATCTGCTCTCATGCTTTATGCCCTAACAATGACTTGTCTTTGGCTCTGCTTGCGATAAGTCGACATGTTTTTGTTCCAACCACCTTGAAACGGCTAAAAACAGCAGCTCCGAGCCGAGGCTGTGTAAATACTGCGCTGTTGGTACCAGGCATTCGATTGGAAAAAAAGCCCCGTAGCATTTTGATTTGAGGATTCCCAGCCCCCCGAACCCCAGCGAGATATGAGTCTGTTTATTACAACATGCTGAGCTGGAACTGGAAAGTGAAGGCAGGTCCCTTATCAAACGCTGTTGCTGTTGTTTTGAATCTTTATGTTCCCTCCGAGCTGCCAAACAACCCGGCCGAAGCATTAGAGGAATGCCACGGCTCATTTTCCTGCCTCAGAGCGAGAAGACGGCCGTCTGCGGCCTGCAGAGGGAACTCCTCAGAGGACAGTTAGCCACTTATCAGAGAGAAGGAATTTCAGAACTGGTTAAAGAGTGGAAACCGGTGGTGGACGGGACAGTTTATCTTGGCCTGGTACATTCTGCTGTTCAGCACTTGACCTCCAAGCTGCCGCCTGTACAACGGAACCCAGCCTTGATGTAACTCACAGCCATCAATCAAAATCACACACTTTTTCATTCAAATGCCTCAAACGTTTATTTTAAGGAACATATCTGACTGAGCTTCTCAAGTAGGCTGATTTTCAAGACGTATATACACTGTTTTGATAGTTTCTGTTGCAGCAGCAAGTAGATTATCTCCATACTTTGTCAAAGGTACTTATTGTCCACCCTAAAGGCCCGGGCAAGCAAAATTCTGTTGCAGGTAACAAGACTGATTTTTTTTCTGTTCCCAAAACAAACCCTTCATCACTGCTCCTTTTCCTGCCCTTGTTAGTTCGCTTCCTCTTTTCGATCTGCATTGGACATGCTCGGAGGCAGCATGACCTCCTGAATGTCCTTCTGCAGAAGAAAGGCGTGGATTGACATCCGTTCAAGTTATAAAAATCCTGAACCAGTGGAGGTGACTTAAGGTGAACTTTACTTTGTCTTCTTACCTGTATGTCAAGTCTAATATATCATGCAGCCTGAGTAATGGCGTACTTTGCTGGTTGTATTCTAAATTTTAAGCTATTAGTATTTTCAAGTAAAAAAAATCAGCCCACCTCCAAAAACACTGAGATAAATTTCAATAATAATTGCATCTCACAGAACCCAAACATGTTTTTATAATGTGAAGATTCTTGAAATAGGTCTGAGAGGCCTGTGCTGTGATGGCATGCTCAGGGTAAACCAGCTAACCATTTTGGAAGCCACTGAACAGCTCTTTATGAGTACGCTCTAACAGCTCTAACTGTTTATGAGTTAGACCCAAGATTGTAATATGTACTCAATGTGTGTAAACCCGTTACTGTCTATTTGTATCTACTGAAAGTGTTTGGTAGATTGCTCTTAGGGCTTTCTCCATTTATACTGCCAGTTTTAAGTTTTTGAGATTTACTACATTTGTGTGTTACTCACTTAATATTTGCTAAAAATACACTCAATATTCTTTGCTAACAAATACATTTACAGTATGTTCACCACTTGAGTTCCTTTATTAGTCAAAAAATATCATATTTTTTATTCATCACTACTGACCTATAAAACGTCACCTAATATAATTATAATGTGGATCACCAGACAAGTGTTAGATATTTAACGAGCTATTAAGTGCTAAAACAGCTAACGAGTGCATTTAAAGTTAAAGGACAGTCTAGAATTTGACTCTGCACTGGTAAAACCTGTGCTGTGCAAAAACTTGAGTGGTAGTGTAACTGCTGTAAAAAAAAATGAAAAGCATCATCCTAGCTTTGCATTTACAGACAGAAATTGTGAGAATGTATATAATGCACATTCTAATGGGAGCAAAGGCCAAATAAGCTTCCGTTGGTAAAATTTGCAGATGCCTGTTTGCAGCTTTAATGTCTCTCAGCAGCTGTGATGTGTTGGAGAGCTTTGAATAAGGAGAGGTTAGTGAGCTTTTTTGATGAGCTCCAGGGAGTTTGTTTCAGTCGTCACTCATTTGCAGCTTGAAACGTCCATTTGTCACCTTCATAACTGTATAACTTACACATAGTTACACAGTAGGAGCTATAGAATTTTTGTTTATGTTCTTTTATTCACAAAGAAAATGTCATTAGCAACTTTTGACGGCAATCAAACACATTTTTTTATTTTTTTTTTTTATTTTATCATCCTAGTTTTTTGATCTGTCACACTTGTATTACTTTCTTCTGCTTCTTGGTGGGTGTAATGCAGCATCATTTTGAAATATGTGTTAGCCAAGTACAGCCTCCATACAGTAGGGTTGGTTGTAATGCAGTGTTATGAATAACACTCCTGCAGAAACACTGAGAGCCCATTTCCTCCCATATAAATTTCAAACAGCTAATTTTTCTTTTAACTTATCTGTTTTACTTTGTGATGAAAAATACATTTGCCATTCTTGACATAGCCTCTTTTTACTAATCATATTTATTTGGATGGATATATTTGTTATGTATGCAGACTGAAAAACTTGCCTGGTTCCAACAACATAGAATTGCATCAAATTAACTGTGTTGTGAAACAATTTTGCAGATTTTTTTGCAACCGTTACAACCACCCCTCCTCCATCTGTTACAATTAACTCTGATCAATTAACTCTGTTTATTGAGGAAACATTTTTCATTTTGTGCAAACATTTTTAAATTTAGTAAAAGTGTTTGCACTTTAGTAGTAGTTACAGGAGGCCTACAATTTAAAATATGGAATGATAGGCCTAGAGTTTAAAGTAGTACTGTCTGAAGTGAGATCCATGGGTCAAATGTGGCTAATATATTGGCCTGGATATTTCATCTGGTTTTATCTTAGGACTTCAAATCCCTCACTCAATTATAGAACAAATATTTTTTTATACTAAATACTACCACAAATTATTTTCCTTTTTGTTTTTGAATTATTTTAGCAAAAAAAACAGACAGTGTAATGTTTTAAAAATAGATAGGCAGCCTTGGTTTAAGGTGTTGAAAGTTAGCTAGTCCACTGTTACCTCTTTACTGCCCTCTGGGAACCAATAAAGGTTTATTAGGTAAGTAAAAATGGTATAAACAGGCAGGGGTACAGACAGTACCTGTTGTAAGGGTTTCTCAGCAGCAGCGCCTGGCTTCCCGTACAGCTGTCCGACGGCGTGTGGCAGCCATAAACAGGTGGAGGGACGGGATACTGCTGCTCACCTTAACACAGGACACATGGTTATTAGAAATAAGAAACTCACAGTAACAACAGCCAATGCCGTGACACTCCCCCACCACACATATGTTATAGCCAAGCACAAAAATATGTCGGTGACTTCATACCAGGTTGCTTCTACTCCCGCCTGGACTGAGGAATAACTTTATAACAGATAACACAGCTCAGTCAATGGTACAATTCACCTAGGGGACTTTTATCTTCACCGTTTTTAACAACGTCAACTTTTCAGGCCACTCCTGCTGTCGGAGTCTTTGGAAAATATGCTTAATTTAGAAAGTCGGCCTTTTATTTTCACTTTAGATCCCCCTAACTAATGAGAACGAGCCCTTTGTGCACACTTTGTATGTCTTAAGTCTCATATGAAAAAAAAAAAGCTCTGCCTGGATGCTTCAAGTATCATAACTTTGCGGCTGTAATGAAACGCATGAGCAAGCCTGTGTGTGTGCATGTGGGTGTTGGTGTGTATGTATGTGTGTGTGTGGGGTGAAGTCGGTCTCGGGGATGGGATCTGAGACCGGGGAGACACGGCCGAGTCCACTTCGCAGTTATGAAAACAACAGTCTCGCTCTCTTTGAAGCCATAAAGCACGCCGACCCCTCGTTCGCTCTTTCAGAGTGCAAATGAGGGATCGGTGCCTTGGCTGGATTAAAGGCCTCTTATTGTGAATTGGTCCCATGGCAGTTCTAAACATTCCGAGAAGGGCTCTCACTCTGCTATCAGCTCGGTGGGCCCGGGAAGGATTTACAGCAGCAGAAATGAAGAGCAAATGGCCCGATTAGGTGTTTACCTACGTTTTAACGTGGCGACATGCAGCAGAGAAGAAGAGAGGCTGATGAAATAAGAGACACGCTGATTTACTGTTCAGGGATGGGACTGCATGCAACTTGACCTTGGGCTGATTTGTACAGAGGCTGCCCTTTGACTCCGCAGAGAGGGAAAAACACTCAGGCGCTCGGAGAGTACGTGCCAGAGGAGGCCAAGGAAATTCATGAGCGCAGATGAGCTGAAGCTCATAATGCGTTCGGTGATGTGTGCAAGGTTTACCCATGTTGCTCTGCTGCGGGATGGGGTCCTCGTGCTTGAAAGGGTGGTTGGGGTACTGGGGGGTGTGGTGGGACGGCGTGTGTCCGTAGTTTGTGGCTCCGTCAAAAGCAACAGCACCATAACCTGGATGGGGAGGACATTAAATGGGAATAAGACTCAGCAACTCTCAAAAAACAGTTAGTTTTTGCCTACAGTGCCAATAGACCTACAGAAAATCTGGCAAGAGTCCAAATCCACATGTAGAAGATCAGAATAGAAAGTAAAAAAAATTCAGGAGATTCTTTAGTTCTTTTGTGTGTGTATATATAGGTAGATATATAGATAGATAGTTTTTTGTGTCTCAAAATGTGTGGAATTTAGTATTTAATGCTTATTTACTTAGAACATAACCAAAATGTCATTTTACTGGGGTGCCAAAACTTTCACAATATGTAGTAATATGATGTCATATTGTGCATGTGTGGCTTCCTGAAGAACTATATCCTTTTTTAGTGTAAGTAGTGTAAGAAGAACCTTTTTCACATAATGTATAGATAAGGAGCCTCTTTTAGAATCTAAAGCAAAAAAATGAAGAAATCTTAATTTACAGCCATTATAATGTCTTTATGGACACACTAGGTAAGAGACAGATAATAACCTCTTCTTACCCTAATCACTCCGGCCCCCCTGAGCTGGAGGGGCACGGTGGGGGCAGGGAGGGGTGACGAGCCGCGAGTGCAAACAAACGCTGGGCAGGACACCGCGGCCGAGAACAGACACCGGCTTTAGGGATGAATCATGCCTCAACTGACCCCGGGTCAGCCTCAGACTCGTAAATCACGCTGCCCCAACTCTGCCTTCATTAATTACTCACAACCACTTTCACCCCCGAACGACTAGAAACTCATTAAAGACGATCATCCCTCTTCCCCCTCACCTGGCGAGGTGAAGGGCCCGGGTGGGTAAGAGGGTGTGTGTGTGTGTGTGTGGGTGTGTGTGTGTGTGTGTGTGTGTGTGTGTGTGTGAGAGA
>JBBPCZ010000034.1:11485607-11512195 GCA_037974445.1 Brycinus macrolepidotus
CATGTAACATCGCTTGATGCAAAATTTCTGCCGTCTGCTTCAAAACAATGTCCCACTGTTCATACTCTCAGTACACATGCACACACCCTGGTACACCGTTCTTACACACACACACACACACACACACACACACAGCACATTCAAGAATCCTGATCAGCACCCACTGTTTTATGTTAGCCGTCTATCTCGATTCACTTCAAAGTGAACGGCTGCAAACGGACAGAGCTGATAAAGGAGGGACTGATAGTAAAGGAGAAACAAATGAAGAGCGTTTTTGTTGAGCGGTTGATGCTCTGCTCACTCCCGTCACGGCTATCTGCTGATAGCAAGGGTTCACCATCCACTGGCTGGCCCAGCATGGCCATAAAAACACAGCGCAGGTGTCTGGAGGAGCATCCATGTCGGGGAGTCAGGAGACTGATACAGTCATCACCAGAGAGAGAGAGAGAAAGAGAGAGAGAGAGGGAGAGAGAGAATAGCCTTGAACTAAAGATACTGTGGGACAGATTCCCTCAGCTCTTTTATAATAATACAAACAATGAACATTGTTTTATGATCTACAACTTAATCACCCCTTTACAACAAAACAAATAGAAATAGTTACAGGTATGAAAAAAAACAACAGAGAGACCTTAATCCAGACAAACTGCAGTTCCACTAAAGTCTATTTGGGTATTACTGAGCGATACGAGGAACGCTGATAGTAGGCACTTCAAGAAACCTCTTTATCAAGAATGTAAATGATGTTTACTGCTAGACTAAGCCGACAAATGAAATTATGTGGAATGCAATGTTTATTGAGTTGTAAACAAAGGGAAACTTGCCTATTTATAAAATTCAATATTCACAGTTCATCCATAAATTCCCCCTACACCAGCCCAGCCCATCCTAACCAATCCCTCACAACAATATAAACGATCGGCTGGATTTTTAAAAATACATTTGCAATAAGACTACAAACTAAATTATAACGATACTTCAGTGTCACTTTATTTGGATAGTGCACTGTAATTGCTTTGCAGATTATTATATTACATTTATTTTACACCGAACTAAATGTCTTCTAAAATCACCTTAATTTCCCTATTCTAACCCTATTAGTGCATTTTCATTTGTCCAGGACGGACACAGATCCCATTTCCCCTTGAAACTGACCATTCCATTGGATGGAGCTTTATGGATCCAGCTTGTCAAATGGAGTGTGTCAAAACTTTAAACAGACTTGAACTTTAGACCTATAAAATGGGTTTATCATTCAGGACTTATAAAAGAATGTGTTTATCACTCAAGGCCAGTGATATACATGCCCCATTTGACCTGATGTCCAGAATCCTCGCTACCAAAAGATATAATGGAACTGAATCACTCCTTATAATAACATGAATAGGCCAAGTTGCAGTGTGAAAAAAGTAAAACTTGTAATTATTTATTTATGTAATTAATGATAACACTGTGACACATTAACCACTGCATCACCCGAAATATATCGTAACTCCAGCGACACTTTTTTGACACCGTTTTGGTAAGATTTTGCTGTGCTGTCCCAACTTCAACTGTTTTGCCTTGAGTTATCATCCAGCTCTTTGACTGGGACTTGGCCTTGCTGTGCTGAGGAGATGCTCTTAAAACAACATGTGCAGGTGGTAGTAGATTTGTGAAGAATGGTAGATAAGGCAAAGCCCGAGAATCGTCTGAGATTCACTGAAGTATTTAAAACACTGGCTCGCCTTCAAACGCCTGAATGGAGAGAAATTCAAGCGTTTGAACGGATGTGGGACGGTGTCCAGCATTACCTAAACACAGCGCGTCTCAGAGAGAGCAGGCAGAAGGGTATCAGAGTGGTACCGCCAGCTGCAGAACCATTAATTAATATCCTTTGGTATGCTCACGGGGCAAAAAGCCTTGAACATGTGTGGGAATAAAAATGGTAAACACCGCCCTTAATTAGAAAGCACAAGGACATGGAGTATTGTGGCCATCTTTCAGACCGCTAAGCAACGAAGGCTTCCTTTCATCTGACACCATTTTATTGCAGCCGAAACAGTCATTATCTATTACTTCTATACATAATGTTCTATATATACTATTGTTCTTAACGCTCAGTGATAGTGTTGGATAGCGGATGCATAGGTGAAAGCGCCGTACACTCTGTTCTACAAATAGCACACAATGGAACACTTAGAGAAATAGAGGCCTTGTATAATAAAAACTGAGACTTCTATATCCTAAGCACACGCTATCAATCTTCGGAGATGAAATTTTTCAGTCTCCACTTGAGTTTATGGGGAGGAAAAACTTTCGAGAAGCTGGCCAGGCTCCAGGAGAGAGCAGAAATTATGTTTGGTCGGGACATTTCTTCAAAGATAGTATCTCTATGTTCGAACGCCACGGCATCAGTTGAGTAGGAATCGAATACCAGGCCTACAAATCACAGCAGAGTGCTTATCTTCTGCCAGATCCCAAGGGCTGAACTCCACGGCTAAGCAACATGTCAGGCCCCGAAACAGCATAGGGATCAGAATCTGGAAATAATAAATGCAGAGAACGAATTGCTTTGATAAAAAAAATTTAAAATGTAAAAGTTACTGTGTTTATACTGAGAATAGCAGCACCAAGGACGAGAGGTCACCGTTATGCAGAATGTCAAGCCATTGTTATACTGATAATGTTTTCATGCCATTGACTCAACTAACCACACAACAATAGCAGGTGAAAGTGCTGGAGCTGTTATCGTTTCATGCCAACCCGTGGCCCACTCCGCTAATGTCTCAGCAGTATTCAAGGAGACGTTTTGTTCTCCCAAGTCATCAGCATGTTCTTAACACTTGACACCATCTTTAAAGCTCAGCAGTTAAAAGTGCTAATAACCACATTTTAGTGCAGCAAGGTTTATAAGGCCTGTCCTGCCAGATCATTTGGCAACAAAACTAACAAGAGTACAGTTACTTGAAGAGAGATGTCTCTGGCGGTGTCTGGGTTCACTGGCTGGTCAGCCCATGAGGGGCTTTCCAAAGGGAAGACATAGCTGGATGATATCATTATACAGTACTTAAAACCTCAATCAGGAACTGTAGAAACAGCACTATGGTCACAACAGTACTGGTGCTGAGTTTACTGGTGTTATTTTACCTAATGCATGTTTTAGTGGCTTGCTGTTTTCACCCTTCGATTGCAATTTACAATTAAGTACAAAAAAATTACAAAAAGGTACTTTTCATATATTGTGAACTGTTGCTTAGCATGATGTAGCTTTCATGCTCCATTGACCAAAAGCTTGTTTCCCCTCAGTCATGCTGAATTACTTGTAGAAGACTTATAGATGACTTTGTTTTAGGGTCTACAAGTAAGCACTCTGATGAGAAGTATAAAATAGCCACTCAAATGCAGAATGGAGAGCTTAACCTAACTCCCAATTATATCCAAATCCTGGCTTTTAAAGAGACCTCTTGCCCCTAGAAGCGTCACTATCGTTTTCTTTCAGCTGGGGAGCTTGGTGAGAGAGTCAGTGAAAGCTCACTATATAAACACCACTCGGTGACTAGAAAGTGATCCATCAATGTGCACTGCCATTGTAATGCACCTAAGACTGATTAAGTCAAAGCCAGCTAAATCATCTGAATTCCTGCTGTGCCTTGGCCCAGCTTGCTCTCTAGATTAAGATGAAAAGGCCAGCACATTCCTTGTTTAGATAATTAATGATGTATCTGTAAGTGATGGTTGTCTAATCGCTTAACAGACTTAAACTTAGAACTAATCACATCTGGACTATTCTGTTTTATGTATAGTGAATTTTGTTGTTCTTTGATGATGTCTGATGAAGACACTTTTAATGATGACACTTTGTATGTAAGAGGCAAAAGTCCTCGCAACAACAACACGGAAGCTTTCTTTCAGATCGAAAGGAAGTTATAAATTATCATTGCAAACTTGATTCGTATCGCAACTGAAATAAACAAAATACGTAGGAACATTTGACCACTGTTGTTATGGCTCAAAAATGATGGAAAAATGCAGGCAGTGGCACCATAAAGCCAGGAATGGAACTGATTTCAATCTGATGACCTCTGATCTCATTTTTCCCATAATCTGACAGGTCATTAAAGGGTGCAGTGCTGGTCGTTAATCTAGCAGTAAGGGATAAATACACATCAGTATTTCCTGCAAAAAAAAATAAATCTAAGAAGCTGATTTACAGACAAAATTCCACACACACACACACACACACACGCACAAGTCGCCTCTTTATAAGGCAACTATGACAACAAAACATGCTATTTCTGCAGAAGGATCAATCAGAAGGAAAGAAATCAAGCTCAAATAAAAGAGAGACAAACTCAGTGGGAAGTAGATTGATTTAGAGAGAAACTAGCTGTTGTAATACTTCATAAGTCACACAGCAAATGCGAGACTGGTTCTTATTAGTTGATGGAGGAAGGCAAAAGTAAACAAATGTTGTTATGGACTGACTATAACTCCAGTCAGCTCCGCAGAAGTCAGTGGAGCAAATATGAGTGTTAATGTAACACCGTCTTTGTAAGCCAGTACAGTAGATTGCGATGAACCCTGTGGGGGACCCTGAGAAAAAGGCTTCAAGCCTAAGGCCTAAGGTCTCACCCCCTGGCATACCGGAGGCTTACTCAGATGTAGCCGTCCATCACAAGATCTTTTTTTGAGTATTTAGTTACGTAAAGTGAGAAGGCACAAGGAAACACACAGCTTTTCTGTGTAGAGCAGCGAGGAAATTAACACTATCACTGTCAGTTGGATAAGGAAGACAAGATTTCTTCACGATCCCACCACACCAAAGCCTCCACAATTATTTAAATGTTTTAATTCTTTTGAGAAGGCTACAGAAAAGTGTGTTAGAGTATGAAACAAAATGTACTTCTCCAAAAATGCAAAAAATGAGGACAAAGATGGGAAAGCCAGCGAGCAGGAAAGATCCGAGGGAACAATTGAGAGGTTCACCTCATGAGTGAGAAGCAGTCATGGGTCGCTGGGTGAGATTAATGGTGCATGTCATTGGGGCCTCATGTAGCAGCCTCCATATCTGTCTCATTCCCTCTGGCTCACAGATACCCCATTACTTAAGTATCAAAAACAACGTGGTTGAAAACAACAGCAGCTTTCACTCATGAGTAAATGCTGACAAAGCTCTCCACGACTATTTCGTTTCAGTAGTAATACTCTCAGTTGCTAATGACTTCTGCACAGCACAAATCCTTGAAGAGCTGTATGATAACGATGATGTTACACGGACATATAGTTACTGATAAAGGTCAAAAGGTCAAAAAGGGTTTTTTTTGTGGCATGTTATCATCTTCAAAAGTTAGAAATTTTGTCAAGTGTTGTTTAAACGTTCGTTAAAAGTTCTAAAATGCACAAACCCTTAAAGAACTATAATATTACGCAGACATGCAGTTACTGATAAAGGTCAAAAGGTCAAAAGGTTTTTTTGTGGCATGTTTTCACTTTGAAAGTTAGACATTTTGTTAAAAGAAGTGCTATTTAAACAAGTGTTTGTTAAAAGCTCTAAAATTAACCAACATAAAAAATGTCAGCAATGAGATACATAGCAAGTTAAACAGGTAATGACCAAAGGGTGTAAAATGGCTAAATTATGAAGATATTCGTCCTCTGATAAAACACTTATGATAAAACATCTGCCACTGGACATAACAATAAAAAAGCAAACTTTGTTTTTCTTGTTCAGCTGACCAGACCCCATTAGATGACACTGATTCAGTACCGATTGGTACTTTAGAATAGCAAGACGCCAGCCATCTCTCCGATCCTATAAAAGTTAGTAACTAAATACATTTGTTGCTTAATGGATCTCAGCATGTCATTCATCAGCTGTGATTTAGTGCAAGTGAGGAACACTGTGAGATGGAGGCCAGACTCGGAGTACAGTTCGGGGGCATGGCAGTTTTACAAGATCCCCTGGAGTGCACAAGCACTCTCCATCATCCAGCTGGGACGTACCACTGTGCAAGACTTACGGCCCAACACTTCAACAAGGACATGGCTAATGCAGGACGGCATGTGGGTTAAGACAGGGCTTTGGGGTCCTCTTCTTTACAGTAACAGCTGAAATGGTTCATCCTTTATGGAGTGCACACCGCTTACTCAGATACATAGGTAGCGGTGACACGCATCACATATGGAGGAGTAACATGTACCCACATAATCATTCCTATCCTCTGCAGAATTAGAAACGTATGGAGCTTCCACGGTGGTCCTTAAGGAGTATATTTCAATCAAAAGGGTCATCCTGCCCTCACTTTCACATTTCTCTGTGTATAGGGACGTAGAGTAACGAGAAGATAAACAGTTGGTTGAAAGAGAGAGGACTAGTCAGAACCACCGGTCTGAGCTAATTTAGAGCCATATAAATGATGTGGACAGTGAACTTTAAACTGTGGTGACCTTTGACAGTAGTGGGCAGGCAAGGATTATCTTTTCTTCTCTCGCTGAGAGGTAAGATGAGAAGGCCAGAATGGAGGTGATTCACGGCACTGTGATGGAGAGCAAGAGTGTACTCCTTCATTTAAAACGACAGAGAGGAAAAGTCTTTGGAAAAAAAGGTTAAAGCACTTATTGTTTTGGTGTTCTGTTAAAAGTCAAGCCACTCTGCCTATTATTGGTTGTTTGTGTAGGTTTAAATTTAAAAAGAAATATAATTCATGTTGTCTGCAATTTCTAAGGAAATTATTATTATAAGGTACTGGGCAGTCCTCCATATAATTTTGTTGATTAAGGCAGATACCTGAAAATAACTTGATTTATATTGGTTACTTTTAATTTTTTTAAAATACACAAATATTTTACCGTGCTTTCTTAATCCAAAAGAACCGTTTAGGTGCTATCTTTTCCAATCCTGATATCAACCTAATCAGCATATCCACTAGCTTGGCCTCCGGGCCCCTGCTCCCTCCCTTGTTTGCAGTGGGTGTTATTCTAGTGTTAAATGAATGCTCAGGGTCCAGTGGAGCCCATGGAGGCCAGGCTAATTTGCTGTGGCAGTCAGGACATAGTGATGGAATGTGAATGTCAGCAGGCTCTTTATTTACGCACTATATAAAACTGACTAGTAATTAACACCGGGGTCCCTCCCGCGCTCAAGTGTAATTGACTGTTTCAAAGGACTGCCACTTCATATTCCAGAGTGTGTATTAAAATTACGCTTTCCATATTGCCTACTCCCTTTAAGGATAAGGGTCAGCACTGCTGGCACAGACACTCAAACACATCAGATTTCTTTATGAGGACATTAACATTTTGACATATTAATAATGAGTAAGTGTATTAAGCCGGACCTAAGAGGGACCTTGTGCCATCCTCCGGAGGCGTGCATTTTCTTTCTGCTGTGTGGTTTTATTTCTGTTGAGAATGTTTTTGTTGGGCACTTTAAAGTGCTTGAAAAAAAAAAGAACTGCATATAATTTATCCAACAGCAGAACAGAATTACATGCATGAATCAGTTTCAATTCAGTGGAACAGATGGGAAAACAAACACACAAACCCAAAATAAAATGTGAGCAAAATCCAATTAACAAACAGAATTAATACAGAATAGTAATACTGAAAAACATTTTTTACATATTTTTTATTTAATCCAAATGCCTCTATCAAATTCATGACTCCTGGTTGTAATACAACTACCTACTTGACCAGCAGTGCCATATAGAACATATTTTGTCAACTGCATCGCCCTAACATGTGTCCATATGGTCTAAACAGCCTCCTTATTGAGAACATAAACTTAATGAGAGAATCATTTGCATTTGTTAATTTGGGTTAATGTGTGTTAATTGATTCCTGTTACTTGTGTATCTTTAATTACCCGAAGTTATAGTTGGCTACAGTTTCTACAGAATGCAGATTAGTTGTTTGTTGCCAATTAAATGCCCTATGTGGAACAGATAAAACCTCCATGGAGTAATTAGTGTTAATTGGCTATAAACTGTAATTAGCATGGTTTATGTGAAGCAGCTTACCTTGTTTGTTAATAGGATAAGGCATGGAGCAAAGATCAAGAAGTATCTGATTCAGACATCATCCTAGACCATGTCTAATACAAAAAAGAAAGTATTAGCATTGTGTAAATAATTGAAATTTATTCTGTTGTAACAAATCTAACACACTGAAAACGTACAACAGTCCAAGAACAAACTCTAAAGGAATTAACTGGTTATAAAAATTACATTTAAACTGAGATGACATTTAATTTAAGGCTTCGAAACCTCACTTTTCTCTATTCTCCTTCTTTTCTGTGGTCTGAAACCTTCAGAAGAGAGAAACTGCTCAATCTTTGCAATCTGGGCCCTTATGTCACAATGATGATGGTCCTCTTTCTCTAGAGGTGTGGGTGTACTGTCCTCAGACACAGGCTGAGACACTTTTCCCAAGCTGTGGAGTCTGGGAGGGGAAGTAGGAGTACGGTCATGTCTCAACCCATTACCCACGGACCGAGCTGCTGGGCTGCCTAGCTGAGCTGAACTGAAAGAGATGGGAACCCTGTTTTCCTGCAGCGAGAAACAAAAGTGGCTAAAAGGTGTAATAGTACTGGACTGATTTATGATTTATTGCTGGAGTATCATATCATCATAAAATAACTCCAGATTCTAGAATTTTAGAAACTGTTTTGCTGACAAACTTTTGATAGACTGTTTTGTTTACTGCTGATGTACAGGGTCAAGTTTATATATTATGCTACTGATATAAAATATACTCATATTACCTAGACATTGCAATTATTTGATTTTTTTTATTTAATTCTGACAAAATGCGTGATACAATGTGTAAAAATGTATTTTTATCACTAACAATCAAAGTTGTCTACAGTCAGATCATCCTTTTGTGAGAGAAAAATCCTCTACCATATATTTGGGCGTTTTGTGTAAGAAGTAGTTGCAGACTGTCGTTCCATCATAATGCATAATGCATAATAAATTTACCGCATTAATATATGTTTGAAGAAACTTCTAACATGAGATAAGTGGAAAGCCTCCAAAAAAGTTGTCAAACTGTGTGGTAAAGAAAGCTATATGAAGCCATAAGAAAGCTATTTCCATTTCTATCTTAAACCTTTAGCATAAAACACAGAATTTAACTTAATTTAAACCTAAACATGTTAAACACCTAATAGAAAACCTAATTTTTTTCACTACTGAAGTGTATTTGACCAGTTGTGGAAATTTTCAATTATGTGTTTAACATGTTCAAACCTAAACTTCCAAAGTTTGTCAAATACACCTAAATAATGAATGAGTGAATTAATGAATGAATGAATGAATGAATGAGTGCACACAAAATATACATTTTCAAACATAGTAACAGACACATTAGATTTCATGAGCTCTTAGGTTTGCTCCATGTAGCCCTTTTGCTCCCCTTGGACTTAGGCTACATGCCAGTGATTTACGATCTGTGACTTTTTCCTGCTGTTTTCTATCAACATTTCATTGAGAAAAATGCTACCATTTCACCCCGGTGAAATACTTTTGGGAACGAGAGTTGTCTTAAAGCACTTGTTTGTATTTGAGGCTCTATGTGCCTCATATGTCAACTCACCATGGCCTTCTCCTGTCTGCATGTTTGTGAAACTTACTTTCTCAACTGAGATTTCAGAAAACGTCTGCTTGATTGCATGCCATTCCCCATGATGATCACGCTTTTGGTCAGGATGAATACTTGAAACATTCAGCTTGTCAAAAGGTTGAGTGATTACTGAAGCACCTGAATGACAAAAAGTGAAGTAATACTCTGACATTCTGGGACTGCCTTAAGGCTACTATAATGTATCTTTTTCAGAAGAATGTTTAAAGGTTTTTATTTTGATGGTCCAATGTAGAATTTGTATAGATCAGCTACAACTAAACATATTTCAAATTCACCTCAACCCTACTATAACCCCAAACCTAACCATAGACATTGTACTATTAGTCCTACTACTAACTCTAAGAATGTAAGCAGTCAGTCAACAACAAAGTGTCAGCAGATAATTTGTTAACAGTTTGAGCTTTGGTAGAGCATTGGGCACCATCATAATAAAATAAAGTGCGACCAATAACTTTATGCATTACAAACCTACCTCTGTTTCTGATTTTGTGCTTGGAAAATAAAGGGGGATTTAATGTAGAAAGAAGATCCTGAAATCCAGAGGGCAGAACAGATTTCTGCTCTGAAACTATGGATCCTGAAGATGTTGAGGAATTGTTCTTGCTTTTCACTGAAGAAACACCTGCAACACTCTGTGAGCATTTCAGTGGTGTGTCCAGTGTTTCTTTCTGCAACATGTTTGCCTCAAATGATGACTCATACCTCTCTCTGTCATCAAGGTAGGAAGGTTCATTATCAATAATGTGCTTTTCTGAATCATTTAGTTGGCCTTGTTTTGTGAGGCTAGCAATGGATGAAGCATCTTCCTGCAAGTTTGAGATCAGGGGACTTGGGGAGGTTTCTCCATTCTCCTGTTCTCTCATCATCTGTGTAGATGTGGCAGCAGCACAGTTATCTTCTGTTTTATTTCCACCTGGATTTTCTGATAAATTAACAGTAATAACCACAGGGCTTTGAGGGAATGAGCTAAGACTGGCAATCACATTTGGCTCAGCTTCTGGGATGGAGTTAACTTCTGTATTTTTGCTTTCATCTTTTAAGGTCTCCTGGTGCAAAAGGCTTCTATCCGTTGATAACAATTCCCCTTGCAGTTGTGATAACGGACCATCCGATTGTCTAAGCGCTGCATCAGGTAATGAGTCAGCCCAGGGCAAGGTTTTCTCACCATGAGAAGCTGGTATAATTTGTTTTGGTGTACCAGAATTGGGTGCATCTAATTGCCTGTGCTTCATTTGACTGTTGTTAAGTGCATCTTTATTTTGCAGAGATGGGTTTGTTTCACTTTCCACAGGAAGTATAGGTCCTTCTGTGCTAAGTTCACTATTATTTGGTAAGACTCCTTGAGTACTGTTTGTGTCAGGTGCTGTGGTCCGGCGCTCAGCTTCTTTCAAGTCACTGTCCTGAGATGTTTCGGATGTGTGTTTATCTGATGTCTGGTGCTCTCGCATTTCAGAGACACCCAGACTCTGCTCCTCTGGCCTATCCCTTGATTCAGACATCAATGGGTCAGTGGCCACCCCATAAACAGACCTGGTTTCAGGTTCTGATAGCCTGGCGAGGCAGCTGTCTGTGTAACTTTGCGCTACCCTCAAAGGGCAACCATTATCACATGCGGTTTTAATGACACTAGCTTCCTGTTTGACAACTGGATCATTATGCAGATGTGTCACAGAAACATCAACTCCACTGATGTTCTCACTCCTCTTTGACTGATCTGGAGCCAAAGCATCAAGACCGTGTGAAGGTGGAAGCACCAGAGCGGTTCGATCCATCTGTGAACAAACGTTAACCTCACCATTTTCTCCATGAAAGCAGTCATCTTTTGCCGCTTCTTGACACTCTGCAGTTCTTTCATCTATTCAAGGAAATTAAATTCATGCATCATTATGAGTTGAAAAATAAGAAGTACAGGTAAGCTTTCTTGATAAAGATATTCTGTCAGCCCAGGAACTTACTCCCCCCGCATCACATCATTCTGTGCAAAAATATTAGTTTTAACGGCGCCCAGCTTGGCTGAAGAACAGAAGCCTGCATTCCTCTCACCTGGAATGTCTTCAGCCTCTTTGCAGTGTCTCATTTGTTCGCAATAATTTTGAGGACTGACTTCACCAATTTCAGTATCTAAAGATGCATCCTTACAAAGATTGCATGCTGAGTGCAGATGGACATCACAGTTTATGTTGCTAGGAGAATCCTTTTGGACGCTGAAGCTATCCTCAAAGCCATTCTGGAATAAGATAGCAAGTCCATTTTATCACATCTGTCCATCTGACCAACAATCTCAGCAACACTTACAAAAGGGATTCATCATAAAAATACAAAATTGAGTCATACTGTATAAATATCAAAGAATTGAATCAATGTTCCACCTGTTTTTTGTGTTTATACTCAGAGAAACAAAAATATACAAGTCACTAAATTTGTTCCTCTTAGTGCCATCACTTGTCCTTGAAGTGCGTCAGTATGAAATTTTACTACGTAAAACTTTCTCCAAGACATTTTAACCTTCCTAATACTGTAGACGACAGACCATCATTTTATTATCCCTACCTCTATATAAGGTTTGTAACAGTCCTACCTCTAAGCCATGAATATTTTTGGCTTGGTGCATTGCACAGGAAGACAGTTGTTGATGTTTCTCAAGAAGATTATCATATGCCACTTTCACAGCCTTTAGTTCTTTCTGATCTGCCTCCATCTTTGCTTGCAGCGTCTGCATCTGTTTGACCAAGCAAGCATAAAGTATAACTTAGTCTTTCTCAACATTAGAGTCTGTGATCTTTATTTCACTTTTTATTTTTATATTGAATTTTACATTTTGGTTATTATATTTTACTAGAATAATAAAGTGATTTGAGGAACTACCTCTTTTTCCAAAGTGAGTTTGGAATTTTTGTTCTCTTCTATCACCCGCATAAGCCTGTCCTCTTTTTCTTTACTCCTTTCTTGGATCATTTCATGTTCTCGTTTAAGGACCTGCAATTAAATTAATCACCTGGAAAATTTTTAATGCAATAATAAATTTTTAAATGTTTATTCAACCTGGACAGAGGGTTCTAAACAGACAGAAAACCCCATACAAATCAGCTAGGTTTTGTCACGTTAATAAAGGTTTTAATCCATGAATAATTATGTGAATTAAACGAAGGGATGGAGCCTATAAAAGAGCAGGGACCATAACTGGAGAATAAACACACTTACTATTATTGAGTTGCAATCCATGCTTCCTAAATGTGCAAATTTAAAATACAATACTCTCAATCATTTTTATGAGCTATAAATTTCAACTATTATCATTTCAAAGTGAGATAAAATAGTCAGAGTACATGGTAATATTACTGAAGTGAATGGGTGATTTTTCAATGAAGGTCAGCTGTACCCAACAACAGTGTGGATTAATATAAATATGAATTTTGTTTATGTGGAAAAGAAGTTGTCATTGAAGCTCATATTTTCAAATTGTTTACAAACACCCAAGAATATATACAATTATTATATAAAAACACACGCACACACAGAAAGGGGCATCTTGATGCAATCTGAAGGTGTTGTAGGAGAGACTGACCTGGTACTTCTCTGTGTGTGTGAGAAGCTGCTGTTCAGTTCGGCACACAGCCTGGGTCTGAGTTTGCAGTAGCCCATTGGTATGCTGGAGGGAGCTCATCAGCTTCTGACACACACAAACACACGTACCCCACTGAGTGAGACGTATTGCCGGCTTAAAGATGGGATTACTAAGCAATGTTACCATAGCAATTTTTTTTGTAGATAGCATGCAAAAAAAGCTCAAATCTGTGAGCGAGAGGAAGAACAACACTATCCTTTTGTCTCTATTTTTCTTGTAAAACTCTACATTTTTTGTATACCTTTCCAGAATCGCACCTGGAAAAACAGAAGCCAATAATTCAAAGCTAATTAACTTACCTGCTTCTCCGCCCTTTCTTCAGCATTTTCATTTCTGAGTTTCTTATTCAGTTCTGTTTCCTATGAATAGAAAGTTAAGCACTAAACATTCCCACCTAAAGTTCCCTTTAAATCCAACTAAAATATTTTTTTACATTTATATATTTAAAAGAAGGAGAGAGAGAATTTGTACCACAATCAACTTTTGTTTTAGCTCCTGTAACTGCTGTTCTTTCAGGAGGAAACTCAAACTTTCCTCTCCGGATCTGCATATTGACATAACCTTGCATTTTACCATTTCACTGTTAAGTTTCTCCACATCCTACACAATAAGATAAAAGAGTTTATACTTTAATCACCCTGTAAATAAATAATATTAATTTACAGAATTCAGATCAAATCTAGTTATGCTGTGCATTGCTTGCACAAATTGTCTACTTAAAATTACCTGTTTTAAAACAGAAATTGCAGATTCTTGTTTTTTATTGATGAATGTAAGCTTTTTGTTAAGCCGCATTGCCTCTTCCACTTCATGCAAAAAAAAAAAAAAAATGTAAAGAGGTTATATTTGTGTTTTATATTCCTACATGCATTGCACTTTAAATTGCACTGCATGCAATTGCACATTGCATCTTTAAATGTGCTGTTAAACTACTGCAAAAAATGAGTAACTCACTTAATCCAAAACACAAAAGATGAAATAAGTTTTAAAAATACTTATTACTAGTAATAAGAAACTACATAATGCAAGGGAAACTATATAGTACATACGAACTAATGAGAAAACATCTTTTACATTAATGAATGTCTTATCATTGCTTTCATAAATACTGATACTGCTGTTTGGAAGTAGATAATAATGTTTATTATACACATGAGTTGATGAGTAAATACCAGACTAGAATGACTAACTTTAACTGTTTCCCAGTGGTGGGATTCACTAAATGTTTCAAAGATCTAGCATGTCTTTATGAAACACATTAATAAACAAACACTCAATTAAAAAGCAAAATAATACATAAATAAAATAAAATAACCATAAACTACAAATGAATATCTGTTTAGATCCTCACTTTGTGTATGCTGGCCGAGATGCCATGTTTCAGAACACATTCTAATTTGCTGAGCTTTAATATCTGGCTCCGGGCTTGTCATAGACACTTTATTTAATAAGGCTACATTTGACAGTGATAAACGAGGCGTTTGTCTCTGATGCCTAGCATACCGTTCTGCTCCAGTTTCTCGTGGGCCTGTTTGACCATGGCGCATTGTCTCATGACAGTCCCAAAACGCTTCTCCACCTCTCCCAGCTGATTCAGATGTCTGTCCTTCACTTGAGTCTGCAGCTGCAACTTCTGCTCCTGCAAAATATTTGCACTGTACTCCTTTCCCATTACAGCATGAGTAATAGCAGATGAAAAAGTTATATACTTATATAGCAAGCATTTCTCACTAAGAGTTTATTGTCCATATAACCATTCATTCAGAAAGGCATATACAGAGAAATCTGATAAAAACAGCCATGCAGGGTTGTCTCTTTGGGTCTGAAGACCTTTGTTTAACATCTTGGCTGAGTGCTTCTTCTCCCCATCAGATAAGGATTGCATTTTTACGAATGCCTGAGGGACTTTTATGCAAACCCCCCCTTGTCGTTACTGTTTGATTGTCTGTATCAAACAGATTTTCTCTCCGTCACTTGAAAGGTTAAGCAGATCGAGGCTCCAATATAAAATATTTTAATAGTGGTATTTTCTCTGCTGCACTGGCAGTTCAAGTGTCGCACACACTCCCTATCCGTTACTACTGATGAGCCGCTCTCTCCTCCCCACATCCTCCTATTTAATTCTTCCCTCTCCCACCCGCCTCTGTCAACAATTTATATAATTGGAAATCCTTACCAGCTCGCTTAATTTCTTCTCCAAACTGTACTTGAACAACTGTAAGACAGTAGAAAAAGAAATAAAAGTTTTGTTCACAACTTTTTTACCAATCTTAAAGTATACTGTTGAAACAAAATGTTTCTGGATGGCTTACTACTTAACCCAAATTAATGTATATAACAGAGATGTGTTATGTGTCAACACACAAAATGCATTTATGATCCTGACACCTCAGGTATAACAACAGTGTATTAAATTCAAGAAATCCCACACTTTATACACAATGATTGCACAGCACTACCAAAAAATAAACACATAACAAGCACCACTATAGCTCAATTGGGCGACTGAACAGGGTGTGTGATGAACCATACAAGAACACATATATCACCAACATAGTGTCATTTGTCTGACAACACCAAATGATTACTGCATAAGAGTCTACCTGCAGCAACTTCAGTTCTTCTTTTAGACTGGAGATCTCTTTGTCCTTCAGTTCAGCCATCAGCTGGTGCTTTCCCTTCCACATTAATTAGCATACCATTAGTCACATTAGAGATTATTTGCATATTATACTATTTGTGCATTTAAATGCAACATTAGTGCAGCAGTCTATTAGAGAACAAAAACGCATATATTTATATACCTTCTCTCCCTCAATTCCTCTGACCTGAGCCTGAAACTTAACATATGGTTATTAGTATGTTATTATGGGTTCACTTTGCACTTTAACAAAGGCAGCACTATAACTTCATATTCATATTTCTGAACTCAGTATAAGTAGGCATAATATGTGAATCACTAAAATAATTTAAAGCAATAAAGATCACCTCCTACCTGCTTTTTAACAGCAGCAAGAGATTCTGAATGTTCATTGGTCATTCTGTCAATCTGACCGTGTAAAGATTCCTGAAAATTTGCACAAATATTACATGCAGTTCATTAAATATCATTCTTTTTATGACAGTCTGTTGCCAGTTTACCCACCTTCTGCCACTCTAGTTCTTGCTTCTCCAGTACAAGTTTACAAATTTGAGCCTCATAGCGTATTTCAGCTTCCTGAATAGAAATTGTTCAGAAATACACATTCTGAATGAATGATCTGTTGTAAAGTCAGAAAATCTACTCAGGATGAATATTCAAATTTCAAAGGAAATTACACACACAAAATAAATAAATAAAGCCAGTAAAAAGCTGTACACAAATCACATTTTAATGGCTCATGCAGAATGTTTGGGAAATCAGTAGTGCATTGAAGAGAAGACATTAGCACAAAGCCTGCCTTGTCCTCCTTCAGTAAAGGTAAAAGTAAATGGCTTCTTACGTAGGGACTTTTTATATGTACGTAGGAGTTTATTTATATTTCCCATTAAACTGTGCTACCAGCATAGCATACTCGAAAATGCACACTAGATAAAGCTGTTAACTTCTTGCAAAGGGACAATAAATTCTACAGAGATTTTGCCCAGCGTAAAGGACATTAAAGTTGGTAAACCATGTAAATTTTAAAGGACAAGAGCTTTATTAGCTAAAACAACTTAAAGGAGAAAAAAGTCTGCCACCTCAGAACAAAAACGTATCATTATGATTATTAAAACAGAAACATCCTTAAAAGGGTGTGGCATAACTCTGGATGATTAACATCACACATTTAGAAGATTCACCTCCAGTTTCTCTTCATATTTGTACCTCGTTTAACAGAAGTACCATCAGAAACACTAAATTTGGCCATTCTGACAGAACATACGCTTTACTTTTAGAATGTACACTAAAAGGTGCATGATGGTATTCAGCTGAGTACAACAAATCTGACAGCGTGCCCTCCAGTTTAACCTTCAGCCCAATAAACCAGAGAACTACAAAGTGTTAGTTTAATGGCATGCCTGAGGAGTGGACTGATTTAATGTCTTTGTTCCCCACCAGCATGATAATAACAATAAAAGAAGGGTGATCCAATACTTTAGTTTTGGTCCTACAACCTTTGATTGTCCAGTGTCAGGTTTTAAGTGCTTGCTTGAGGGAAACAGTTTACAAGCACAAAGACATGAATTTGTCAGGTCCTGCTTGCATGACCCCATCCTGATGTAAATGTGTCTGTAGCTGGCTCCATTCCAAATGGCCAAAAAGTGCTGCTATCTGCCTCATCCAAAAACCCATAATACTCCCCCCACGAAATTACACTTCTCAGTTCTTCTTCACTTGGCCGAATAAAGCTGTTATACCACAGGGCACCAACAGAAACACAACCTAAAGATATGAGGACATCTGTTATTTTGGGTCACCTGCCTGCTTATAGCTTCCCATCTCAATACACTGGCAGAGACAAAAATGTACTATCAAATCTAGTTGTTACTAGAAAAAGCATAGCATAAGCTGTTTGCTTTAGTTGCATAGCTGAGATAGCTCACATAGTTTTAGTTTGAAGATTGTGGATAAAACTGTTGCAGAAATGTACCTTTCATGGTACATTTCTGGCAGGGAAGCTTCCACTAGAGTTGGTGTTTGTGTGATGAGTGACTAAACTAATGACTAAAACATCTTGCTCTAGAACTACAACATATTTTAGTTTATTTGTTCATTAACAAACAAAGACATGTGTGTCAGGTAAATTGGACAAAATTTTATATTGTTCTTGTCTTTGTATCTCTGTGTGTCCATGCAGTCATAACATAAGCAACTTCCTCCGGGATCAATAAAGTGTTTAAATTCTGAAAGTTAATGAAACAATATTTGGTGTATTACACACTGTTAATTTATTATATTTAAGCTGAATTAATCCAAATTGAGAAGGCAGCCAGGTAAACTCACCTTTTGAAGCAAACATACTGCATAATTTTAGAGTGTTTGTTAAAGACTGGCGGCAGCTTTGTGCTAAAACATACACTAACACTAGAATAGTGGTGTTCAATCATGCATACAGAAGATTACAATGCAAATTGTGTTTGTACCCTGTGAATATGCAACTCCTCCACTGCCTCAAGAAGACTTGTCTTAAATTCCAGAAGCTGTACTGAAATAATTCCACTGTCAGGTTCCTGTGCAACTTCTGATGACCTCAGTTCACAATAGGCACCTTCCTTCTCAGTCTGAATGAAGATAAACAAAAACAGCACAATTATATATTGCTAGACATAACAGTATGAATAATACTTTACTGAAAAACAATTTACCGCAGACTCAAGGTGGCGGGCTTCAGTGTCAATACTTGGCTCCATGTGGCACTGAAAAGATAATTTACCAGTTCACCTGAAAAATTATATATGGTAAAGACTTGGCAATGTACAAAATACCATCTTCATTTTAAAAGGTCTCTCAAATAAATGAACATGTACAGTTGCGCAGCTTTGGCAGTGGCTTGAAACTCTCTAACCCATCAAGGTAAAAATGATGCCAGGCTAAGAACATAATAGGGGTCAGAGCTATAAAACTGAATGGACAGATTGCACTGTCATTGAGCTGAAATTATATAAGTTATTTAATCTGACCTGCAGTTAGTCCTCTGTCTGCCCACCGTGCCTGACTTCAGAAGTGGGAGGTCTTCACTTTGCCTGACACCTTAATAGAAGAGAGGCTTTTTGTCCATTTAGCTGTTGTTGTTATCAATCATGTGCAGGAATTAAATGATCCTGTAAGAATCTGCTACTATCAAAGATGACCTGGGGGCCAATGTCTTTATTTGCTTCTTCACTGATTCACTTCAACAGATATTAAACAATTTTATAAGCCATGAAAGGCAAAATTAAAAGGACACCATCCATAAAATGGGATAATTCCCTGCCTACAGTGGGATGTCTGTATTACCTTCAGTGAACTATTTCATAACGGGTGGTGTAATGAAGAAGGCAGTGGTCAGGACAGCTGGAAGCTGGCAGCAGAAGGGTGGTCTTTAAAAGAGCATCTGCGACCTGTGAGTTCATGTAACATCAGTTCAATATTTCGTGTGTCAAAATCCAACTGAGTTCGGGGGTGGGGACATTAACCCCTCTAATACAGGTACCTCCTACTCTCAAACAAGTATGGTCTAGAAAGGAAAGGCTTTATTCAGTCCCATAGACGACATCGTAACTGATTGTGAAGTTTTCAGAAAAGATGGTAAATAAGAGACTTCTGTAAGAGACCAAGGGGCAAATCGGCAACACCAGTTTTACATTTTGATACATCATTTCAGATTTGTTTTTTCAATACTGTATTAAAATGGCTTCACTCTTATGTCAGGGACACATCTAACCACATAATATTTGTAGTATACATTACATAAATGGACAGTATAAATGCAATAGCAACCCCATGTATTATTGACAGCATAAAAACAATGCCAAATCTACTTCATCATCACAGCAAAGCAACTCTGCGCAGTTTTAAGATTACGAAGCTTAGATATGTTCATAAAACAACATGAAGGTAGGACACACTCTTTTGACTGTAGTTCTAAGCTTGCTAGAATGGCCACATTTCATGTGGTAGTGATATCAGAGACGCATTGATACAGAAATTCTGAACTAATGCCACAATCCCATAGTTTTTTATGTAAATATCTGTCAGTGCTGAAATATAAACATGAAATGTAGAAATTGGGACTAGATACACCAACATGAAAAAAAATGTATTACAGAAATGCAACCCATTTTGACAATATTTATCAGTATTATGCTAAATTCTGCCACAACATGTTTTTCATGGAGATCATCAGTACTAGAACAGTAAAGAGGGCATAATTAGTCTTGGTTAATTAGATTTTGTGCAGCACAGAAAATTAAATACTGCATAAAAATTATTTGTATGTGTAGTTTTTGGTGGTGCCACCACTGCTTCTTTTCTGACTTGGAGCATCTTTGGTCTAATCCAGCAGATGCTGGAACAAAATAAATAATGTGAGATATTATATTATGTTAAAAATTCAGGGTATTCTTTTTTTTTTTTTCTTTTTTTTTTACTGTGGGCACCTTAAGAAACACCAATTAAGACTTTAACTTTATCAGAATAAATCATCAGCTATAGAAATTTAAAATGTACATATGTAACATGCATACTGTCCTATTTTGATTTGCCACCCAGAATGTATGCAATGAGAAAGAAAGAAAGAAAGATAGATAGATAGATAGATAGATAGATAGATAGACAGACAGACAGACAGACAGATCAAAATCAAAAACAATTTTGCTGGTGATTGCAAATGACCATAGACCTTATTAAGCAAACAGATCAGGACATCAGGAGATACAGAAAACTTACCCTGAAGATGACTAATCTAATGGGAACCCCTACAGATAAAAGTTTCTTTAGGTTCATGAACCTGAACTCACATATACAGTAAATTAAAAACCTACAGTATGGTCAAATCTGACATTTTTAGCTAAAAATTGTAATAATAATAATAATAATAATAATAATAATAAATAAATAAAAACAAAATTATGAATAAATTAGACAAAATAAATAAAATAAAATAAAAATAAAATAAATTGTGTTTAACCTTATTTAGTAACTTACCATGAAATGAGGGGAGCCCCTACAGATGAAAGCATCTTCACGTTAATGAACCTGAACTCACTTAATTAAAAACCTAAAGTGTGGTCAATTCTGACATTTTTAGCTAAACAAATGGTAAATAAATAAATAAATAAATAAATAGCCATAAAATAAAATTAGTTTAGCCTCATCTAACTTACCATGTACTTTTAAATTGCCACAGAAGATCTGAGGTGTTAGCTTAGCATAGTCACCTTGACTAAATGTCAAAATGCAAGGCTCTGTTGTTTTATATAAATAAGGTTTTGCTATGTTTGTACGCTCACCCTTTATCTTACAAGATACCCTGTAAACTTCAGTATTTAGTATCTTTAAAATAATTAACTTAAAGTAGTCATTAAACATTTAAACCCCCAGTTATCAGGGATCAGTTTTCAACTTTTTTGTGGCGCGAGCTGGAAATTCCAACAGTTCCCGCCTAAATTCCGCCCTGCTACATTTCAGAAGTCAATCAGGACTGATCTCAGATCAGATCTCTCCGTCTTTAAATAGGTTATGGTCACAAAAACTGATTCTATATCAGCACTCGCATTCTCATAATGTTCTGTGAATGCATACGTACCCCGTTTGTCCGAATCTTTTTACCGGCTCTTTTGAACCGATTCACTTCCAACTGAAGCTTTTAATTTTTTCAAGTTTATTTTCATGCCCAGAAAACAATGGAACACTGAAATTAAATTTACATTTCAGTTATGAATTATTTAGACTCAGAGCACCCTCGAGGTTTGCACAATAAAATAACACTATGGTAAAATAACACTTAGAATTTTCACTTAAGTAGAATAAAATTTGTGCAAAGTACAACTCAGCTATTTAATCTGTGAATTGATTGAATGTTATAGAATGTAAAAGCTTTATTGTCGTGCATAGAAAACAATAAAACATCATTACCATTTGTAAAATTTCTTGGACTCAGAGTACCCTCAATGTTTGCACAGTAAAATAACACTGGATAGTAAAATAACACTTTTCACTTAAATAAAATTTGTGCAATATACAACTCAGCTGTTTAATCTGTGAATTGACTGAATGTTACTGAATGTTAAGATCACCTTACCTTATCATCTGCTGCTATTTTATTGCATTAGCTCTAAGTCATTCTGCACTACTGATCTGCTGGTGCAGCACACTAAATCCTTACACACAGCAATGCCAGTGTTACACTGTTATTTGTTACACTAATGCTCCTGTCATTGTGTTGCACTATTGTTTATTGTCTTTTTATTTTTATTTTTTTGTCTTACTATCTTTTATTCTTTCTTCTTGTACTGAGCATGATAAGGAAGCAATAATTTCCCTCTGGGTAAATAAAGCTCTATCTTATAATAAAAGTAGTAAAATAGTAAAAGTAGCAAATAGTAAAATAACAAGGTGCTGGATACTTTTTATGTACCATGGTGCAACGTCTATGTGTGCATATACACGGAATGCATTTTAATACATTTAATACATTTTAATACATTTAATTCACTTAATACATTTTAATACATTTAATTCACTTAATACATTTAATAACTTTTTTCTAAACTCTCTCTGTAGCAGCTCCCTCTCATTTAAATAACCGGCTTCAAAGAATCGGTTCGGTAAACTGAATCGAACGGTCTTCCACAAGAGAGGGGATGTTCGAAACAATTTGAGGAACCGATTCTTTAGAGCCGAATCAATGGCAGTCCGACTCCGTTGTCCTAAAGCTGTAAAGCCACGCCCCTGTGCTGTCATTGGCTAGTCATTTAAATTTAAAATCAGCCCTCTGATTGGATAATTGATGAGTTGATGGAAAACAGTTCTGCTGGACGTGCTAGAAATGTCTCGGTGAGGTGTTTCCATGCCTCAGCTCTTCACACGCGAGCCTGTTCCAGAAACACATGCTTTGCTGACACCCAGTGTTTGAAAACAGTAGGACCATTTCACTATTTTACAGGGACAGCTCCGGCCAGTGAATGCTTTTGCACTCCCCTTCTCTCTTGTTTTTGACATACACTATATGGACAAAAATATTGGGACGCCTGACCGTTACGCCAACAGGGACTTTAATGCCGTTACATTCCAATACATAGACTTTAATATGGAGCTTTTCAACTTTAACAGCTTCCACTCTTCTTGGAAGGCTTTCCACAAGACTTTTGGAGTTTCTGTGGGAATTTGTGCCCATTTATTCTGTAAAGCATTTATGAGGTCAGGCACTGATGTTGGACGAGAAGGCCTGGCTCACAATCTCTGTTTCAGTTCATCCCAAAGGTGTTGGATGGGGTTGAGGTCAGGGCTCTGTATGGGCCAGTCAAGTTCTTCCACACCAAACTCATCCAGCCATGTCTTTCTGGACCTTGCTTTGTGCACTGGAGCACAGGCATGCTGGAATAGAAAAGGGCCTGCACTAAATCGTGTCCACTGTTGTCCAAAATGTCTTGGTATGCTGAAGCATTAAGATTGCCCTTAACTGGAAGTAAGACGACTAGACCAAACCCCGAAAAACAGGTGTGTCCCAAAACTTTTGTCCATATAGTGTACATGTATACACATCTATACATATACACAGACACACACACTCCCTTTTGAATAGAGCAGTGGGGTTATTTTTAAATAAAGCCGCTTTTAAAGTCAACACTACAGCACAAAACTGGGAGAAATTCATAGTAAATGAGACAAATAAACATGATAACAGTTACAAGACCCATCTTATTTCCCATCAGCTGTTCCCTGAAAAGTATTTATGATTTAAATGTTTCCTAAAGAAAGAAAAAAAAACATTCCATACACAGTTTATTTATAGAAAATGCTTATTATAGATCCACAGGCCTCATCACCTGACCCAGTTTAGAAGCTGTGCAGGCCGAGTCCAGGCATGTCTCTGGTCCTGCTGGTGTTTACTGTAGTTTTCTGTAGTTTTTGTTTGGTATCCTTGCAATACTGTGCATTTGATCAGTTAGGTATTATCCAAGCTTTACTCAAATGATAAAATACTTTCGCATTTAAAAATATCACATGACCTAGTTCTGTGTTCATTGTTGCCTTTTGGGCATATAAGTCTACGTTTCCATTTCGTCATTTGTTATGTATTATGTCATGTATGTTTATTTATTTATTTATTTATGTTAAAAAAAAAAAACTGCATCTTATGAAATCCAGCACTGATTAATGAGATAAACCTGAACCCTTAATTCATATGAATTCGGCTCTGTTCTGTTTTGTAAAATTATTCGTTTATATACTTAATTACTCTTACTTACTTTGTTGTCTTGTTGTTATTTACATTTTTGAAGCAGTTTGTAAACATCGATACCCAATGAGCACCGCGGTGTGGCAAAAGAGACCGTTGGGGGGGGCGGTGCGAAGTCAATGACGAGGGCATTATGGGAAATGTAGTTCTTCTACCCCTCTCACTAATTAGGCGCCAGCGTTTTTGGAACGTCAGAAAACTACAACTGGGCTTCAGTGGGGGTGTTACTTCCGTAAATAGACGCAGCGAGTTGTGTATCAGATTCATCGAGAAGCCAAAGGCAGAGCTCGCCAGGCGAGATTACTTTATTATTATCCCACAAGTGGCTCCCTTGTGCTCCCGTACCGTCGACCTCGTATTCAGGCCGTCGTTTGTAAGTCAGGTAAATGTTTATAGTGTGATTTTGTGTCCTTCGAGATGTCTCCTGAATGAATGGGGTAATGTTAGTTAGCTTGACAGTGGCTCAGAGTGGCTGAACTAAAAAACAAGGGAGTCCTGAGCCTGGCCTGGCTGGGTCCTGATATTGACCCAGAGGAGGGTCAGAAGACTCCATTCTAACCCTAGCTGGGGAGCTAGCTGGGTTTCTTGCTCTCCACTGGGTCAATACCAAGAAGAACCAAGCCAGGTAGGGATTGGATGGAGTTTTCTGACTTTCTGGGTTAATACCAAGAAGAACCAAGCCAGCTAGGGTTAGTATAGAGTTTTCTTACCCTCCCCTAGGTCAATACCAAGAAGAACCAAGCCAGCTAAGGTTAGGGTGGAGTTTTCTGTCCCTCCCTTGGGTGAATACCAAGAAGAACCAAAGCAGCTAGGGTTAGGATGGAGTTTTCTCACCCTCCCCTGTGTCAGTACCAAGAAGAACCAAACCAGCTAGGGTTAGGATGGAGTTTTCTGACCCTCCCCTGGGTCAGTACCAAGAAGAACCAATGTTTAATATTTGTTTAACGTAACAGCAGTAAGTGCAATACTTGCATGAAGCTAATAAGGTGCTCAATGGGCTGTACAAGCAACCTAACCAAACATTTAATACACCTTCTGTTTGGTTTGGTTTGCAGATCGGAGTTGGTGCTGCACTGAATGCACTTTAGTTAACATTTTACTCCCATTGCTGCTGGGACATTCTGAATGTTCACAATAAAGATATTTTATTCTAAACATTTGTCCTCCTTTCTTTACATTTGTGGAGTCGAAATGGGGAATCAGTAAGCAGACCTGGAATTAGAATTGATAAAATTTAAACAATGCCCAACCCAACTCTTGATCAAGCTTGAGGAGTCCTTGTTAGGGTCATAGAAAGCCAGCTAAGTACCAAATAAAAAAGGATTATATTTTAGATTGCTCAAAATATCTGCCCACCACATGCCACCTATAAAATTACTGTCAGTTATACACACTGACACACAAACCTAGTTATATTTTTCGGATAGCGTACAGTTCTTTTTTTATATTATATTATTTCTATTGGTTATGCTGTTTCTACTTTCTTCTCTTGTACTGTCCACTTTACTGTTGTAACAATGCAAATTTCCCACCTGTGGGACTAATAAAGGGTCTTTTCTTGTCTTATCTTAAAAATCTAAACCAGTCAAGCAAAAATGAAACATTTTTACAAAACAAGCATTATCCTCCTGAGTAATCATATTCTAAATTTACTGATTTAGCAAACAACCTTTCTCCAGGTTGCCGCTGGCTTGTGGAGGATGCCCAAGGAATCCAATGACTCATCCAATGAGGCGAATAAGAAGATGGGGCCGGCGGATTCCACGGGTCAGACGGAGGCATCAGAAGAGATGCTGCGTAAAAGAATCAGAACAAACACGCCAAGCCCTCATAGACAAAGCCCGCAGTGTAAGACACTTATGGCTATAATACACTACACCTTCTGTATATGTCAGTGTATTTTCTTAGTAAGCCATTTGAGAAGTTGGTCAATTGTGTGAGAGCAGTGAAAACACCTGTATAGAACCTGTATATTTATGCTGTTTCTTTACAGCCAGCCCAACCAAGGTTGTGTCCATGGAAGAGCTGATGGAGACTGCTAAAGGAGTAACAAACATGGCACTGGCTCATGAGATTGTCGTAAATGGTGGCTTTCAGGTTAAAGCCAGTGAACCTGCTGAAGGAAGGTAAAGCCTTTGAAATGACCATATCTTTTTCTAATAGGTTAAATATGACTAATGTTAAAGTTAGAAGACATGTCAGAAGTACAGTACTGTGCAAAAGTCTTGAGCCACCTCTCATTTCTTCATATTTTGCTTCCAAAGATCCAGATTTTCTTGTATTTTTAATGTAATCTTGTGGAACAGTTCTCCAGGCTTCCTGAAGGACTTTCAAAGACTCTCATTTCCAGTCCAGTATCTGAACCTGACCAGTTTCAGAGGAATGTTTTTGTTTGTTAAGACACACAGTGACCTACGTATGAATCGTTCAAGCAG
>JBBPCZ010000034.1:11515735-11526611 GCA_037974445.1 Brycinus macrolepidotus
AGCAAAAACAAAAGTGTTGCGTTTATATTTTTGTTGAGTGTATATATATATATATATATATATATATATATATATATGCGCACTAGTCAATGTACTATACTACTCAGTTAGGCACATGAGAATTTTGTATATTTTAAAAAAAAATGAAGACGAACAAATAAGTAATTAGTTATTTATATTACAAGTAAGTGCCATCTGAAATTTCATGATTATGACAGGTCTCCTCCTTTCTTTTCCTTCATTATCCCCCCAACCCCCTCGCTCCTGTAGACTGTCCTGATGGATAGGCGCAGGTTTCTGGAGATACAGCTGGAGCTGGAGCAGCTGGTGCTGGTGGCCTCTGTGCTGCTCATTGTGTATAACAGTGCTGGTGAGGCCATTTCTGGGCTGCCTGGCCTCATGGACAGACTCAAGAGCACCATAAAAATCCTGCTCGCTGAGATGCACGCACCGTGAGTATAAAGCCTGTGTACTCCTGGACTGTGGCCCAGTTCTCCACACAGAGCGTCCCAGAATGAGCGTGGCTTTCTTACTGTGTGTATCGCAGGTCGTTCAAAGCAGATGAAACCTTCGCAGCTATTGGAGAGAAGTTGTGTTCGGAACTGGGAGAATGCCTGTCCCAACATGGATTCTCTCCCTTCCACACTGACAGACAGAGCGCCCTCAAAGGCCAGATAGCAGCTGTCAAGTCCCAAGACAACCCCATCCGTAAACTCATTGGTAATTAACCTTTATTTATTTAACATTAGGGCTGTCACCATTGATTATAATAGTAATAGAGGAATCTTGTTTTGACAATTAATGGAGTAATCATATAAACACAATTTATAATAGCAAATATTTATTCATGATTCTTAGTTTTCCCCAATTGCTGAGACACATTTTCCATGAAACCATGCACTCATTTCACAAAACTACACACATTTCTCAAAATGTCATTCTCAGCTGTACAGCTAGCTAAATTTGTTTAACATTAGGGCTATCACCATTGATTATAGTAGTAATAGAGTAATCTTGCAATTGTTTTGACAATTAATCAAGTAATCATATAAACACAACTTATAATAGCAAATATTTATTTCCCCTAATTACTAAGACACATTTTCCATGAAACCATGGACTATTTTCTCAAAACTACACACATTTCTCAAAATGTTATTCTGTACAGCCAGCTAAATTTCTGGTTAAAATCAAACTCTAACTTCAGACAGCATACTAGCAAACTACATGATTGCCTCTTAAACACCAGAGGGATTAATATAAAACACTCTTACATAAAATGAAATTTTATTAGGGAATACATATTTTGAGAATCTGCATTATTTTGTAACATCGTTTTACTGACATACATTTTACCTTCACAGGAAGACACAATAAAGAGACATTTTAAACACCTTTGCAATGTCACCCTGACAAATTTACGGTATGAATTTCCCAACTCTTAATATCCAGAAAACCATATGGAACGAACAGTGGCACGTAGGTTAGGTAGAGTACAATTTTGAAGAACAAATGGAGCAAACTTAAAAAAAAAAAAAAAAATTATATGTACACAAGACAAACAAATATAATTCTGTACTGCAAATCTAATTACATCTCTTCTCTGTTCTGGATCCTAACACACAATTTCATCATGACAGAGAATATTTTCCGTGCTAGGCAATGCAGGAAATATACCCTTATTTTTCCTAATCCAGCCTTGGAGGCCTTCTTTGGACACACCCACACCGGCATCTCCATTAAAATCAAGAGGTTTTCTCTTGTGTAGGGGTTTCTGTAATAAACCTTCCACCACCATTCTGAGAAAAATGACTATTCCATTGATAATATGCAGGTTAAAAATGTTTTGTGAATGTGAGGTGGTCATTGAGCCAGACGTGAACCATATAAACGGTTGGAAACTAAAGGTATTCCAGATGGTGGTGTACTGGGACTGCTCTGGTTGCCCAGATTCCCCTTCCTGTTGAAGTCATGGGTAAAGTTGACCTAGGGATTCAAGCAGGTGAGCCATATGGCATTATTGGCAAGGAGTATGTTGACAACTGCGGTTTCTAGAATGCATCAGTTGTCACTTCTTACCCCCAGCAGGTGGCAGCCTTTTATTTCTGCTAAAATAAATAAATAAATAAATAAATATATAAAACACTGACTGACAGTTAATGGTTATCCATTACTGATGAGCTGGAAAATCCACAGAGCTACAAACTGGTATACTCGCAGTCAGAATCAGAAAACTTCATTGATCCTGGAGGAGACCGCTTGTGTTACGACTGCGAAATACAGTATAAATAAAATAAATAAAGTCAAAATAAAACTCTCCAGAAAATAATCCACACTATACTATATACACAGAACGCCGTGGTCAGTAAGAAATGTGGATATATACTATATATAAATAATTACTGCTGAAGTAGTTTATTAATTAAAACAAATAGTGGTTTGGAATTGCTCTCTATACTGAGTCTGTTGTTGCACGTATTAGTGATATTTTACATGAAAAGACTATTGCACAAAATAAAGTAAGTGACATAAGTCTGTACATTCACTGCAATATTACTGTACATGTATACATGTATTTCTGTAACAACAATGTTTGCATCAGAAAGAATTGCATCAGAAACAATTTGTCTTTGTTGTCGTCTTGGTCTTTCTCATCCTCATCTTCGTCCTTGTCTTTTACCTCTGCATGCTTGACCTACTCCTCCTCTCTGGTGTCCTTCCACCTCTGCATGTTCAGGATCCATTGCTCCAGAGCAAACAAAGGACCCGCTTTTAAAGGCTCCTGTAATTTAGTGGTTTTGTTTTTACACCTGGGAAAGGTGTGCTCTTAGAGTTGGGATGATAGTGATGTGTGTATTGCACTGGTTCTGTGTGCTTCCTGAATGATCATGTAGACCATTTTTGCATGTAGTTTCGAAAAATGGGTTTTAAACACAGAACTTTGTGTGAAAACATGTGAATAGTGTTTACAGTTTTGATAAAAGAGTGTGTCTTTTGAGAAATAAGGCAAGGCAATAGGTTTTCTGATTGAGGGAACTGGTTGTGGTGTGTTATGTACTAAAAATGGATGCTTACTTGGTTAATGACTACAATAATGGCTAGATTTCTCAATAATATCATCAGTAGTGACAGCCCTAATAAATAATTACAAAATTTTGTTCATCATTTAATGACTTAAAAAAAAAACTATAAATTATAATGGTTAGATTTAATATATTCTCAGTTAATAATATAATCAGTAGTGACAGCCCTAATAGATCATTACAATAAAAAAAAAGAACTTGAAATACTGAAAAGGATAATGTATACATTATTATAGAACAAAATTAAAATGTATGTATATATTTTTTTTCAGTCCCTAACCCTACTCTTGTCCCACAGACTCACGGATTCAGGCCTATCTCCTGAGTTTCCTGGAGTTCAGCCCTCATAAGAGCCCCCCACCCCTTCCTGGCGGTCTTGCACCCGTCAGTAAAGAGCTGGAGGAGATCGGAGTCAGGCTGAGCCGCCTGGTTAACTTTAACAAGCTCGTCTACTCTCCGTTCTACCAGAAGATCCTGCAGGACATCTTTCAGCCCAGCGGAAGCGCAGACACTTAAACGATTCGCCTGAGCTGACGACTAGAGTGAACCAGGCAGTCTACCGTAGGGTCATAGGAACAACTGTGTTAATGGAATTGCTGATTATCTCCCCAAAGTTCACCTGCTGTCAACGCTATCAAGGGATTTATGTCACAGATTAAACATTTCTGACCTCTTCTCACTGCATTAAATATCAGGGATCTTTAGAAGTGCATCCCAACATGGCGTTTGGGTCAGCTGAGGTTAGTGAATTGATATTGGAGAACCTAATGGATGAACCCGTGTTGTTTTGTTTTGTTTGTTAATTTTTCCCTCCTTCTCTTTAAAAACAGCATCATACTGAGCCCCGATTTTAGCTGAAAGTGCGGGGGGCAGTGTCTTTATGTTTAGATCATAATAAATCGGTTTCTGTCATTAAAGGAGAGTCACTGACGTCTGTCACTAAAGCAGCTGTTATTTATTTCAGTGGCTTTTCAAGTCCTGCCCCATTCATTTATCGACTTAAATGCCATGATACATGTTAGAAACAGCCAGATTGTGATGGTAATATCACCCACGCACCATTTAAAGTGCTTTCCTACCCCTTTCACCTTGGACTGTGAAATGCTGTGGTTGTAAATGATGCAGATTGATCCCCCCCCTTTTAAAAAATAATAAATAAAAGTTAAAAACAGTTACTTCCATTTTGCAATGGCCCATGATGACATGGTTCTTTGAGTTTACTGACCCCACCCCAGGTGTGTGCAGAAAATAGGCTGGCATTTGTGGAAGAGCCGCTCTCTGGTGTGGTAGAGTTCATTTAGCGTGGGTTAGAGAATTTGACTGGTGCCTTACTGTGTGGCGTGCCAGCCTCGGTTAAATGCACACTGCTCTCTCCCCAGTTTAGGTTAAGCTGGTTTTAATCGTCCTGTTGTTTCCAGAAAGAACACCTCGCATACTCTTTTTAAACGACTTCTTTTCTATATACAATGTTTTTATTAAAGCTAAGCATGTTTCGCAAATGGTCATGTTCACACCGCTGCCCAATCTGTTTGTGTCTCTGTCACACTCTTACAATGCAGTATTTAACGAGTGATTCCACCAGTAACTAATCAGGTTGGATGAAACTAACTCATCACTTCCATGTTGTGAATTGTTGGTCTCAGCAGAGTAATATTCACCCCATTTCTTTCCCTCAGAGTATTTATGAGCGGGCCAAGACTTTAAAGGCGGTGGGGACACACCGTTTTACCTGTATTTTTAACATATTCCAGTAGCAGCTACTCAGCAACTTTATGCATCCAAGTCCAAACTGTGTGTGGGAAACATTTACAACACTGAGCTTCTATTTACAACTCCGTACTGTATAGATGATGTTGCTTCTCATCATAGTGTACAGTAGAGGTTGTTTTGTTATGTGTCATACATTTACAGCTTTAACCTGACAGATTTCCTGAATAAACAGAACTGCAACCATCCCAACCTATGTGTGTGATTCTGTTTACATATGTTGCTCATGTTCTTTTATCTACAATCAAAATGATGCTGATTTAAAGATATTGCCATCTGAAGACAATGATCCTAGGGCCCATATCACAATTTCAATGAGGAAAATCATCATCATCATTGTTTGATAAGGGTTTCAAGTGTACTGTTCACCGTCCATATGATGATTCCTTATAAGGAAACTGTCCACATGAGGACATTTCTAATAAAAAATTTCAAGCTATAAATATAATAATATGCTATAAAATAAATATAGGGTTGGTTATCAAGCTTGTTATCCTCTGGTAGGGAAATTGGCTCCAAAAATTTGGTTTTGCACCATTCTCTGAAATTTACTCTTGTTTTGGGCTGTACAATATGGCCTATAAATAATATTGCAATATTTCAGGTTATATTGCGGCACGTCATATATATCTCTATATTTTGAAATCTCCTTTAAAGAACTTCATAAATGCTCACTTTGACCCCTTAGATGCATAAAATCCCACCAATATGATGACTAAGTCCTGCAACACATGTCTGCATTAAAACATTCTTGTTTATAATGATCAGTTTCTTTTAGAACTGTTTTAAACTTGTGTGCAAAATGGCGAAATCTCATTACACATGGAGAAACATACGTCTTACCTATATACGTCACACACACACACCCAGGAAAGTGGTCTGGATGTCACTGGGGGTTCATAAGGAGTTGACGCAAGAAGTCATGCTGTAGCCTGAAAGACCTCTAACAGGCTCAAACCATCTTCGATTCAATTTTGCTTCAAGATTGCAGACCACAAGCCACTTATTTATACAATTTGTCCCCATTTAGCCCAAAAGTAGTCCATCAGAAAAGAATGGGGTGTCCAAAGTTCGCCTCTTTGGCTTTGTGCTGAACCTATGAGGCTAATGTAGCTAACAAAGAATTGTTTATTGCCCATCAATTAGCATCAATCACACAGCATGACACTCATCACACTTGCCTCAAAACGTTCCTAAGTCATTTCCAGCTGACTTTTCCTATATATTACTTATTTGAATGGAAGATTTGCTGAATGATCGCTTTTAACACTTTTAAACTTTAACTCTTGCTGTAATGTACCCTTATTAATAGAGGAATTATTATCCACACAAAGCACAAAACTAATTTGCTAACTTCTGCTCTTTTAACCAGTGTAAAAACAATATCTAGATACTAAATATCTACCAAGTGTTCAGTAGGAATGTTTAAATACATGCATTGTTAACTGTGTAAAAATGTGCATTCACCATTTAGGTAAGTGAGGCAAAGCACCAGGGCTGCTATAGAAGAGCAGGCCTTCACATCTGTCACACTGTGGCTTTATAATGAATTACATTTTATTAATTTATTTATTAGGTGTATCGTACGGCACACCAGCTGTCAAGTCATGCATCTGTAAAGGACGCTATTGGCCATTAATCAATGAATATCGATATTACGACTGGTCAAAAGTCTGGACACTACTTTGAACATACACCATATGGACAAACGTATTGGGACACCTGACCATTACACCAACTGGGACTGTAATGACATTGCATTCAAATCCATAGACTTTAATATGGAGCTGGTTCCCCCTTTGCACCTATAACAGCTTCCACCCATCTTCAAACTTGGAAGGCTTTCCTCAAGATTTTGGGGTTTCTGTAGGAATTTGTGCCCATTCATTCTGTAGAGCATTTATGAGGTCAGGAACTGATGTTGGACGAGAAGGCCTGGCTCGCAATCTCTGTTCCAGTTCATCCCAAAGGTGTTGGATGGCGTTGAGGTCGGGGCTCTGTGCGAGCCAGTCAAGTTCTTCCACACTAAACTCATCCAACCATGTCTTTATGGAGTTTGCTTTGTGCACTGGGGAAGCATGGTGGTATCCAAGATGTCTTGGTCTGCTGAAGCATTAAGATTGCACTTCACTGGAAGTAAGGGGCCTAGCCCTGAAAAATAAGTGTGTCCCAATACTTTTGTCCATATAATGTATTTGTACCTCCACCCTGTGATATAGAAATACTGTTATCTCCTCTTCTTAACCCTCCTTTTAGGTTTGGGGTCAATTTGACCACATTCAGCATTTAATGTCTCTAAATAAATAATTCCCACACAAAGCTGGAATAGAAAAGGTTCTTCCCCAAACTGTGTCCACAAAGTTGGAAGCATGGCGTTGTCCAAAATATCTTGGTATCCTGAAGCATTAAGATTGCCCTTCACTGGAAGTAAGGGTCCACCTAAATTCAATAATTAATAAGTGTGTCCCAATACTTTTGTCCATATAGTGTATATTCGACGTTCATAAATTATACATAAACGTATGATAAACACATCTTTTTTACTTCGTATTACTTTTCCTAATTTAACCCTCATGTTATGTTCAAATTTACTAACATCTTTCATCCCTGTTAGTGTAATGGTCAGGCGTCCCAATACTTTTGTCCAAATAGTGTTCATATAGTGTAAATTCCAAGTTTAGGTATTACACATAAGCGTGGGGAAAGTCACTGTTGGTGTGATGGTCAGGCGTCCCAATACTTTTGTCCATAAAGTGTATATTCTATGTTTATATATTATACATAAACGTGGAGAAAGTCCCTGTCGGTGTGATGGTCAGGCGTCCCAATACTTTTGTCCATATAGTGTATGTTCTATGTTTATATATTATGCATAAACGTGGAGAAAGTCCCTGTTGGTGTGACTGTCAGGCGTCCCAATACTTTTGTTCATGTGGCGTGGGTGAGTTTCAGTGTTGTTTTCTGGGTCCGTTTTTGCTCTCCGGCTCGGAAGGTGGCAACGCTGCGCTGCGGTGCTGTGGTGGCGGGGCTGAGGGAGTCTCCGGTCGGGAGAGTTTTCTGGAGCGAGGCGCTGCGGAGCCCCAGAACGGAACAGCAGAGCAACGAGGCGGACAGCTCCAGCCCAGGAACCGCCCCGTCCTACTCAGCTCGGGAAGGCAACTGGGGCTTTTATCGCCCTGGAAATGAAGAGCGGGAGCTGCCCTTATCGCGTCGGACACCTTTAACCCAGCCCGGCTCTCTCCGATGGCCTAGTCCGAGACTCGGGGCTCACTTTGGGGGAAATGAGGGAGGCACCGCGCCTCGCTCCCCGGGCGTCCAGCGAGAGGACCAGACGGCAGCTCCGCCACTGTTTTCAGCACGGCGTCAGGGCTCACTAAACCCCTGACATGTCCAGAGGAGCCTTGTCTCTCCATCGCGGTTGCTGGCTGTGAAGGTACGGAGAGTTTTATTTACAAAACGAGTTCCTTTTTCTGTAAATAAAAACAACACCCTAACTCGCTAGCTTAGCTTAGCATAGGTTAGCTTAGCATAGCATAGCTCGTGTCGATCGGTTAACCAGGTTTAGTTGTTTTGTCCAAAAAAGTTGTATTTTTACTCAATTTCGACCTTTTTAAACAAATACAGACAGTTTAGAGAATGAACAATGAATATTTTGAGAGGGTTTAAATAAGTTGAAGTGTCTCAGTTTGGACTTGTTTTCTAAGTTATGGCTTAGTGTTGGTCGTTGACCTGTCGTAGTCGATGTTTTGCACGAAAAAAGTTGCATTTTCACTCAACATCGACCTTTTTAAACAAATAAAGACACTAATGAATAAAAACGATTAAAATTAATAATAAGAGAAGGTTTAAAGAGGCTGAAATGTCGGTATGTACTTTTTTCCTAAGTTTTGGTCTTTGGCCTGGCTTAGTCGATGTTTTGTCCAAAAAAGTTGCATTTTCTGTCCATTTCGACGGTTTTAAATAAAAACACAGTTTAGAGAGCTTAAATGATAAAAATAAAAAAATAAGAGAAGGTTTAATGAAGCTAAATTGTCTAATATTGCACTGGTTTTCATAAAGTTTTTAGCTCAGAACTGGTCGTTAACTAGGTTTAGTCGATGTTTTGCACCAAATAAAGTTGCATTTTTACTCTCTTTCGACGTTTTTAAATAAAAACAGGCACTCTTTTAAGCAGAAGGGATAAAAATGAAAAATAAGAGAAGGTTTAAAGATACTAAGTGTCTCATTTTGTACTTATTTTCATAAATTTTGGCTTAGTGTTGATGGTTGACCAGGCTTAGTCGATGAAAAATAAAATAAAACGAATAAAAGTTGCGTTTTCACTCAATTTCGACATTTTTAAAGAAATACAGACACACTATTGAACAGAAACAATACAAATAAAAAATATAAAATAAGGTTTAAAGAGACTAAAATGTCTCAGTTTGGTCGTTGTGACTGTCCAGTGAGTATAAAGTTTACATCTGATAACACATTTTGTGCTTTTTAAGTGCATGAACTTTAAATATCTGTTTTAATGCAGTATTTTCTGCTCGAGGTAGTAGTTTATCAACTTTATATTTCGAAATCAGATTGTGAAGCAGCTTTATTGGCATGGCTGTTTCCAGAACAGTGTTAGCAAAACAGTACATGCTTTTTGTATCTAATGGTCTACAGAGGAAATAATGATAATAATAATAATAATACTAATAACAACAATAAAATAATAATAAAAACAATAGCAAAAATAAGAGTAACAATGATCTGAAAATAAGTAATAAGGTGAGATAAACTCAAAGAACTCTAATAAAATAAGTTCATTTTATTTTATTTTTATTCCCATTTGCAGTGAGGTTTGATGGTCAGTGGGGTGTGTAGCTTCTTACTTAATGCGGTGGCAGTTTGCCACATATTGTGCTGCGAGAGCTGCTGCTTCTCCTTTACTAAATGGAATTAGAACTTGTTCAGATTCAGAATTTCCAAATTTGTTAGGGTATTTTCAGTTTTTCTCTAGTTGTTATAAATTTTCTACTATAAAGGAGGAAGTGCAGCTCTGTCTCAGCCTCACCGCTTTCACATTATTTCTTTTTTAACTTTTTTTTCAACTTGACTGATGCAACCAAAGGGGACATTTGCCAATCTGTATTTGCCAATGTGTTGCGTGTGATGGTAGAAATGAAGAAAATTGTGCAATTTCCACTGGATTATGTAAACACGGGCATGTTGGCCATACAAGAACACACTGCTACGGTACACCTGATAACCACTCGTTTGCATATTTCAGTGTTAAGTTACTGACCAGAGCGTACTACTGTTTGCAAGATTTACTTTTTAAACAAGTTCAGTTATAACTTGTTGAAAAAAAAAAAGAGCATTAATGAGTTCATTTAAGAAAAAGAAGCAAAATTGGGCCTTTTATTTGCTGCCACTTTCTGTCAAAAAGGGGGAAACTCCTTTCTCATTCAGCTGTTTTAGTTTTAGAGCAAATGCAGCTCCCCGTAATTTCCTGCTGTTTGCGTAAAACAGTTGCAGTGTCAACAGGTGTTTTTCCCCATGCTGCCCTCCCCCTCCCCCCACTAAACCCCATTGGTTACTGACGTGGGGAACGGGTCAGTTGCCACCTGTCCCTGGCAGACGGCAGCAGTTGATACTACAAGAAAGGAGAGCGAGGCGTAACTCAACACCTTGGCTGGAGAGTCCTAATGGATGGAGCAGTGTCCGAGAAAGCCCTACTTACACCTGGTTCGGGCCAGCAGCGCCCAGGGGCTCCGGTTTCAAACCTAAAACCCACCTTGTGTGTTGGTTTTTAGAGACGGGGTGTAGTGGGGAACTTACATGAGATGTTTTGAGAAGTTATCACTTTGTCTTATGGCTGCAGGGATGTATTTTTTCCATTGCATGAGTTCTGAATCTGATTCTGCTTTTGGTTCTTATACAGTCCAGATTTTGATCAGAATTAGTAAACTACTCATCCTGGAGGATTTTGCTTATTTTACTTATTTTGATTGCATAAAGTTAAATAAAGGAACACATGTTTAGATGATAAA
>JBBPCZ010000034.1:11541737-11555858 GCA_037974445.1 Brycinus macrolepidotus
GTGTGTGTGTGTGTGTGTGTGTGTGTGTGTGTGTGTGTGTGTGTGTGTGTGTGTGTGTGTGTGTGTGTGTTAATGAAAGGCCTTTACACACTCTGGCCCTTCCACACCCAGACCCACACGTACACACACTCACTCTCTGGCAGGCACGTGTGGATCATTAGCTATAACTGCATGCTCATACTTGGAGCTCTGTGTGTGTTTGGTCTGAAGCCAGAGAGCAGCATTCTGTTCTCCAGAACTGAATGTCCTCTCTTGCTCTGCGCAGTCGGGAAGTGGAAATCTTACAGGTTCAGAGCTGGTGCTCCGCTGGTAAAAGGGGGATTTGTGGATCATTCTCATATGTACACATTTGTTGTTGTTGTCAACAACTTTATGATGCCATACATATCACAATACAAGCATCATACGATATGATACGAATACAAAACAGACCAGATGCTCAACACACATTTTTGATCAATGTTTACCTTAAAATGGGTTTTAAAAACTTTAATAATGATACATAAGAAAATAAACTAGTCTTGGAAGATTGAATGACTTAAATGACAAATATTTGCTTTAATCTTTTTTATATATATATATATATATATATATATATGAGTGAATGCCTTCTGCTGCTCTAAGTGGTGGACTGGGGTTGCACCTAAAATGATAAAAGAATATCCATAATGCTAATAGCAACAGATTACATTTGGTACTAGAGAAAGTCGAAACCAGGATTAGTAATACAGTATTAAACATGTGGAAAGATGATGTGATACAAACTGCAATAGGTCTAGAAATGGTTGGGGATCTATATAGTTTACTCTATAGGTTCAGTCTGCTGGTGGGAGTTTAGAGAGGCAGAGAAGTGAACTTTTCAAACTAAACCAAAACAGCCTCTCGTTGTCACATTTTGTGGGCCTTTAGCATATTCAAGGAATATAATGTATATAAATGTATGATCACATTGTAAACTGTTCTCACTTTGTCAAAAACTGTCAAGGGACAAAGCTATAGTTTCTAATTTAGCAAAAACAGCACAGACAAATTCTCCTGTGTGAAAACAAACCTTGAGTAATTAGCCCCTCCCCTAAACCAGCTAAGAGTCGGTGCTGCGTGCTGACTCAGGTATTTGGGACAAGTGTGAAAACGCCCTTAGTAACAGATACTCCCTTCATTCACACACACGACACACGGTAAACTAATGAACTCTGTGCTTTGTTTGAATCAGAATCAGAAAACTGTATTGATCCCAGAGGAATTGCTTATGCTACGACTGCACAGACACACAGAGGCACAAGAACAATAAACAAAAATATAATACAAAGTCAAAATAAAACTCTCCAGAAAATACTCTGTACTAAATACACTATGCTATAATATGCTTGGACTTTGTTCTGAACATGCCCTGAAGAAACAGGAGTAAAATGGTTTCTTCTCCAATGCAGCCTTTTGAACAAATAGTAAATAAAGAGCGGAGTCCAAGCTGTTGCAGCACATGCTTGCATACGTGCACCATTGAAAGAGCATCTGCGTGGTTGATATTGACTCCGCTGTCCAGGCACCCCTCATTTCTTTATATTTTGTTAGGAAAATGAGACAATAGTAGGTACAGCGATTTATTGCAATGTGTAAACATACATGAAAATACAATATATATTACACAAAGAGAGTTAGTTTAATTCTAACAAGCTTTAAAATCAGTAATTGGTCTGACCAGAGTTCATGGCCTGTCTTTCTTAGGCATGCTTTCTTGTATTTTCTTTAAGTATCTTCAGAAATAGTTCTCCAGGCTTCTTGGAGGACGTTCCGAAGGTTGTTGGCTGTCTTTTGTTTTGTTCTCTGTTAATGAGCCCATGCTGCTTCAATAATGTGGAGATCCAGGCTTTGGGCAGCCAATCCTTGGCTGGTAGTGTTTGGGTTTTTCTTTATTGAGGTTTGCTTTGACTGCGTTGGCAGTATGTTTGGGATCGTGCTTTTCATGCTGTAAAATGAAGACATTGCCAATCCAAGGCTTTCCAGACAGTGTTGCAAAGTGGCGCAAGACTTTTGCACAGTACTGTATATCGCCGCCAGCTTATCCGCAATATATCATGTTTTGAACACCCCCCCCGATGAACAGTGGGATTCATTTCTGTCCCTTTCTTTTCACTTTTTGCTTCAAGTTTAATCTGCAGGCTTGTTATTCAATTATTAGTCTTGAGTTTATTATTCAGCTGCGCGATGGACTAAACACCACCTTCCGTTTCTGATGCTACGTATTGTGATGGCAGGATGTTGTCCAGTATGTTATAAAAAGGCGCTTTAGAACTTATAATTTAAGATGGCCTGGAAGTAATAATTTTATACTGACAAAAATGTCCACATAAATATTTTGCTTCACCCTGAGAAGCTCAAGGTTAGCTTGGATACTTGCAGCACAAAGTAAAGAGACTTTGTTTGTAAACCTTGTTACAGAGCTCACTGCCACATTGCATACTTTTACAGGAACAGTACTGTGAATAGTCAGTAACGATCAACCAGCAGTATATTGTGCACCCTTATCTCCGACACACATCTGGTCTTTGTAAACTCCTATCCATTGCAGCACAGCTGATGTCTGTAATCTTAAAAGCACAATTGTCATCTTGTTCTGTTAGTGCAGCACCAGCACATTGTACATCTACACACCTTCACACACACCGTTATACATCTACACACACACGTTATACCCAAGTTTATTAGATCCATGACCCTTCCAGGCAGAGCTTCCTCAGCCCAGGCTGTAACCCAATCTGTGGGCGCGTGCTCGGGGCTGATGCAGGGCTTCTCGTTGCACAGATGCAGGTTCTGAGAGGTCACTGTTCGTTCGGGGGTTGCCGTCGTAACAGGGGCACATTAAGCCTGGCCTCTAGGGTTTCCTGTTCGAATGCAAGGAGATGCCGGGGTTACCTCCCACCGTCCCGACTGCTCAGGAAATAGCTGATGTAGGACGAGGGTTCAGACATAGAGCTCAGTGAGACAAATCGCCCTGCTTCACCCTGAAGCCTCCTTCATCGACCAAATAACATCGTACTCAAACAGAGAACAAATTGTTTCCATAAGCGCAGATGGTATTAAGTGCTGTATCGTTCTTTGTTTATGAAAAGCGGTTATTAAAATGACTGTGCTCTCAGTCGAAAGTGGGGAAGTGCAATGTTATCAGATATTGATTTTAAAAAAGTGGAGGCATGTTCAAATTTGATTCATGTTTTCAGTTTATTGAACTCTGAGTGTTTAGGCAGTGATGGTCTACTGCTCATTTGTTTTACTGCACTTTTAACTTTTTTTTTTCTTTTCATATAAATCAGGGTTTAAGGTTATGTCATTGTCATCAGCAGCTGTGTACACGTACATAGTGTGATGAAACAACGTTTCTCCATGGGCCACGGTGCAACATATAGCAATATTCAACAGAGTGCAAGTTACGACACAATAAATAGACACAACAATGTACAGTAATGTAATACAACAGTATAGTGTGAATGGGATGTAATCCTTCTAGAGGAACTAGTATTGCACTTTAAGTATGATATAGCACAGGATGCAGTTAGCAGCTTTAAATCAAGGAATGACAGAAAGATACAATAAGTAGACAATATAGCAATGTAACAGTAGTGTGAATGGGATGTAAATAAATCAGTTTTAACATTAGCAGATGTACATGGGCAATAAATGCATACTTAGTCATAATTCTGATCATAATGGAAATATCAATGCAGAACATGTTTTAAAAGTGATTTAAAGCTTGATGTAGGTCCATGTGTTTGAGGTGTTGGAACATGTCACGTCAGCTGGCTGTTCCTTTGCATTTCCCCTCTGTTCTTTATAAGTTTAAAAATACAACTTCCTGTTCAAGTCCTGGGAAACGGGGTTACGAGTTTCACAGAACCTCAGACCCTCACCATAGACTTTGCTGAGTTTCAGTGATGCAGTCGTCTCTGAGAATATCAGCTTTCTTGCTGGTTTACATGGGTGTGAAAAACAGGCTTATGCAAAATAATCAGAGGAGGATTTTTTGTAGCATGTTCAAATTACCCAGCTGTGGCTAAAATATCGTGCTCAGTATTGTATCACTTCCCTTTCTGTGGTGTGTTTTGCATGTTGTGTTGGACCATTGTTGTAGATTAACATTTGAGCAGAAGTTATTTCCATTCCTTGGGGATTTGACGACAACCATCTGAACCAAACCAACCTCTGGTCATCACTTTTTCTGGATTGTTACCCCATCCATGGAAACCTTTGCCAGTTCTTTTTCTAGTAGTCCAACAACTTAACACACATCTTCACTTGTGTTGTAAAGGCAGTGCCTGAAGTAGGACTCGGGCCACATAACAGTAATGACTGCTATTTGGGGGTTTACTTTGGGAACTCAAACCCTCTGCCTGTTCTCAGAAACAGATGGGTCGGGCCAGCGCCTGCCTGCCTGCATGCTTTGGTACCATAATAGCAATATGCGATCTCTGATGGATTCATTTAGGATGTGCAAGGCACCTTTTATTTTTGGCTTCAACACAAACGACTTTGAAGGGAGCAATTTTAGCCTGACTGTGAAGTAGCAGAGCTGAGTTCAGAATGAGTTGCTACCAGTGCAAAGTAGATTCCTTTCAACAAAACCCTCTCTCAATCCTCTGTAATCATTGCTACTGTCTTTTCACTGGTTCAGGATTCAAGTTAGATGGTCTTTGTTCTGCTTGAATGATTCATACATAGGTCACTGTGTGGCTTAACAAACAAAACATTCCTCTGAAACTGGTCAGGTTCAGGGACTGGACTGGAAATGAGAGTCTGAAAGTCCTTCAGGAAGCCTAGAGAACTGTTCCTCAAGACTATTTTAAAAGTACAAGAAAGTCTGAATCCCTGGAAGCAAAATAGGAAGAAAAAAGACTTTTGAACAGTAATGTATATGTTTAGTATAAATTAGAATTATAATTAGAATTAGGCCATCGCATTTAACATGATGTGTTTTCATATATTCTAGGCATTCGGCATTGTTTTTGTCCTCCAGCTGTTTTCCACCAAAACCAGAGCAAGAAAATTTGGGAATATTCAACCATATTGATCAACCAGTTGGTGACTAGTTTCCAGAAAAGCATTAAAATCCTGCAGTGCTGTTTGGTAAAGGGTTTAGTCAGTGTATCCTTCGCTGTTGGGTTACGTTCCGGTATCATTTAGTGCTGGATTAGTGGCTGTGTCCTGCAGTGAGTGCTGTGAGTGCACAGAATAGGCTTAGATACGCTTCAGTGGGTGGGGTTAAGTCCTTCTCCGACAGACTCAGTTACCAACTGCTTTAAGCTTCAGCCACTGAACGCCCTGCGGTGCCGGTTGGTGATGGGTTGAGTCCACTGAGCCCTGCCATCTGAACTAGAAGCAGAGTTTAGGCGGGTTTAATCCTTGAGAGCTGTCATGCAAATCTGCATGTCAGACCCTTTATCTGGTTTGTCCCCTGTTCCAGTTTTTTACTCGAGTGGCTGTTGCTTGCTAAGCCCTGCTGTCATCGCGGAGCAGAATAACGCCTGATGCAAACCAGGCATTCAGGAACCATGGGCTCCAAAATAGAACAAGAGTCAGGGGTCTACTTACGGGTTGCCTTAGTTTATTATACTGTTCTAAATTTGTTCTTGGTTGCTAATAGTGGTGATATGGTTACTAGGGCTGCACAATATGGACAAAATATCAGTATTGCGGTTGCAGTGCCTTTCAGTATATTATAAAGGTCCCATATCATCAATTTTCTGTAATTAAAAAGGCTTGAAGAATGTAAATGTTGTTAAAGTTTCAAATTGTACATTAACTCCCCCATCCATTCAGTCCATATAAGGAAGCTAAAGTGCAAGCTTGTTTTCAAGTCATAGTTTTTGTGAGGTCACAAAACCAACACATTTACATATATTTCCTTATTCAGGCCACAGCAGTTTATTCCTGCCTATTCATGCTGAGGTTCTAAGGATAGCTTCAGTCCACATGTGGCTGCATTACAGGGCAGCCAATCAGAAATAAGATCATTTACATGTATCAGTCTTAAAGGCACAGTAACAAAAACAGCCTGTTTAATTTTAAGGGATAAAAATGTCAGAGAAAAATTAAATGTAAGGAACACACGTGTCCTGGAAAAATGAAATGGAAGGAAAATGTAGAACATGGACACTTTAAAAACACTTTAGCCAGTCCGTGTCTTTAATGGTTAAAGATTGGCCAAAAATAATTAGGCTTTTGTTGGTTTACATGAAGACCTCGATTCATCAGAACATCCAGTAACCTGGAGCTGTGATTGGTCACCCTGTCAAAAATACTGTGACTGGTCAAAAGCTCATTTACATATTGCAGCCTTTAGCAATATCAGTATTACAGAGACCAAAATTGAACAGCCTTACGGGTTACTGCTTTTAAATGTGCTCTTGATGTAAAACCCACTTATGATCATTCCATTTAAATTTTAAAACCAATATAATATTAATGCTTGCATATGTAACTTCATCTGCTGTGTATATTGTCCTTTTGCTGCATATTATGTTCATATATGTGCATTATTAACAACAAACTGAATAATTTCATGTTTGTTTAGATTATAATTAATATTTTGGTGTTACAGGGGGCCCTGTGAAGTCTATCACTGTAGTATCTGTTGGGACATAATTTCAGTGTGCATTAGGGTTTTTTAAACATTTTAGATACATTTTTAATACCATGGGCACACCAAAAACTGACCACTTATATGATTGGAAACTTGGCAGACATGTTTAAGTCTGTGTTGGTGCATCAGAACCAGCATGATTTTTGAAGACGTTTTCAGAAACCTGTGGTGACTGAAATAAACCTCTGCACCTGAGTGGGAAATGAGCCCACGTAAGTGTTAACAGCGCTGTGTCACATGCTGCCTTTCATCACTCCCGCGACGGCCTTCGGCAGCTACATCACCGCGTGTAAGATCATTTGTCGCTAGGCAGCCCGCATTTTTTTAACCCCCGTTGTCATGACAGCAGATGTGTTGCTGTGACGTCAGAAGTCCAACCTCAGCTGCAAACATGATGGTTTGTGTGTGTGTGTGTGTGTGTGTGTGTGTGTGTGTGTGTGTGTGTGTGTGTGTGTGTGTGTGTGTGTGTGTGTTTATGGACAGGAAGAGAGCTTCATTAGGTTCAGGTTCATGGTGGGATGAAAGAAGCTGTTAACAGTTTTTCTGCAAGTCTGAGCTTGTGTCAAGTTTCTAAACATGTGTTTTCATTTTTTTGTCTGTTATCAGGTGTTTTATCTTTTATCTATCAATCTATCTGTCTGTTCATGAATGAACTAATAGAAATATTCCAAAACATACATTTACATACATTTAAAACATAGAAAACATTGCTGGTTTCTGAGGTTTTCAATGACAGCATGACCATGTAACCCTGAATGTGTTGAAATATTTTATTCTCGATCATGAGTATCGTATGACTTCAGTCTGACAGAAATGCCAGACAAATTAAACCATGCGGCCTTGATTATCTAATCAGCAGCTTGTTGTCAGATTAACCACTCCATTAACACTTTCGTGTGTGTGTGTGTGTGCTCTCTCTCATTGCAGGGCTCCAGAAATCATCCTGGGCTTGCCGTTCTGTGAGGCCATAGACATGTGGTCACTAGGCTGTGTTATCACTGAGCTGTTTCTGGGCTGGCCGCTTTATCCCGGAGCACTGGAGTATGACCAGGTAATTCACTGAGCCTCAGTAAGAGGCCGAGTTAGGTCACTGGTGGCCGCTTACTAGCCCAAATGGTTCTCATTTGAAATGGGTTTGTTTGGGTTGTTGCTCAGATAAAATCATGCCATTTTTGTACTTTTGTACTTGTATTTAGGAAAAGATTAGATTTCCTAAATAGTACATAAACCTCCTGCTGTATGTCACAGCTTACTTGATTTTTAAAAAGCACTCAAAATGCAGAAATATGCTCACAGTAGGATCTGACCACAGCTACAGCATGATTATGCAGCTAAACAGTTTCAAGGCAATTAGGCTAAAGCTTTAATCAAGAATTGCTGAAACAGTGTCATTGTTGCCCAAGAGAGCACAGTAACAGAGAGCACAGTAAATGTGTACATTGTGTGTTTTCCTGGGTGTGACCGTTGTTTGAAACCTCCTGTTGTTGCTATAGCAAAAAGCAGCCAGACAGTTGTGATTGCTCATTAGAGCCTTATATCAAACGTGGCTCGTATTAGCTTAGTGTCAACTTTTTTCCCCTCCCTAATCCAATATAGCGCACCTGTACTGCGAGGCCTTGTGGTTTCCAGCCCATCTGTCAGCGAATGGACAAGTTTGTCATTAGCTGTGGTGTGTTAGAGCTGGGGAACTCCTAAACTGTAGCTTGCAAGGAGACTCCTGGGAAGCTGTGTGTTTGCAGCAGCAGATCCAGTTGTGTGTGGTGTTACAGGGTCCTGCTCTGCTGACTGTATAGCTTCAGACTCCATCCTCGTGCCAGAGCTGGGTCCGATTCCACTCCACGCAGCAGAATGTATTTATAACCAAAAGCCAACCCCCCCTCATACACACACACACACACACACACACACACACACACAAACACACACACACGCTCTCTAGGCTGCACTATCAGCAGGTTCTCACTTCAGTGCTTTCTCTGTGTTTGTGCACAGTTCTGGTAACCCGATCGCGGCACTATAAGTGCTTTATAATGCTACAAACATTGCTTGTTGAACATGGCAGTGTTGAGCCCTAGCGCTTGTAAAACGAGAACAAGGGGCATCCTAGCAGCAGAAAGGAGGATAGAAAAGAGGTCAAGTGAGAATAGCTCCTTTCTCTCTCTCGTTTCTCACACTCTCTTTCCTTCTCAGCCACAGGTAGCTTTGTCGTGGCTTGTGTTTTCAGTATAAGAGGACCCTTACACTGAAAACAGTCTTTCTGGTAAGTGAGGAGGCCTGAACTAGTAGCCGCTTCGATGTAAGATGAGATAAGATAACACTTTATTAATCCCCGAAAGGAAATTAGAGAAGACAACCAAGCCAGCCAGGAGTGCTCATACGTCTAGTGTGGTTTGACCAGAAAGATTGTGTGGCCGAAGCAGAAACCCACTGTACATTGGTTCTCACGCTGCCCTGAAACTTGAGTGTTTCCTCGAACTGTAAGTTGCTTTGCATAAAAGCATCTGCCAAATAAATGTAATGTAATATAAAGGCGACTTATTTTTAGGACGCTACATTCAAAGGTTTGTGTTTAGTAATAAACAAGCAATCTGATCGCAGATACACTACAGGCCAGAGGTTTGGATTCACTCTCAGATTAAAAATAGATAAATATTTGAAAGATATGTTGCTCTTTCAAAATTTTATTACTAGAAATTATTCATAATACTTAAAACAAATGTGACATCCAATTCAGTGGATGCGAAAGCTTCTGTACGAGTTGCCTTTATCACAGCAGCAATATTTCCAGCAATATTTGGAAATAACTTGTGCTCAAATCCTCCCAGCACCTTTTCATGCATGTAAATTGTCATTTGCTGGGTGCTCATTTCAAACTTGTCACTTTAACTCGTCGTCCTGCAGCTCAATGGGAGAAAGATCTGGAGACCGGGGAGGCCAAGACATCATTCTCTAAACTTTTTGCTTCTCTTTGGACTGGATATAATTTTGGCACAATTTTTAAGAACGCTTGGGATCATTATCCTGTTGAAGAATGAAATTTTGTCCAGTAATGTGTAAACCAGAAGGAACTGTGTAATGTTGACTTGAGTGATACTTGCACTAAAGACAGATGTGGTAAGTCTCTTCAAAACCAACAGTTTGCACTTTTGTGGTTAAATTTGTTGCTACAGATATAGATTTCTAATGTTTTCTTGTATTAAAATTTAGAAAAAGCAGCTTATCGTTTTATTTAAAAAAACAAAAAATCTAAACATAGGCCCTAACATCTGGTGTTTAGTGTATATGTGTGAACTTTTAGTGTGATGCTACTACTCTGCACCTTTGTAGGTTTCAGCTCGGGTCCAGAATGACAGAGCTGTAGATGATCCCATAATGACTAAGAATGAAGGTATAATAAAATTAGGACTCAGAATGCTTTGTATTTCAAACGTAGTGAGAAATTATGGTATGGAGGTAGTTAAGTGCACTCACACTGCATTTAAAAGCTGCTGCATACCTTTGTACCAAAATGTAGTAGTGTAATTATGCGTGACTCATTGTGTTAAATAGGCGTTCGCCGCTTAATTTCCATACAGCACTTTATTTGATTCATGTTATATAAACAGGTAACTGATTTTTCATTTATAATTTTATGTTTCATGCATTCATTTAGTCCTCGCAATGTGAGCTTCAGGGTAAAATAAGGTTAGTAAATCAGGAATCATTTAGTGTTTAATAACTTCTTGACGTTTCAAAGAAACCACAATATTGAATAAAACATGTTAAATACCTTCTGGTGTTTAAATTGTAGTACTTTAATCTGTGTTGTATAAGCTGTTATTGAATAAAATAACAGGTATTACTGACATTTGATTCCAAAGTTTACAACGCCTGTGTAGTTGAGCTGGTAAATAGTGTGATGTGCCAAGCCTTCACGTTGGCAGCTCTCTTGTAATGCCTTTTTCAGTGTATGAGGAAGTCACTGCCCGTGTTAAAACTTGTCTTACGTTTCAAGTAGTATGGGGTGTGGATTAAGGATGTGAACAGGTTTTTGTTTTCTTGGTCCTCTAATCACTAGCTGTTTAAAATAAATCAATTCTTTAGCATGTTCCAACAAGCACATAAGCCATGGATCACAGTTTACCTTCTCTTTTCATCCCTAAATATTATTTACTCATTTATTCAGACATTTTTAAAGTAAGAGTATTCCAAAACAGCGCTGAACTTTTCAGAACAGCCAGTTTCAGAAGAACTCTCATGAATCATTCAGTTTCAAATCAATAATTTGGGATTTAATAATTCCAAAATACTTTAATAAAAAAAATAATAATAATACACTAAGGAGCTTTTAAGATTTCATATAAAGCATACTGTAAAAATACTATACAGCAAAAAAAACAAAACACGAATGGGTCAATCTTTGCTTTAAAACTGTAATAGGGAATTTAAAATATCCATTATTGTTGTGCAAACTGACCTGTAATCATTCAAAGAATTTTGACACATTTTCTTAAAGAATAAGTGATTTAAATTGATTAAATTATCTTAAACTGATGCATTATGAGATCCTCAGGATTTCTGTAGTTTTAACTTTATTCTGTTACATTTATAGCTTACCCAGTAACAGTGTTCGCACAGAGAACTAAGAGAGGAAAACGTATGAAGTGTTGTCATCTGCTGTGGTCATGTTAGGAGCGTCTAGCATCTTGACTTGGCAAGTCAACAAAGCCTTTGGATCTGCTCCTCCCTGCTAAGTGCTGAGCTCCTCTGTAAGCCGTGAGCTCAAGAGGAGCAGGTCCACCCAACGGGGGTCAGCGAGCAGATCAGTAAACAGTGACCAGAAGCAGTAAATTTGTGCCTTGTGTTCCAAAAAGTTGTTAAAATGGAAGCATTTGTGGTTAGGGGTGGATAAAAGTCCGGGTCTTATTTTCTTTCCACTTCCGAAGTTGTTTTTTGTGGGACACTTAGTATTTGGCCAAGAAGAACCACTTTTTTCCGGAGAAGGAGCAGAGGAAACGAGCATTCACCAAAAAATACATTGCGGTGTCACTTTAGCCATCTTTTCCCTGCGTGACATCAGCCGCCCCCGCTGGAACTGAGCTTCCATAGTTTATGATACTTGTTAGTAGCAGGATTTTCTCAGTGACTCTGGAAATTTGAAACCTGTTTGCTCTGTGACCATGAATTCCACTGCAGTGGTCTGTAGAGACACGTATGGTACAGTGTGAGCTTCAAGTCAACCCCCAGAAACCAGCTGACATGCTGGCGTGCCATAAACGCACCACTGCTAAAGCGTCGTCTTATACGTCCTTATTTGCTTATTTGGAGCTTCAGTGTGTTTAGGTCAACAGTGGAGACTTCATACATCACAGGAATCTTTGTTTTGCAATCATGTCCTGTAGAACTAGAGATCTGAAATTTAAAAAAAAAAAAAAAAAGGCGTCATTTAAAAGTCAAAATAGCTAAATATTTCTTTATTTCTGATCATAAAAAAGAGGGAAAAATGTCTTGTGAGAATCCCAGTCATGTGTGTCCAAATAGTTGGTTAAATTAAAAAAAAAAAAATTATTTTATCAAATTGGCTAGGTAGTGGTGAAAGAAAGGATATGAGACACTAAACAGCATTCGGGATAAAAATGAAAATAAGTGTATTATAAAAATCCATGATCTGCATTCCTAAAATTTATCATTTAATAACTTCTTGATGAATCTAAAATTTTGAATAACACCATGTCAAAAGCCTTCTGGTGTCTAAATTGTAGAATTTGAATCTGCATTGTATAAGTTATTGAATAAAATAACAGGTATTAATGTGACATTTTTTCCCCTGTGTGACATCAGCTACCCCGCTGGAACTGAGCTTCCATAGTTGGGAGTCTTTGTATGATACTTGTTAGTAGCAGGATTTTGCTTAGTGACCCTATCCTGAAATTTGAAGCCTGTTCATTCTGTGACAGTAAATTCCGTTGTTGTGTTCTGTACAGACACACATGGTAGTTATTGGCTGTAACAATACAGTCAACTCACGATTTGGTTCGATAAAAAATTCAAGGCTCACTATTCAACATACTCACGTAGATATTCTATTCTATTACATTTTTGTACACTGTACAGCTCTTGTTTCTAATTGTAATGTTTATTTGGAATATGCTTTTGTTCTTTATGTTCTTATTACCTTGGATTAGCCTTTCCAGATTTCTCTTTAAATGATTTGGTAACTTTACGGCACAGTCTTATGGAGCAGATTTCTCTACATGTTGTACTTGTATAACTGTGTATGTGACAAATGAAGAATCTTGAATCATGTTTTCAACAAAGTAAGACTGAAAGCAGTTCAGTATTCTCACAGTATTTAGGTAAAGTCTAAAGAAAGAAAAATGTTCACTATTCAGTTTTGGCACAATTTACCAATGAGACTAGATCTGGACGGTAGGGGGTTAGTGGTGGTGATTTATGATGTGAATGTATATCATAATTAATAGACTGCTTATTCTCCATGTCACATCTACACAATGCATATAAACACATTTTTGCATTGTTACACCCCTAGTTGAAAATAAGTGAAAGTGTTGGGCTGTAAAATGGTCTTAAGTCATATTGCAGGAAAGTTTATCATAGTGATAAACGTAGGGTGTTAAACTTTGGTAAAAGTGCCAGACAGCCAGTCAGGATGACTGACCTGAGATAGAAGGTGAGATAATGTAATGAAAATGATTAGAATCAAAACTTTTCTATATTTTTTTTTAAACACATTTTTGTTTGAGGTTTTCCTGTTCCTCATTTTGCAGCACGGCAGCGTAAACAGTAATCAGATTTTTGGCCTGTTATGATTTTTGCTTGTAGCACTACTTTAAAGTCCTATTCTCTTTTAAATAGTGAATAGACAGTGAAGAGCAGTAACCTTGGAATACTATATTGTGTCATGCTCTAAAAGTAGCACGCTACTCATGGATGTTCATCTGAAGAGGCTTTGTACAGACACACACACACATACTTGGCATTTTGTCATTTTGTCACCTAGACAAAATATATCTGTAATTATGTTTAGTAAGCTCCGGGATTATGATGTAGAGATACTTGTCACAACAAAATGCATGTCTCAGAACTTCATAAGTATTTTGGCGCATGACACTCTTGGCATATACACACACGCCCACACACACCCTAGCCATTAGTGCCAACTGGAGATCACCTCCTGTTGCAATAGGAATGGAGGCTTTGCGTCACCTCCTGTTGCAATACAGAGGTACAATAGAACGGCTGAACTGTGCTACTCCACAGCTGAATTTTGCAAGTGTTTTGTGTGACACAAGGATACACTGGTAAAATTAGGCATCTTTCCTAGACTGACACTAAAGCATGCAATTCATAAACACACTGAACCCCCAACTGCTACTGTAAATGACTTTTATTTTAAACAACCCCAAACTTCTACTGTAAATGACTTTTATTTTAAACAACCCCAAACTTCTACTGTAAATGACTTTTATTTTAAACAACCCCAAACT
>JBBPCZ010000034.1:11621981-11632731 GCA_037974445.1 Brycinus macrolepidotus
GTTACCGGACTGAGATACATTGGAACATGAAAACATGCTGCAACTTCTGTGCATTGCAGTACAGTTTAGATACAGCACGGTTCCTGTAGACCTATGGAAAAGTGCCTATAGTAAAAAAACAGGCAAGAAAATCAATATCCAACATGAAACTAGGATGCTCGGTACGCAGGTTGAAAAACTGACTACACTGTTGATTAAAGTCATGTGTCATGTGATTAAAACTCAGGTTAACCTGTTTGAGTCCTTACAGGTCTTTGTGACTGTGTGAACTGGGCACATTTCATTACATGTTACACTTGTATAACTGTGTATGTGACAAATAAAGAATTTCTCTCTCTCCCTCTCCCTCTGTCTCTCTCTCCCTCTCTCTCTCTGTCTCTCTCTCTCTCTCTCTTTCTCTCTCTGTCTCTATTTCTCTCTGTCCCTCTCTCTCTCTCTGTCTCTCTCTGACTCTCTCTCTCTCTCTGACTCTCTCTCTCTCTGTCTCAGCTGGAGCGTGATATCTGCACCCCCTCTAATGTAACTCTGGGTTATTACGTCACGAGTGAGAGGCTGGTCTACATGGCGCCTGCAGTAGTGGAGACTCTGTCGGCCTACGGCTTCGACAAGCTGCTGAGTGACATCAGACAGCACGCGCCAGTGGTTCTGGCTCTTCCCGTTCCCGTAGCAACCTGGCTGCCCAATCCCAGCATCCACCTGCAGCTCAAAACAGGTGAGACTGACCTCAGCTTTAGTGTAGACTCAGGGTTACAAAAACAGAAAAATACAACTATAGTCTCTGTTTTTGACATGTCGAATATGATCAAATAAAGTGTTGTGTATAATTTTTGTATAATATCTTTCTGTCTAAATCTCTTTTCACACTAGTTTTACCTGTGGGCATAAATTCTGCATTGTCAGTGAAGATCTGTGATTTTAGTCCAATATGAATCTACAGTGTGTGTAGTTTTTGCAGCCCGACAGTAATAATTGTGGAGTGATTTTAATCCAGTATGGATCTGCAGTATATAGTTTATACAGTCTGACAGTAATATTTGTAGAGTGATTTTAATCCAGTATGAATCTACAGTGTGTAGTTTGTACAGTATGACAGTAATAACTGTGGAGTGATTTTAATCTAGTATGAATCTACAGTGTGTAGTTTGTACAGTATGACAGTAATAATTGTGGAGTGATTTTAATCCAGTATGAATCTGCAGTGTGTAGAATTTGTGGATTGAATGGTTTTTACTGGTAACTGGCTGAATCCAGGGCGCCTGCATCAAGGGTTGTCCTGTTCTAATCCACCTCAAACTACTAAAATAACAAAACCAGTTAATAGACATGGTCATAAAGGGTGTTGTTATCGTTAGTGAATGTGTCCTCTGTCAAAATGCTGAAGTAAATATGCACTTTCAGTCATTGAGTATTTTGGGAAAAATGCGAAGAAACTATATCTCAAAGTATACATACATACTTATATATAGTTACTTATATAGTATATATATTGTTTTAACTGCATTAACATTTTTATTCTGCATCAGTTCTCAGGTTTGTGAGTCCCTCAGACAACATCAAGTCCTGTAGTTTCATGCAGATGATGGAGCGCCGTCTGGAGAACGTGTTCGCTGAAGCCCAGGAGAAAGTAGAGGACTTTTATGGGGCTCTTACTGTCGAGGTAATGAAACTGGTTCTTTATGACTGAGCCCAGTGGCTTATTTTCAACCACACTATCTATGATCTGTGAGCTCTGTACACTATGTGTGTTTCTATCTCCAGATTCTGAACACGTATCAGACGGGGAACTCTATGGCCGTGTCTTTGGTGTATGTGGTGTGGAACGGTAGTACGGCGCTGAACGGCACCGTGGCGAGTGGTCTCATTAACCAGCTGACCGCTGAACTGGTCGGATACTTCCTCTACTTCCCTCCCATGCTCATCGCCGAGCGTAAGTTCCACAGCCTTCAGAGTTTATATGGTGGTTCTCTATGGTGGGTGGGGAAAACCCGCAGAGGGAGGGGGTCCGGAGAGTGGCCGAGCGGCGGCGCGCAAATGGTGAGCGTGTAGGAGAACAAACACCGTTTCCATTTACTGAAATCAGATTTATACTAATTCTGAGTTCTAAGGGTTAATCCCACCATTTTGTTTTGTGGTGTAAATGGCCATTTGACCTCTAGAAGAAAGTTGTAGTAATGACTTGAATAATTGTACCATATTTAGTACATATAATTTTTGAGGTTCTATTGTTGTTTTAATAATGGTGTTATTATAATAAGATATAATAAGACTATAAAGACCTGATGATTAAAGATAACAATTCATCATTTACAAAATGTAGAAAATGAGTAATTAGAAGATTCATACTGATTATGAATTGTACATCTGCCATTCTATTAATGATTAACCTTTTTATGAATTAAGTTTTTATGAAATTGTAATAATTTATCATGTGTATCTAATTATGACATAATTTCAAAAGCAATATTAATGAATGGGTTTATATCAGTTATTTGTTAACAATAGATACAGATTTTTAAAAATCCTTTTTCTATGCTATTTTGTCATGTCTAATTCCACACACTAAAAAAGTCTTCTACTATTACACTATGAATCCAGGCTGAGAGGGTGATGGGTAGTGCTTGTTTTGCATGATGTCCTGATTAGACATTTTTAATCATTTTAACACTACAGATAACTATAGACATGATAAAGCTGCTATTTATTAGGGTCTGTTGTTGTGTTAGCGCTGTTACTTAAGTAAATAAGGTTATACAAAGTGTAAATAATTTATGTGCATTTATTATCTCTGCTTCACGGTTTATTGAGAAAAGGAAGAAAAATATAAGCTACTGTATGGTGTATAATAGGGTCAAATTGCATTTTGACTGTAGTTTCCCTCAGTTACAGTTATGAGTAAAATATTTGCACTCATTTAACAGGAAACAAATCTGGAACTAAAAGGTTTAAGTCTAGTGTGAGACTAAATTGCACTGATTCACTGTTGAAAAGACTTCGCTGTGTCTGGCCCTAAGTTTGAAATACTAATCTTAGTCTGAGAAACTGGCTTTTAGTATTTAAGAGCAATTCCTTTTCTCCTCTTAGTCTTCTTAAGGTCCTGCCTTTGCCTGAGGGCCCAAGGTTAGTACTTCACCAGTGGAGAAGAATCCTTACATTTACTGAAAGAAAGCAATAACTGCTGACATTGGGCTTCACTGCAGCTGCACTATTTACGGATTCATGACATTGCTGTTCCACCATCAACAAAATTACAGAAAAACTTTCTTGAGAACAAAGCAGGATCTGTCTTTTCACCTCGACCTTCATTTTTCTTTTTTCTTTTTTTTTTTTCTGGCTTGCAGAGTGTGAGAAGGTGCTTATGGAAAATGTGCACAAAGAGGGAAAGAGCATCATTAATCTTGAGTTTTGTTCTCCTTGAGTAAGTGTGTCCTCTGCCTCTGCTTCTCTCTTTCTCTTCTCAGCCCTCGAGTACCACAACCTCAACATCTCGGAGGAAACCAGGGAGTACTGGGTGATCACAGGTAACTCAAGATGTATTTTATTGATCCTGAATAGATTTAAATGCTACAGTGATACAGTGGCAAAAAAATGATTGTGTACACATAAATAGAAAGATGACTCTACACATACAGTCGTTAGCCAAAGTTTGACCCTATAATTCCTACTTACTTGTAGAGCTTTTAAGAAAATAAAATATAATACACCACAACTTTTGCAAGTTTTGAATGTAAAGAGTAACTGTGCATTAATTAAGTGTTAAAGTGTGTTCTCTGTAGAGAGTGTGTGCTTATGTTCACCTAGAAAATCAACAAAACATCAAGACATGCCATTTGACCAGGGGCCCTAAAACATGACGAAGTGCACCTACAGTTAGATTTGTCATATTGTCGTCATGTTTAATCTAATTAGTGCTCAAAAACACCGTGTCACTAATAGGAATAATAATGTCATGTATTTTATGATCCATTTTCGGTACAGAGATTCAGTTTTGTTGCCCTTTACAATGTCAGTGTGCTTTCAGAATCAGAAAACTTTACTGACCCCGGAGGATCCCAGAGGAAAATTTTCGTTCCCTTGTGTCACTCTTTCTGATTTGCTATAAACATTTTTGCAGAATAATCTAATAATGAAAGATGTGATGCTACTAAGTCAAAAAAAAAATCACCATAATGTAGTTAATAAGTGTATGTTTTTAGATGAATTTGAATAATTGCATATTTTGGGCAGCTCTAGCAATTCCTCAGTTCCAAATGTGTCTATAAAAAGGTGGTAGATTTTGCAGAGAGGTTACGGGACACCACACAGACAATAATCTCACGATGTTGATTACACATAAAAGATGAAAGTGGCTGTTTGGTTAGTTGTTTGGCTAAGTGCTGCTTTACAATGCTTGCAAACTCCATTTAGCCTGTTTTACCTACCTGTGAATGCATGATCGGGGGTCCCACTGGTGTTGGAAATGAAAAAAAGTCACACTAATGAAAATATTATCAGTGATGTAATCTGTTGTGCCAACCTGTGTACAGGCCAGGCCAGTCTGGTTGATGTAACACACACACACACACATACAAACGCCAGGGCAATTGAATACTGTGGTTTTTCATTGTTCATCGTGCCAGAAAGAGGATCTGTCCTTACACTGCTAGTGCTCTTCCCCAAACTTCAGCTGTCCGCAATCAGGGAAGGAGCATCTATGATGTGCTGCTGGGAAAATCAAGTCTGTCTCTCTGTTGCTACAGCACCATGTACTTTTTTCAACAACCATCCCACAACAATCTAAAATTATCTCACATAATTTCAGTGAATTAGGTGGCTAGGCCCCCACCAACCACACTGATTTTGGGTTCTAGGTATGAATATATTTAGGGGAGGAATTGTAATAGTAATTTAATATATGACTGTGTACTGTTGGATGAGAATGGACTGATCTTTAAGTCATCAGGTCACATGACCATTTGTGCACTGGCTTGAATGAATGTGTGTTCAGTGCATATGAAGGAGTGCAGATAAAATGTGATTACTGTTGTATAATACTCGCTATACTCACACAGCATTTGAATCCGGTAATAGTGTTCTGTTACGTTAATGAAAACCATTATTTCTTTATTGAATAACCTGTGACTGTTATTCTGCTTGGCAGCCCTAGCTTATTATTAATGAATGTCATTGCTGGCTGGAAAAAATGATTCATTATGCTTCCTGTCACGCCGAACAAAACCTTAAAATCGCAGTGACACACGGCCTTTTGTGCTCATTACAGTCAGAACGGTCACTTGGGTTTTTAACTGAGGCAGGGATGTTCCTGTAGGTAAACAGATAGTGTGGAATGTTCTTTTAAAGAAAGACTGTAAAGTGATTAGTGTTCTGACAGACGCCTTGCTAATTATTAGGGTGGAATTAATCACAGTTTATAAAAATAGTTGTAACAAGACAGATGTCAGAGGCGTAACCTGCACACATAGTCAAACCGAGTAATCTGAGAAAGGCAAATTAAAATGTCCCCCTCCTGCGTGCTCTCTCTCTCTCTCTCTCTCTCTCTCTCTCGTTACTGTCAGGATGGATGTATGAACCCTCTCTTCCAAGGTCAGCCCTGCTGTAATAGCAGTTTTAGGTCTAAAGTGAATGAAGGATAATTCTCTTTGTCCTCATTTTTCCTTTGATCTCTCTTTCCTCTTGTCCCCCCCCTTCTCCCTGACTATCTTTCTTTCGCTGATTCTTGCTGTCTCCTTCCTTCTCTCTTCCCCACTGTCCATCATTCTCTCTCTCTCTCTTGCTGTCCTTTATTCTCACTCTCCTTCAATCTCAACTTCGCTCTGCTTCATTCTCCCTCTCTATCCCTCTCTCCCTTCCTCTCTCTCTTCATTTTCCCTCACTATTTTTCTTTCGCTTATTCCTTCTCTACATTCTCTCTCTCTCTCTCTCTCTCTCTCTCTCTCTCTCTTTCTCTCCTTTATTCTTACTCTCTCCTTCACACTCAACATCTCGGATTTATTGATCCTCTCTCTATCCATCTTTCTCCCTCTCTCCTCTCTCACTCCATTCTCCTTCACTATCTTTTTTTCGCTTATGTTGTCTGTCTCCTTCATTCTCTTCCCCACTCTCTTTCTTTCTCTCTCTTGCTGTCATTTTTTCTCACTTTCTCCTTTACTCTCAACCTCTGTTATTCATTCTTACTCTTCTTCATTCTCCCCCTCCCTCTCTACTTCATTCTCTCTCTCTCTCTCTCTCGCCCTCTCTCTCTCTCTCTCTCTCTCTCTCTCTCTCTCTCTCTCCCTCTGCAGTTATTCAGGATGTTGACAGCTCCTCTCTAGAAGGAAGTTATCAGAGTTTTGCCAGTCTGATGGAGCAGCGTCTGGCTGAGCTCTTTATAGTCGCTGGTCGACACGGCCTGCGCTTCAGAAGAGCCACCACTGTTGGCTCTTACACCGTGCAGGTAGACTTGTGTGGCACATATTTTTCCATTTTATATGCATCTGGACTGCACTGTCCACTGTTTTTACTCATTTTTGCAAAATTGGCCTTTTGAAATACTGACACTGTGGATGGCTCAGGTATGCAAATGAGCCCTTCAACCAATCACAGTGTTTTTTCAGAGGGTGTTTTGATGAATCGAAGTATACTACAAAAGTATTTTAGTCAGGAACAATTAAGTTGGTTATGTATACCAACATAATCAGCGTAAAAATGGTGATGTGAGCATAGTTTGTGTGGTTTCTGTAACCATCTCTAAATTAAATTCTCTAAATTCTCTAAATCTTCTAATTATCAACACCTACACCACTAATCTGTGAGAAATTGTGTTTGTGCGCTGTAGATGGTCAGTATTCGGCGGCTCCCAGGCCCTAAGAACCCAGCGGAGATGACCTACTACGTGCAGGTGGATGGGTCTCCAATAGCTGGGACATCTGCAGCAAAGACCCTGAACATGGTGGACTCTCAGACCATGGCCCTCACGCTGGGCTACTTCGTCCAGATCCAGGCAGAACGTACGCCTCTGTATTCTTTAAGTGCCTTTCCAGATCTCTTGTTTAAATCTTTTACTTCTCTGATCCAACAACAGCAACAACACCAATAATAATAATACATTATTATTAATGTTTGTGCATAATCATTTAAATGTATAATTAACTATTATGTATATAATGAGTGTTAAAGTCTTAGTTATTGACACATGTTAGACCCTTAATATACCAACATTTACTCAGTAGATGGGCTGTTTTAACTGTATTATCCTGCGTATTGGGGCAGCTGGTGGCCTGGTGGTTAGGGAGTTGCCTCTGCAATCAGAAAGTCGTGGGTTCGAATCCCAGCACTGCCAGTGTCACCACTGAGGTACCCTTGAGCAAGGTACCGTCCCCACACACTGCTCCCCGGGCGCCCCTCGTTGGTGGCAGCCCCCTGCTTCACTTGGTGAATGGGTCAAATGCAGAGAAAGAATTTCACATTGTTCACACTGTGTGCTGTGCTGTGCTGTGTTTACGTGGCCACTTTACTTTAATTTTACTTTACTTCTCTGCATGACCAGCTGTCATTGACCATTTATTTTTAATACCAGTTACCTCATTTACATGGGGCAGCTGGTGGCCTAGTGGTTAGGGAGTTCGCCCTGCGATCAGAAAGTCATGGGTTTGAATCCCAGGACTGCCATTGGCACCACTGAGGTACTCTTGAGCAAGGTACTGTCCCCACATACTGCTCCCTGGGTGCTGTGTTCCTGGCTGCCCGCTGCTTCACTTGGTGAATGGGTTAAATGGGTTAAATACAGAGAAGAATTTCTTGCTGTTCACACTGTGTGCTGTGGTGTGTACACATATGACTTTATGGTCACTTTATATTTTTAAATATTTGCGATTGGTTGGACAGGGTTCCCTTTCCTGAAAGAATAATTAGAGAAAGTTTAGAGACACTCTATACCGTATCACCGTTCATCCCAGTTTCGCTACAAGCTGCTTTGCATTCATCAGGAGCGAAACTCTTTCTCATGCTCTCCTGCCGTAATGTATGGATGAGAGGAAGCAGCGTGTTCGGTTTGGCGGTGGTCGGGCTTTTGTTTGAGGCGTCCAGCCCAGCACAGCTCTCTGAGCTCTGCAAAGCCCCAGCCTTGTCAAATTAAACACACACCAAACACAAACACAGTCCCGCTGGGGAGGGCCTAATCTCCCAGATAAAGAGCTACAGCACAAACTGTTTTTTTCACTGTTTCAGCTCATTATGAGCTAACCAGAGACCGCTCCAAACAGAGGGAGCGCGGATTAGTGTGTGTGTGTGTGTGTGTGTGTGTGTGTGCACATGTGTATGTATGTGTGCGTGAGGAGGTTAGCGAGAGAGACAGTAGATGAACATGGTAGTAATTATGTGCAAACATTACGAATAAGTGGATTGATTTAGATTTGTTGTCTGTGTGTTTGTGTGTGTGTGTGTGTGTGTGTGTGTGTGTGCGTGCATGTGTGTGTGTGTGTGTGTGTGAGCAGCCGTAGTGAAGAGTGTACCCAGTAACCTCTGGATCCTGGCGGTCCTTACACCCGTGTCGTTGGTGATGGTCGTGGTTGTCATGGCGGTTGCTATCATATGCCGGAGGAACCGCACCGTCTTCAAGACCAGCGCCTTCCGAGGCTTCCACCCTCGCACGAAGGTACACTCCTCTTAAAACACTCCTCTTTAAAAAACACTCCTCGTTAAAACACACCTCCCTAAAACACTCTTCCTTAAGCACTCCAGAAACACTCCACTCTGCTGCATTATGTCCAAAACAAGTGAGCAAAAATAGCCTCTATCTGAAAGTCCCTTGATTGTAAATTAAGGCCTGTCCGTCCAGTCCAGTCTTGTCCAGTCCAGTTCAGTCCAGTCCAAACCAATGTAGTCCGGTCTAGTCCAGTCCAGTCCAGTCCAAACCAGTCTAGTCTTGTCCCGTCCAGTCCAAACCAGTGTAGTCTAGTCCAGTCCAGTCCAGTCCGGCTTTAGGCTTTTGAGCTACAGTCTGGTTATAGAAAGGGTCTTGGTTGTTAAATTCTCTGTTTACACTTGGCATTAACATCACATCACCAATTCAGACACAGCGTTTTCACACTCGCCACTTTTAAATCTAGATGGTGGATAGATCTCACATTTTTTTGCATTTTATTTTTTTGCCCGACACCCACAACATAACGTTTGTGTGGTTTTATGCACCAAAAAAAAGCCAAATTCATTTTTACGCGACCATTTTCCAACCTCATTTTATCCCTTTAAAAACACAGGCTGTTTTTTCATACTGTGCCTTTAAGGCTGATATATGTAAATTACCTCTTTCTCTGTCTCACTCTCGTTCCCTCTCTCTCTCTCTCTATTTCTCTCTCACCCTCTTCTTCATTCTCTCTCTCTCTCTCTCTCTCTCACTCTCTCCCTCCCTCGCCTTCATTCTCTGTCTCTCCCTCCTCTCCTTCATTTTCTCTCCTTCATTCTCTCTCCCTCTCTCTCTCCCTCCCTTCTTCATTCTTTCTCTCTCTCACTCTCTCTTTTTTTCACATTCTCTCTCTCTCTCTCTCTCTCTCTCTCTCTCTCTCTCTCTCTCTCTCTATCACACACACACTCGACCACAACAGAAAGGTTTATATTTTGGTAACGGTGGACTAGTGAAATGTGAGCCCTTAGATTCGAAAACAACCGTGAAACCATTTCATATTAACCAGAGTTCCCGGAGGAGGTGACAGGAACGAGACGACGGTACACAAATAGCGAGTCAGCATGAAGGGAAAGTGTACGAGATAAGCTTATGAATGATAAACGAATTTACCTCAGTTTAAGTAGCTTTGCTGAGCCGGGGGAACATTTTCTAATGTTGTCGAGTGAGCACTTTTTCCAGTGGTTAAGGCATGAGTGCCAATATTTCTTCAGTTATTGGTTATGAACAGTTACAGTTAAAGCCTCCCTGAGTTCTCTTTCCCCTTTTGGTGGTGTTTCTTCCAACAGTGTCAACAGAAATTATGAGCTCATTGCATAATAATGAGGACTCATTAAACTGTAAACTGCGGGCGTGGCTACACTGAAACAGTCCAGATAAGATGCAGGAGACGTTGGCAGTTGATCTTTATGGATTCTGGACTAAACCCATTCAATATCTCTGGAGCTACACTGCAAAATGTCATGATTTGTGCTCTGATTGTTTATTTACAAGGCTAGTAAATGGATCAAGACTAATTGCCTGGTCCCCTTTAATGCCAAGTGTAAACAGGGTTAAAAAAAAATACATCCCCCTCACCACCACCCAAATGTAGTCAACATAGCCAAGACATGCTTAATGTATGAAATTTGCTTCATTGGTGTTGCACTGGAGCTGCAATGCCTATGTAGCTAACGAGAAATTATCCAAACTGCAGACCTAAAATATCACTGACCTTTTAAGTGTGGTTTTTGACGCTACATGACATACTGCATCTATAAACACGATACAGGTAGAATTCAGTCAGACTTTAGGTTGGATGCTGTCTTTTTCAGCTATGCTACCTACTTTTGTCAATTTTCTGTGGCTAACAGGATGTTATAAACCACATAAACAAGTCTATTTAAGATGACTTAACCCCTCAACACAAAAGTAGGCAAGTGTGTGATGATATACAGTAAAGTGCAAAAGTCTTGAGCCACCCCTCATTTCTTCATATTTTGCTTCCAAAGATCCAGACTTTTTAATGTAATCTTGTGGAACAGTTCTCCAGGCTTCCTGAAGGACTTTCAAAGACTCTCATTTCCAGTCCAGTCCCTGAACCTGACCAGTTTC
>JBBPCZ010000034.1:11662359-11679912 GCA_037974445.1 Brycinus macrolepidotus
TCTCTCCTTCTGTCTCTCTCTCTCTCTCTCTCCCTCTCTCTCTCTCTCTCTCTCTCTCTCTCTCTCCCTTTCTCTCTCTCCTTCTCCCCCCCCTCTCTCTCTATCTATCTATCTATCTATCTATCTATCTATCTCTCAATTCAGTTCAGTTCAATGAGCTTTATTGGCCTGAGCATGTACAGTGTTGCCAAAGCACTGAAATGAAACAATAAAAGACTTTAACAATAAAATAAGGTAAAATAGAGTGAATACAAATACAGGTAGACGATATAATAATAATAATAATAATACTGCTAATAAATATAATAACATTGAAATAAAATACAGCAGGAGACTTGAAGGGAAGTAGGAACTATATCACTGATAAAAGAGAAAGAATTAATGATAATAATATAATAATAACTATTATTATTATTATTATTATTATTATTATTGTTATTATTATTATTATTATTATTATTATAGAAAGTTAAAATATATTCTATACTGTCTGCTTTATGGGCCTCCCATCTACACACATACATTCTCTTTATGGAAATCTGAAGTATATTAAAAGTTTAATGTAGTATGTAAACATGGTTAAAGTTTTAAACTATGTTGACTCCTCAGTTCATACAGTCCACATATTAAAAGGCAAGCTGCAAAAACTGCTCACTGGTGTCACAAAAACAATTTAAATGTATCCGATTGGTGTGCGGTAGTGGGTAACACCCCTGTCCTCCACACAGCAGGCTGGGGTTGGATTCCCTCACCACGCTACACCAATAAAAGTCTTTCGTCTTTTGGCAATTCTCCTAAAGCTGCATTCATCATCAGCTTCTGTAACGTGATTAAACTGTAAGTTGCTCTGAATGAGATAATCTGCCAAATGCACGACAGTAAATACCCCTCTATTCTGCCCACAACAGTTTAGCGTCACCCGTTGTTATTGATGAACTGTTCACAAATAAGGGTTTCAGCCTGAATTGCTTTCTGAATGAGACCAAATACAAGGCAGCCAATCAGAGCAGAGCTTGTTTGCATATATTAGTCTTAAAGGCACAGAAACAAAAACAGCATGTTAAATTGTGTAAAGAGAGATGGGAAAATAGACATGTAAAAGTGTATATATATATATATATATATATATATATGTGTGTGTGTGTGTGTGTGTGTGTGTGTGTGTGTGTGTGTATATATACATAATACAATAATACACAAACCAGATGTGTTTATGTATATATACAATTTAAAAAAAACATTTTCATTAATTTAATTATCTTTTCAGAGCCACGAAAGCAGGGCCAGGGTCCAGTGCAATTTGGTGACTTCTCTGCTGCAACACCAGCCAAACCTAGTAATTAACTGATGATCAGGTGTGTTTGAGCAGGAAAAGCACCAAGCTGTGCAGGAATCCAGCCTTCCCGGGCCAGAGTTCCTCATCACTGCTCCAGGATGACATGGTTGTAATTAAATCCCTTTGTGCCTCCTAAATCCTTGTGCCATCATCAGTGTTTGGCTTGTGGGGCTTAGCTGGCCGGTGCGTTGTTGGCTGTAGACAGGCAGGGTGCAGGAGGCCAGAGCTCTGGCAGGAGGGCCCGGTTGGTTGTGGAAGTAGGTGTTTTCCGAGGCCTGTCAGACGGTGCTGGCTCAGCTTCAGCTGCTGCCTGGGAGGCCTGATGTAACAAGAGATGTTTAATCGCCTCTCTCAGTAATTAATGAGCAATCACTGAAAGCCAAACAAACGGGAATTGCGAGAATTGCAGCACTCAGCGAAAGATCCAAGTGGTTTCTCCTGCCCGGAGGATTTTTGCAACTAAGCGAGTTGAACACAGGCTAAACTGGAGACGATCGCAGGAGAAGAAAAGGGCCGAAGAACTGCGTGCATGAATTTGTGAGTATGTGTAAATGTGTTTACACGCTTGTTTGTTTCGTAAAAGGAAATGACAGGATTCAAGACCCTCCAGGAACCACGTGCTTCAGTAAACACAGGTGTTCCTTCAGGAAAGAGGTGGAAAACAAACAAATACTGTGACAATATAAAAGAATAGACAGTTAAAAGCATTAGATTTGCAATGCAAAATAAAATGAAAGAGACAATAAGTACTTAACAAGCAGTGCAAACAAGCAGTGATGAGATATTACATGATCAATAATACAATGAGTGGAAACAAGTGTTCAGAAACAAGTGTTTTTACTCTAAAAGCAGCGGGAACGACACAAACATTGTTTCTACACCCTGTGTTGATCTCCTCTGCTTAAAAAGCGATACGGATATGCGTGTCTTAAATGAAAAGAGACCTCTTTAGCAATGATTCATCTTGTCATGCTTTGAAATAGAAGAGTTATCCATATGTTCCCGCAAACACCCACAATGAAGTACGAAGGTGAGAGCATCATGACATTGTGCTGCGTCTCTGCAAGCGGTACAGAAGCATTACAGGAGCCATTGAAAGAAACATGAATATAGTGATGCACCAGGAGGTCATAGGGGAGAATTTAATCTCACTACCAAGAAAGGAGCCTCATCAGTCTTCCGAAACTTTAATAGAAAACGTTGACTCTTGTAACTTTGGGCAGTTGAAAATGGTTTGCCAAAAGGAATCTGCCGAAATTGAACTGCAGTGCTGCAAAATGCCGATTACTTCTTACTGTAGACATCTTGCAAATTTATGGTGTCTGAATATTATTCCCATGTCAATTTTGTTTTTAAACCTTTATTTATGATTATTAATTTTTATAAGCATAAAGTCAAAAGAGTAAAGCTGACATATGCGTTGGAAGCATACTTGTTTGAAAATTCTTGAATGAATACTAGTTGACACTGTTACATTTAGTGTTGTGTGGTTCTCGAACGATTCGTTCAAAAGAACGAATCTTTTAAGTGAACGTACTGAACCGAATCACTTCCAAAGGAAAGGATCACAAGTGATTCGGTTCAGTACGTTCACTTAAAAGACACCGCTCAAACCCCCCAATTCCCCCCCCTTCAACACTCCCCGTCATCTCCCCCCTGGTCAACGCCCCCCGTGATTCTAGTGATTCAGTACATCTAAAAGAACTGCCGTGCCCATCACTAGTTACATTCCTGGACACAATCTCTCATGACAACTTGTTTTTATGATAACAGATTTTAATTGAGAACAGATGTAAGTCCTTTTTTATAAAATGTAATTCACCATGACAAAAGTTATACATCCAGATGAACATCTACTATTTCTGTTTGGATATGAAGAAAACCGGAGCCCTGGCACACTAAATCCTTTTGGAAAATCACAGATAAATAAACTACCCTTTTGACTGGTAATCCTTCAAATGACCAAACAGCTAACAACAGTGGGTCAACATATTACATGCTAACATGAGTTTGTTTTTAGATTTCAGTTTGATTTAGTGCAAAGTTTTCATATTGTTTCCATCTACCATTCTTAAACACATCTCACTGTTTTAAAAAGGCCAAAGCACGTTTAATACACTTACAAAATTTAAAATTACTTCTGAAACTTTTCCAGACCCCCCTTAGCATCCCCTTGTGGCGTCCCAGTTTGATGGCCACTGGTACACGATTACATTATGGCATCTCGTTATGGAGCAGATGTTCTCGTGCATTAGGATGCATTCCACAGTGGGACATCCCAACAATGGTCAGGTCCCCAGTTAATTTATTATGCACAGGACCATCCACAGGATCATCCAGTGGTGTGATGCAGCTGTGGGTCTCAAACAGCCAAATAAATATGACAGTGATTGTTGATCTGCAAATGCCTCTCTGTGTTCAGTAGGTTTTCATTCCGCACGACAGGCGGTGCAGAATTAGGCCCTGCAGTGCTGCACATGCAAATGTATTTAAATAATGGTGGGCTGAATTAGATTTGAAATGCATATGGAGAACATGACCAGGCCAGCTTCCATCTAGAGAGTTTAGTAAGTGTCCAACGTCGTCATACACAACTTTATCTGCTAACGCTGCAGATTTGTTTAATCACTGAACGGCCCAAAATCTGAGACGATAATTACATTCACTAGGAAATAAATGACGCTGCTGCATTTTCAGTGTCTTCTTCCTCAGTGCTTCCTGAGGCATTTAAAAATGACCTTCAGTAAACTGAAAAGACTCAGTATGAAGTTGGCTAGGGGTGATATTCCCGTGGCTTTAAGCGGATGCTCTGGCCATGTGGGAGAGCTCCAGAAGCTCAGTGGATGACTGTCACAGTGATAATTACCCAGGTGGGGGGGATCCATGTGTCAGCAGTGGCCATGTCCCTGCCTTACTAAGCACACTAATTCATTTTTTAGACAATTTTCAAGTTCTGGGTGAAGACATTTTCACACCAGATTTATTTGAGAGCCAAATTAAGATTGCACCAGTTGGATGCAGTAACAATTTTGTGCTTAGCGTTGCACAAAATTGGGGCTGTCATGATAACTCAATTAAGACTGATTACTCGATTAAAAAACAATCAGTTTAAATGTACATTCTCTGTGAATTAGTGTAGTGATTAGTTTGCAATTTGACTGATACACATGGTATCAGAAGGTCATTATGAAGTTGGGTTCAGACTGCTGAACATGATTTTATTATTAATTATGATCACGTGTTAAACTGGTATATTATCTCCTCCCCGGTCGACAAATACAGTCACCCACACCCCCCCAGTTAAAAACTAAGATTACCACCCACGCTTAACACCCCCTCCCCCATCAACAAACACAACATTCTCCACAGGGGGGAGCTATTAGCACTCAGATTGCCTTTGTGAGCTCACTGAAAGGAAGGAAACCAACACCAGCAAGATCTCACGAATGCATGTATGGTTTTATGCAAATCAATACAATACGAAAGGTAGAGCAAGTAAAATGTTTGCTGTTATAGCCAAGTCAAGTCAAGTTTCGTTCTATAGCCCATTTTCTTACACAAAGGCCATTCAATGTGCTTTACAGGAATAGAATAAAAAATATTAAGCATAGTAATAGTAAGAAGTAAAAAAGAAGAAAAGAAATGAATAGAAAATGAAAAGAAGAGTAAAAGTGCGATGGAAGTGCAGATATTTAAAAGAAGGCGGGGAAGAATAGTGCAGTTTTAGCAGCTTTTTAAAGTTACCGTTGGTGCAGATCTGATATTGATGGGCAGTTGGTTGGACAGCATAGTGGATAAACACCATTTCACCAGGTTTAGTTTCGGCTCTTTTCTCCACTAGCTGACCTGCTCCTGCAGATCTAAGAGATGTACCAGGATAATAAACATCAAACATATCAGAGATGGATTTAGGGCCCAAATCATTGAGTGACTTGTACACGATGCTTTGAAATCCATTCTGTACCGAACTGGGAGCCAGTGCAAAGACCTGAGGATTGAAGTGATTATAAAATGTGTGTGTATTGCTCATTTAATTACTGATTACTGAAATACAATTACTGATCAAACTGATAGCATCAGCCCTTTGCAAATTACTTTCTTGTTTGTAACATTGACATCAATTTCAGCCCAGAAAGCGCTGATGCATATGTGCACTCTAAGGGTCTGTCCTGGCTGTCTGCACAAGGTGCCATTAAAATGAGCAATGCAAGTGACATTTGAACAGACACTGCACTGAAGAACGGGAGATGTTTATGGTGTAGACTGAACATGCTTTCAGACAGGTCGTATAACAGCGCAATTCAGACAGGATGTCAGAGATGTTAGAGTCATTGGGGAAAAAAATCTTACTTTGGTACTTTATTATAGTCCAGAAAGATAAACATAGTGGATGAAATATATTTTTCTTTCTTTTTACTTTTTTGAGACGCAGGAAAGGATGAGCTTTTATTTAACATTTCTGCATAATTTAATCAGTAAGTAAAAAGTCATTCAGAGTAGTTTGCTGTAAAATGGTTTATTGTAAATTACTGACCTGGATTTCTTTACAGTGGTAAAGAATGAAACTGGGGGTTGTGATGTTCATAATGCAAATATAGACACTTTATCTTTCTTCTTTTGGATAAACAAATATGAAGCCTTGTTGAAGAAGTAGACCTGAAATTTAATTTGAAATGGATTTTTAGCAAATTTTCAGTATCCAGACATCTAGACGCATGTTCCTGTTGATGTCTTGCTGTTACCATAGCTATAGTATTATTGATTATAATATTCAAATATTTGTCAAAAATTTGGGTGAAATGTCTTCTCGTGTCTTTCTGGGAATAAATGCTTTTTTAAAAATTCAATATTTTATGCTAAGGCCTTCTTAAACTATCATAAAACAATGTCTCAGGCATCAGGCAGCATATTCACAACCATTTTATATAATAACTTACATAAGCATTGAACTCATAACCCTTTAATTATGTAGAAATCTGTGAAAATCTGTAGAATCCCTCTTTAAATAAACAGTTCTGGCAAACAAATGGGCACATCTTTGGTCAAAACTCTTGTTGTTTCTTAAAAAGACCTTTCATTCGTTAATTAAACTGCTTCCCCCCGAGGCTACAGCGCAGGTTAATGATGCTCTTGTTTAAGTCCAGACATCAAATCTCTGTACTGCCACATAATACATCTCCTCTGCTATCTTAAGCAGATCACAGCTGAAGGACCATTTGTAAGAGTAACATGAGCGTTAAGCCGCATTGCAGACACCTTGTTTGGCCTGAATTAATTTTGTTTGGATTCCCTCAGAGGCCCTATTATCAAAGTCTTATCTGCTAATAAGAAAGCAGCCCTGTAATTACAGTTTAATGTACCTGGCAGAACTAAGACTCTGATTAAATTGTAATGAGGAGAGGGGATGAAATGAAGGCTGTTTGGAAAAGGGGAAAGTGAGAGAGAGATTGAAGAGATGGGAGGCAAAGAGATGAAGAGTGGAGGAAAAGAAAATAATAAAGACTGTCAGTGTTCAATGTTTTTGCATATCAAACTCTCCTGAGCAAGCAGAAAGATTTTTTTTCATGACTGACAGGCTCTTCGATGAGTTTGCTGCCTCTTTGAGTTGGAGTTTGCGGTGATTTTTATTTGCATTCACTGAGGCTTTTTGTTTGCGCGGTGGAGGGGGATATAAATGATTTATCATCTTTGATTTTGAGTCATGTCTGTGGCTCCTGAGCATCAGACAGTTTCATCTTTCTTTTAGGGCTTTATCAGCAGACTCTGCAAGGAAAAGGAAACGTCTCTTTGTTCTTTCATTTACATAGATTCATTAATTTATTGCAGGCACTGTCCCAAAATGTCCCAAAGTAGGGCAAGTTTATGAGCAAGATCAAACAGAAGCACAGGGTCACACAGAGAAAACATCCAGGAGATACATCAGTGACTGATTGGTGGGCTACTGATGGTGTCAGACTTATAGAGGTTGCTAAATATTTGAAAAGTTCTGCTCTTCCAGATTGAGCACTAAAGGCACCATGAATGATCCATCTATACCCAGTCTTTTGAGTATTGCCAGTGATTAAACGTCACTGTTTACTAATTTAGAGTAGAGAGTATTGATAAGAGGGGATTTGTGTGTCCAATGGAGGGGTTCAAAAAGTACAAAATTAATTTACATGGCATTCTTAGCAGTTATAAAGACTTTATTGTATCACGGCTACGGACAAAATGTTAAAAAGCCGCCCAACCCACAGGCCATCTTCAGGAAATTTTGCTACAAGTGGGTACCATGGAGATTTCACTTTTGCATTTCAATTGTTCGTGTGGTGGGAATCCCATGCAGAGTTCTGAACAACTTTCCATGTTTTGTACTCTCATTCTGTTGTTTTCCCTCCAGACGCCACTAAATGGGGATTTTCATTTTTATGAGCTTATTCCAGCTGTTGGCTGGTACTACAAGCCTTTTGAATTAAGCCTCGCATTGTGGTGGAACGCGCGGGTAGAAATGACTTTGGTCATTTACATGAGTGTAACGGATCGGCTGTGTCTGTGCTTGATGCAAATAAGGAGAGCAGAGGGGGCCTTGCTGCAGCGTCGTTAGCGTCTGGAAGGAGTGCAACATCAGCAGTCTGGCAGCTGGAGATGGACCATGCCATTCACGCTTATCTCTGCCCACATACGCTCTGTCTTCAGGGCCAATCAGGGTCGTTACAGGTACGCGCTTATAGAAGGTGCTTAGTCCACAGAAACGAGAGAGGCAGAGACAATTGTTATGTCTTCTGCAGCCCTATAAATAGAGAAGAGACATGAAATTAGACTCTCTCTGTATTTCCTTTGTGGCTGTAGCAGAGTGATTCCTCATACAGGTACTTAGCGTGGCATTTTGGTTGCCTTTGTTAGAGGGCACAACCATGCTTCAATTCATCCTTGCTGTTTACAAGTCCAGGATCTGATGAAATAATGCAAATAGCTTTCACAATTTACAGACAATAGTCTAAGAATAAAGTAAAATGCAGCTGCTGTGATAACAGCCCACAGTTAAATTACAGTTGAGATAACCTTTAATGCGTTCAGTACCACTCTTGAGCTGAATTAAGCCTGTATAAAATTCATTCACCACCAGAGCTTTTACTCTCTGTCTGATTGTGTGTGCATGTGAATATCAATGGCAAAAGTAATTGCTTTGTGTATGGTGTTGTTTATCTAGCAAGTCGTAGCTGAGGAATATTGCCCGTATCTCTTGCCACTTTGCATTCAGGCTTTAATGCAAATGAGAACTATGGCTTTGTACTGTGTTTATATAACTGCTGGAGAGCTGCAGCAGGTGCCCAATAGGTGGAGCTGTGTGTCGTCTGATCTCAGCCAGTGAGTTCCTGTGCTGGAGGGACATGGAGCCTCCTTGGAGACGTACGACTAACACACTTTCCCTCTTTTTGGGGACACTTACTAAAAACACACACAGCTAATTGCGGAGCTGTTTTGGAGGGCTTTCATATGGGTTCGTTACAGAATGAGAGGAAACCGAGCTCCCACCTGTTGGCATCCACCAGTGCTTTTTTTTATCTTAACTTTCTGTCGGAGTTCATCAGTGATTGACAGGGCAATCAGTCTTTTTCTCTGCTTTTTCTCTTGCGGACTGTCAAGATTGGATCTCTGCGCTCCGAACGTCATTTTCTGTGCAGTCGCTCTGTCAGCTGCTAACTGTTGTCTTTAAATCTGTATCTGACAAGGCACAAGTTAGATAAAATAAAACAGGTACTCTGTTAATGCAATGGCTCGTATCTGCGAAGTTAATGAGGGAGAGATTATAACAGACAGCCTGTTGCCTGTGGCCTCACTTATGTCGTTCTGCTGCAGTGTTTCTCTTCTTCTTTCTCTCTCTCTCTCTCTCTCTCTCTCTCTCTCTCACTTGCTTTTTCCTTCCCTCTACCTCTCTCTCCTTGTCTCTCTCAGGAAACAATGGGCCCACCGCGTGGCCCTGCGGCTGCCTGTCTTCTGCCCACACACATTATCTCTCCATCTGTCACTCCGTTTTTCTTCCTCTCTGTCTATCTCCCGCTCCATCTATCGACTGTGACTCTCTGTGGGATGGTGCATGTTTGTGTGTGTGTGTGTATGTGTGTGTGTGTTGAATCTCACCTCCCTTGGATCCACCACGGTCTGCTTTGCTTTTAGGCTTTTTGGGTCCAGCCGTTCAAGGCTATTTCTGGCCTCGCCTCTGGCCTCTCATACTGAGTCCTGAACCCCTACACAGAGCCCTTGAACATTCAGTCTCTTTGGCTCAAACAAGCAGAGTCCTTGAAACACCCAGAATCCTTAGGTCAAACACACAAAGCCTTCAAATATCAAGACCTCTCAGCTCAAGTACCTCAGAAACTCTCAGCTGAGCCTCCCAGAATCCTCAAATCAACAGCCCAGACCCTTCAATATACCCAGAAGTCTCAGCTTAAATACACAGAACCCTTCTCTCACACACACAGAACCCTCCGCTCAAACAATCAGAACCATTAGCTCAAACACACTGAGTTCTCAGACACTCAGAGCCTTCAAATTAAACACCCAGAAACTTCAGTTCAAACACAAAGCTCTCAGACCCTGAGATCTTACTCAGCTCAACCACCTAAAGCCCTCAGATACTCAGAACCCTCAGCTGAAACATCCAAAACACTCAGCTCAAACAAAGAGAATCTTCAGTTCAATGCGCACCTCCAATTCCTCTAACACCCAGAACACTTAGTCCAAAGACATCAACAGCACAAATCACTTCAGCCTTAATAAGCCCTCTTTAGATATAAAACACACAAACACTATCAATTAACTTCTCCAAAAATGTTGGGAGGTGAGGTATTATGTTGTGGAAGATGCATTAGTTTACAGATGTGTAATCAAACATCATGTTCCAGTTTTTGCTTGCAGTGGAGTTTGTTCTGAACATTGCTGTGAAATTTTGCAGCAAATCGTCAGATCCTTGGTCCCAGCATTTTAACCATAGGCTGTGTTCACACATTACCCCACGCCAAGACATTACTGGAAAATGTACAGATATAAGTGTATGTGTTAAAGGCATTTCAAATACATAGAAAACACAAGCTCTTAAATATTAAGCCTCATTCTTAGTCCAGTGTCTTCTCTACAGACACTGTACATTTTACAGTGCACTGTGCCTCACATTAAAGCCCATGGATATGTCAGTTTATTTTGTTGGTCACTGAAAAAACTTGACTTTGCTTCCCTGCAAACTTTTTTTGTCAATTTTCTCTCCAGTTCAGTCAGGCTAGACTGGAAGTCTGAAAGCTAACATTCTTCCTCTTAAGGCCACCCAGTACATCTTTGCATCATTAGACAGCTCGACACGCTTGGAGGAGACCACTAACTGCCAGTTCTGTTATGTCAGCTAACAGATGCCCGCTTTGGCCAGCATCATGCTCAGTAATGGGGGAGATGACCATCCTACCCTCCCACAGCGGTTAATTATGCTGTCTTGGACAGCTGCACCTCTTGGGCGCCTTCGGCTTCAAACTTTGATGCCCATACTGGCAGTCATTTAAAAATATTTTTTTTGTAAATGATGCCTAAGCTAATAGGGTTATGCACAATGGGCACTTCTGCTACAAAATATAGTAGGAGGTGTTTCAAAAGTAGTGCTTTAGTTTGAAGCCTAAGTGTATGAGACTATCAGACATCCCAGAGAATGTTCCCCCTGCAGTGTACATTCTGTTCCTTTCTGCTTCTTAGTGTTAGCAGAGATGTTCACATCAAGTTCCAGCATCCTCACTTCAGCTTTCACTCTCATTCTGAATGCAGTCTCCTGTATACAGTCTCATGGAAAATGTTCTCTTTTGCATGCACGGACTGGCCTTTTTTTTGTCCCATTAAAAAGTTTCTAAATTCTAAGGTTTCTCACATACATACAGTGGATAGCTGGTGGGGCAGCCGGTGGCCTGGTGGTTAGGGAGTTGCCCCTGCGATCGGCAGGTCATGGTTTCGAATCCCTGGACTGCCAGTGGCACCACTGAGGTACCCTTCAGCAAGGTACCTTCCCCACACACTGCTCCCCCACACACTGCTCCCCCACACTCTGCTCCCTGGGCGCTGCATCGCTGGCAGCCCACTGCTTCACTTGGTGAATGGAGAGAAATGCAGAGAAAGAATTTCACACTGTTCACACTGTGTGCTGTGCTGAGGTGTGTCCACATGTGACAATAAGGGCCACTTTACTAATGACAGTGGAAAGTGCAAAGCCTTTCTGAACTGCGGTGTTGACATTCACTTTTCCAGTTTTTCAGATCCTTTCTTCTCTCTGGCCTCTGACTTCCTCAGTCTTTGGGGCCCATTTCTTATCTTTTCCTGGGTCTTATTCACCACTATGTCGCTCTAGCCTGGAGGTGCTCAATTATGGTCCTGGAAGGCCGCAGCAGGATTGTGGGTTTTATTTATGACTTCCCTGCTCAAATACACATACTAAACCTGGCCTCTAACTGCTGAATAAGGTTTGTAATTTATTCAGGCGTGATTGAAACCAACTGTGACTAAGACTAGTCTAGACTAAGACCCCACATGGACCAGGGTTGGACAGCCCTAGCCCTAACCCTAGCCTTATGCCTTTCCCTACCTTGACTGTCCATTTTCTCTTGTGCTGGAGGCCATATATAGGCCCTCAATCACATGATGACACTGATGGGGCAGTCTTGTTTCTGACCAAGAGTATTGCAATCTAGAGCAATGTTGAACCTCGACTGCCCTCCCTGTCCCTTTTCTTCATTCTCTCTTATCCCTCTCCCCTGCGTGACGAAGGTTCAGAATGAAACAAGCAACACCACCTCTTCCCCTGTGGTTCTTTGAACCTATCTCTCTGGTGAAATGTGGCAGCAAGATGAGCGATGCCGTTCTTTGGCACCACAGTAATTTAGTTTAGTGGGGAGAAAAAAACACTTCCACCAGACCAAACCACAAGATTACAAGAGGAAAAAAAAAAAAAAAAGGTCTTACGGCGTAATGATGGATATATTGTGGTGGAAGCAAGTTTTAAAGCCACAAGAAAAACAAACAAACTCTCCCAATGTTTCTTTGAGAGGGTACATGGAGCTGTAATTGTGGGAAAAGCAGGAAAGCAAGGCACACAAGTGAGTTCCTCAAGGGAAATAAAGCTTATCGTATCACAGGGCCATAAACTGCACAGTCCAACCGCAGTAACACACACACATAGACATGCGCATCTCTTTCTAGTCCTCATTTTCTTTCATTCTCTCTCTATTCTCTGTACTTTCTTTTCTGTCTCTTGTGCTCTTTCTCCCTCTGTCTGATTTATTACTTTGGACAAGATGTTGTAGTTTGGACAAGATGTAGGAATGGATGTAGATGAATAAGATTAATTATCCCAGTCAAATACACACATGCACAAAAATATCAACATAGTTAATGATTGCAAAGTTAAAAAGTCCAGATCAGCTTGTGTTTTTATCTGGAAATGCCGAACGGCATTTTCACACCACACTTTGTCCATTACACCTTATGCAATTAACATTATTGTCAAGTTCAACTCTCATTACCTCTTTAGCCCCTCATAAATCATTTCCAAAAATCTGGACATAGATACATAGGCCAAAGTAAAGAAGCGAGCTTTGATCACCAAATGTGTCTTGAGTGATTGAGAACATAAGAGATTTGGGGAAAAATATATTTTTCTTGGACATTTTTTAAAGATTACAGAGTTAAAATGAACAGTTTGGACGGTTCTGGATGGTCATCCATCACAGCATTCTTCTGCCTGGGCCAGGGTCTGTCTCAGGGATGCATTAGTCTGTCACCAACAGTTTGTCTTCAGAAAGTGAGAGACGTCCCACTGGGTTGAGATGAAGGGCTCAGAAAAACTTTGAGTCATCAAAGTTGACGAGATTATGAGTGCGTCTATCAGATGCTCGAGCTGGGACTAATTGCAGACCATGAGAAGGTATTTACAAACAGCGAGTTTTTGGTTCTTCGAAGTTAAAAAATCATGTTGCCTAACAATAGCATGTAGGCTTGGGAGAAGAACGTACTGGAAATGTTGACGGCTTTTCCAGTGCGCGAGCAGGAAATTGACTAGCGAGCAAGCACATGTTTATTTGTGTTTATGTTTGTGCTACTTTCTGGCATGGAGATGTAAATAAAGGCTTGATTTTATTCCATCTTGTTGTTTAGTTTGACGCAGGAAAGCAACCCATGCGTGATAACCCAGATGTTTATGGAAACACTGAGATTAAAGCAGTTCCTGCCTCTGAATGAACCGTTCCACATTCTTCCAGTCACACTCTAATGACAGCAAACACATCAAACCATGCGCAAAGTGGCTTTAGGAAAACCTCCAAACTTTACAAGCATCATTAAATTGGTTTTAAATGTATGTTTTTTGACACTACACTGATGAGGCCACTTCGTTAGGTGCACCTACCTTGTATCTTAACTTGTCTTGACTTATTTTTGAGCTCCACACACATGTAGGTGCACTTTGTAGTTTATAGTTACAGACTCTCGGCATCATTTGTTAGCCACATGACCAACAGTGGGCAAGTATCATTTGGGTGGTGGATCATTCATCTCTCAAAGAACCTTTTGTGGCACCTCTTTAAAAGTATTATTCACCAGAGAAAATGGCCAGTGTGCCTCCCTCCCTTGCCGATTCCATGGGTGCATTCACCACACCGAAAGGCATATTTTCAAAAGCACATTCAAGGAGTTTCACACTCAAGGATTTTGACCTGTATAAATAACAGTAATACACATGGGAGACAAAAGAGCCTTTAAACTACAGAGCCTGTTAAACTACAAAAATGTAATTTTTGACTTATTTTACTTGTTTTTTCCCAGGCTTGTGCTCCATGCTTCTGTTTCCGACTCCATTTGCAGTCTGGTCATGCCTGTGTTTCCCTCTCTCTGGGTCATGATGCTGTTGTAGCTGGATGTATCAGGATTGTGTAACATGGGCCGGCATCACCGCACAAATCTGCAGCCCAAGATGGCTCTGCTATTTAGTCGGCTAATTAGTTAATGTGCTTGGGACATTACACACTAATAGAAGAAAATTGCTGTTATTTCTCCGCAATCTCGCTGTTATTTGAGCAAAGAACATGCAACAGCTATATGCGCTACTGTTTTTTCAGCTGTGAGGGCCAGGGATAATATTGCATAACCCCAGCTATGAGCACCTTAGGCAAAATAAGCTCTTAGGATAGTTACCTTGGACCTTAGAGGCACATGATGTCTACCAGCATGATGGAATGGACTTTCAGGCATTGGCAGGTTGGGCTTTCAGCTATACGCTACCCTTTCCATGGGAAGGTTAAAGACGCTGACAACATCTTTTTCTTTCAACACTGAAGAAAAGGGGGTAGATGAATAAGGCAGGGAACGTGTGCTTGAAAATCAATGGTTTATTAAGTCTGTGAAAATGTTCTTTTTCTGTCTTCAGGGTCATTGAAATCTCTGGTGATAGAAAGTCAAAGTGACCAATCCAATCTTCAATCCCTCAAAATTATTCCACAAGTGAAGTCATTGTGAAGACCTTAAAAAAGTCCTTAAAATAAACAAACAAAAAAAAAACCCAATCACGTTGGTACACTTTTACACTAAGTGGAGAAGTATGTTTTTTACATTTGCATCTTATTTTAAAACATGACTTTTGAAGGAACCATCCACGAAACGGTTTTCAAAAGATTGCAAAAGAGTTTGCTACTAATAAACAATGATTTAGTAAGGATTGTAAGCTATCCAAAGTGAAGGGAAAACTTATTTTTGAGTGTCTAATCAGCAGCCTCTTGACCAAATAACTTTCTCACCCCTGCCAATTTTTTTGTTTTCAAATGTGGCAGGTCTTGTGGCAAGTGTAGTAAAGCCTGAAGTCCCTTCCCACTTGAATGGTGGCATCAGGCCCCTTTTTACAGTCCCACTACTTGCTTGTGTTGACGCGGCTAAAGCAGTAAAATGGAGAAAAATGCACCTCACACCTCTTATTGAACGCATAAATCACCGGAGCATGTGGCCTGTTGACTGCTGTTTCCTTCTCCTCTAATGGATCCCTCGCTCCAGTTTTCTGCTCCCGCAGCGTGGAATGGAGGGACTAAGACACAGCGCTCTGTCAGCTGCCGGTGCTCATCAGCCTGTGGCGTGCCCATTATCCACAGCCCCTCTGGGCTTCCGCCGCTCAATTTAAGCCATAGCCGGCCACATCTGAAGGGCATCAGGTTTCACTGGGCCGTACTGCGTTCTCAACCCAATTGAGATGTTATGGCTCCTCTTAGTTATTGATGGTAAAAGCAGATCCAGTAACAGTAGGCAAGGGGCAATTATTTGTGCGGCACTGAAGCTAAGACAGATTTATTGCTTTACTTATTTCTTTTTTTTTTTTACTACAGCTAAGTGGCAGTTTACTCACGCAAAATGATGATGGGTCTACCAGGCGCTTTGCTTGTAATTTTTTCTGTTCAGAAGTTGCACAATGGGCACGCAGTTGAAATGAACGATGTGCATGTAGTGATGCCGCAAGTTATGCCTTCATAAACAACCTTGATATTTACTTTATGACTTATTGTTAAATGAAATTAATTAGTATAAAATTAATACAAAATGAAGAAGTAAGGAATTTCTGCTGACTCTAAGGCAGAATGTCCTTTCCTATAGCAGCAAGTCCAAAGGCCACACTACTCTTGGTCCTGCCTCTCACAAACTCCTTAAGAAAGTCTTTAAAGCTCTGCCTGCAGCAGCCAGAGCTGAGAATGCTTAGACAAAGCAGTGAGGGCTGAATACTGAATACACAGGCTTAAGCGTATTCAGTAAGGTATTCCATTAGAGTACATAAGTAACGTATTCGGATTAGTTTATTTTTATGAAGTTCTGAGATTCTCTGGATTGATTGCCCTCATCCCTGTTCCTCCCACAATCCCCTCAGCATGAGTGCAGTGCATCGATGCTGAACTCTTTACTGGTGAACATGTTCACTAATGGGGAGACTGGTCAGTTCAAGCATCCCTCAAAAACACTGACATGAAGAAAAGGCTCATTGCAGCCGATTTATCAGTCTGCCCAGGCTTTAGCAGGAAGGCCTTTGTTGAGGTCCTCTTTAAGGTCCGTCTATGATACATTGGCTTCATTTTGTGCACTGATTTCAGAACTGTTAATAAATAAATACTGATGGTGTCGCTTTTACAGATTAAATGTTGTTTTTAAATTTAATGCACAAATATTCTAAAACTATTCACTTAAATATGTAAAAAGTAACTGTATTCTGCATATACTGCTTTTTCAAAATGTAATATGGACAGATTCATTCCAGCAATCCTAATACATATTCCACATACTTGTTACATTCCAACCCTGGTGGCTTAGAAACATTTCCATAAAATGTCAAATGGAAGTAAACCTTTTTCCAGCTAAAGTGCATATTACTGTAACACTTCTGTGATTCCGTTTCATTCTTTTCAGATTTTCGCAGTACAATGGTAACGTGAAACCTCTGATCGTACTGATGGCCTGGATCAGTGTGAGGCGTTCCCAAATTGCAGTCAGGTGTGCAAAAATGTGTGTTGTTTTCATTAAAGCTGAATTCTTCTTTTATTTTTTATATATCTTACAGTGTTCTTTTTCCTCCATTATTAAACACTGTGTCGTGTGCTGTAGCATCGTCGGATGTCATCTGTTCAATGCAGAATGTTATGGCCTGGTAAGTAAGCAGGCAGGTTGTCAAAACATGCCAAAGCTCGTGTTGGCACAGCTTAATCCTGTGATGTAGAGTGTGATGCATCTATCATGACATACTTCTTCAATTATTATTTAATCTGACAGCTTCTGTTGCTTTGACACACACACACAAACACACATACACACAAACACACACACACACACTGTGTGTTAATGAAAAAAAATAATAATTAAAAACACATATATGCCTACATTTTCACATTTCCAAACGCAGCAAGAATTACCAGTGAAGGACAGGGTTAGGGGCATTTCATTTATAAAAGCCATTCACCATGTTTTCCATTAACAGCTTTTTGAGCTATAAACCAATACTTGGGGAAATTGCACTTTACCTTTAATATAACTGAGCACTTCTGGTCAAATTATATGTTTTGTTGATTTTAGAAGTGAAATAATCAGAATCAGAATCAGAATCGTGTTTATTGACCAAGTATGTGTAAGCACATACAAGGAATTTGATTCCGGTAGATGGTGTCTCTCAAGTACAGTGTAAAAAAACAACA
>JBBPCZ010000034.1:11707339-11728372 GCA_037974445.1 Brycinus macrolepidotus
ACAGAGTCTGTAGTCCATAAACAACAGGATCAGGAGCAACAATCTCCGCCGGAGCTTTAAGCAGCAGTTGCCCCTAACTGGGGTATATTCGTGCTTGAACTTTCTTGAACTTGATGCTGGTTCAGTTGAAGTTGTTGCATTATCTACTCATACTAAGACCGAGAAGCAAGAAGGAAAAAAATGGCCAAAATAAGGTAGCAGCACCATCAGTTGAGTTGGTATAAAGGTTTTAATGTGTTCTTTTAGTTGGTTAAGATACAGATGATTGCCTTAATACAATTAAACAGTGAAATTCATTTATGGAAGTATAGAGGGATGGGAAGTGGATGAATTTAAAAGAAAAATACATGCAACAAAATGGAGAAATATAATTTGAGAAGCAAGAAAATTGCAACAAAATGGAGCTATTTGGTCAAAACTAATATACTTTCGACTTTACCGTAATTTGTTCAGTTCCAAGTGATCTACACTAAAGGCCAAAAATCTGATATCACACACATTAAAAATCTGGGATTTTGTTCATTTAAATCTGGAGATAAACAACAGGAAGTTTGAAAATGAGGAAAAATGTTAAAACTAAGAACATTTATGATCAGTAAAATGAAGATTATTTTAGATTCTGGCCACTTTTTAAATTTAAGCAAATTTGTGATACCATGTTAAGGTATTTAAACAAAAAGGTATTTTTTTCATTACATTGTGAATTAATCCTCATGTTTATGGGGACTGATTGCAAGGCTGTGAAAGGGGGAAAGAACTCAGAAAAGTTGGGCTAGTCAGCTTCTGGCCTATTTATAACCTGGTCTAGTAAGCATTCTGTCAGAGCAAAGCTATTCTTTTAATCTTGTTTCCATTACACTGCATGTTCTGTCTTTTGGACTGGTCTGTTTAGAGAGTAAAGACAGCCGGGGGCACGGCAACCAGGCTGATGTAATGCAGTAGGGTAACATTACTGTCCTCCATGCCGCAGATTGGGGTTCAATTCCCTGCCCAGGCAACCCCGCCACACTACGCCAATAAGAGTCCTTGGGCAAGACTCCTAATGCTACAGTCACCTACATCTGCGGCATTATTCAACTGTAAGTCGCTCGAAGCAAGTTATCAAGGTGTTAAAAATTATCTTAGACTACAGGAGGTGGGAGGAAGGAGTTTCTGGTGTGATCTTTCTCCAGTCAAACTTTTTTCACTGTTCCAGCAATGTCTGAAAATTGTAGCATATTTTCCCAAAAGAACTGACTTAGTATCTTGAAATAATGACTTACTGTATTAAAATTAACTCTATTTCAAAATAGTCAGAATTTCGTTAAAAATAGATATGTCAAATATGGAAAAAAAAATCAAAATAGAGTCAAAAAGTAAATACATCACACATTTTGAGAAAAGAAATACTTATTTTTGAATAAGTAAATATTTTAATATGGTAAGTCAAAATCTTGAGGAAATAAGTAATTACATAAAAATCAGTAAAAATTCAAAAAGTATCAGGAAAAGTAAAAATCTTTAGAAAACAAGTATTTTGATACAGTTCATCAAAATCTTTTGAAAAGAAGACATTAAATCAACACAAGTCAACATTTTGAAAAGCGCAAAGTGTTATTTCAATATACTAAATTTAATTATTTTTGAAAAAAGTAACTAAGTCAAAAATAGTAGGTCAGAAATTTGACAAATTTGACTTCTGCAACATGATTTGGAGCCTGTATTACAACAAAAAAGGCAAAATCCAACAATTTCACACCAGTGCTGCACCGCCTGAGTGACTGCTGTTACAGAAAGGAGCCCATGTTTTGGGGTTCAGGTCAGTTGGTTTACGTGAATTCTGCATCAAGAATTGTGTAGGAATTGTGTTTGAGTGTTGGAAAAAGCTTGAACCAGGTGTGCTACATTCAGGCTGCCACTAAACTCAGCAGGAAGCCAGATATCCAGGAGCAAGGCTCACACCTGTGTAGTAAAAGCCTTTTATGCAAGTCAGTTTTGACCCTTGCTGCAAGGCCTGATGTGCTGAATAGAACAGATCTAGCCTCCAGACACCTGATAAGCTGCTGTTTCTGCAGTTTGGGGCTGCAGTGTGTGTAGGATGGGGTCTGGGGTGCAGATCTTGCTAGAAGTGTTGCATTCACATAGTGGAGAAGAACAAAAAATGGTCAAATAAATAGTCACCTTGATTAGAAAGGCATTCAGATCATTCAGAGCACTCCAGTCATGGGCCATGCTGAATACTGAACGTGGTGGAGTCAATAGAGGAGAAAAGGCGGCAGCCAGTTGTGAACTGACAGATGTATGGGGGGATTTAGCTCAGATCGATTACGCATAAAGCATCACAGCAAGTGAGTGGAGAACGACAAATACCCATAATTGCATATTTATTATGTTCCAGCAAAACATGCCTGGCAAGAGTAAAGCTATAGGATTGTTTTTTCACCTTTTATTGACTGAGTCCCATTCCGTATTCCGTAAACTCACATATGACCGCACACATCAGCAAATGACTGAAACCATGCTTTGAAGCTTATGTTTCTTGGCTACAATAGTCTAATCAATCAATTGTACATAATTATAACTAAGCTGCTAGCTGTTAATTAACTTGCTGCTTTACTAAACAGTAGTGTGAATTAAGCACTTTTATTAGTGTGTTATGAATCATATTTTAACCTCATATAACACCTCAAAGTAGTTAATGGCAGATTTTTTCCAGGTCAAGTAGAGGAAATACTTATGAAATCACCTAATGTGGAAGAGTAAAAATCATGGAAACAACAACAAAATAAAACAATTAGTACTTGCTCAGTGATGTGAAAAGTACTTGTAAAAGTACACAACTAGTACTTGCTATGAATTGAAAAAGCAGAGTGAACATCCTCTATGTGTGGTTTTCATCATTTTAAGAGCATTGCAATTATATATACAATTGTATATACAAGGACCACTGATATTGTATTGTATTGGATGGTGGATCATTCTTAGCACAGCAGTAACACTAACGTGGAAGTGTGTCTGTATGTGTGTGCATGTGAGTGTGTGTGTGTGTGTGTGTTTGTGTGGTGCAAAGAGTGGATTACACACAGCAATGCCACTGGTGTTTTTAAAAGCCTCAAAGTCGCTGTGAGACAGAACGGTCCACCAACTAAAAATGTCCAGCCGACAGTGTCCTGTGGCCAGAAGCTGACCCCTGATGAAGAGTGAGAGGAGGACTAAGACAAACTGTGCAGCATCAAATGAACCATCATCAATAATTTTTCTAGCAGTAAAGAGGCCGAGCTGCAATCAGAGCCCCAGGGTGTGCTTGCAGGGCTCCTCCCCCAGTAAAGGACAGCTGAATCTGAGGCTCGTCAGCCAGCTGAGAGGAGGACACTGCCTAGAGAGGACATTGCCTGGAGAGAAAGAAAGTTTGTTTTGTTTGATGTTGATTTCAGAAGTATATAAATAAAGCTCAGCTTTGCAGTCATGATGGCCTGTGTGTGTGTGTGGTTTTGGTTTCATGGCCCGTGTGTGTCAGCCCCTGCCAAGGCCAGCATCATACCATATATTTGAAAAGTGGACCAACAGGTTATTTGTGTCTAATAGAGGGGACAGTAAGTGGGCACAGTTTTTAAAAGCTCCAAGCAGGACTGGTGTGTGTAGTCCACTCTGTGTATCACACACATACACACACACACACACACACACACACACACACACACACAGAGCTTGAAACTGTGGTTCAGTCACTGTAATGAACAGCCTTGAGCCTTACTTTTTTATTGTAAGGAGGGACAGAATCTGATCTAATGCTTACTCTGATACAAAGTGAGGCCTGAGAAATTGTAATCTGAAAAAAACGACAACACTGTGACCCATGATGCACTTTCATTTTGCGACAAAATAGACTACTTGAGACCAACGGGACTATGTCCACTTGGGCAGTGATCTGATTTCTATTTCCATGCGTTCAAGGCAAAGTGAAACTGTTTTTGTCTTTGTGTACAAAAGCGAGGTTTATTATGCTTTTTTCAATGTGATGTAATTTAGTCAGCTGAAACAAGAAAATGGCAATGGAAATGAAACCCTGATGGAGTTACTTCCAGAATACTCTGCGTGAATGGGTCCTTACCTGTTTTTTCTTTGCAGCGAGGCAACCGTCATTTCCATGTGTAATGCCTCTTTGGAAAGTGGTGCATGTGCGGTACAGCCCGGAGGGCAGGGAGAGATGGACAGCTCTACCCTACTACATGTCATATCACTGACTGACAGCAGTTGCCAGCTCCACTGGGACACAGTGCTAGAGCTGCATTAGTATTCAGTGGGAATACTGGGGATAGTGGAGGTGTCGAGTAGGGTTGATGCGATGCTGCTCTGCCGTAGCCTCCAGGGCCTCTTTGAGACGGACTGGTGCTGGGTAGTGTCGGAGGGATGTAGAGGCTTCTTCCTTTTAAACAGGTAGAATCCGGCATGCAAGAAATGCGGGATATGCTAATGTCTGAAGGTGGCCAGGCGATGTGAAAAACAGCAGAAAAATGTGTATTTGGTTATTAATAATGGTTATTCTGATGATAAAAAAAAAACTTGTAGCGGGGATTAACTGAGACATTAAAGTTCAGTTCAATATAATGTAATTCAGTTAATTTCATTGTAATTCATTTAAATTTGGTTCAGTTCAATTCAGTTCAATTCAATTCAATTCAATTCAGATCAGGTCAGTTCAGGTCAGTACAGTTCAGTTCAGATCCAAATCCAGTAAATATTTGATATTCAGACAGCGTTTTTTTTTTTCATTGTTTAAGAATGAATCAGATATCTGGTATCATGAGATCCTTAGTTTTCATTATACCAGGGCAGCATAATGCCATAGCAATATTTTTGCTTTGAATGGACTCTTGAGAGTGGCCTAAAATGACTTGGAGATATAGGAATAAGAGATTTTGCTTTATATTGCCATTCTGATACCCAAGATGGCATCTTGTGAAATAAAAATCAGAGAAAACATTAACACATTTCACAAAAAGACATTTAGTGAACATACTTACTAAATATAAACTGAAGCTATGAGAATTTGATGGATGTTAATATCATAATGTACAATATACACTGATCTCTGTGTGTGAAGTGAAGCTGTTCTGGATCCTTTGGGCTGTTTAGATACTGTGTTTAAATATGCTTTAATGGTGTATTTTGGATGTGATTGCTAGCTGTGTTATGCTGTGTATCTCTGCGGGCTCTGAAGATGTTGTCAGGAGTCAGAGGCTGCTCCTACTAACAGCAGTGTGTCTGTACACATGATGGAAGTGCTTTGTCTCAGATAAGAGGTGTTTTGTCTCGGATAAAAGTAAACTAAACTGTCAATGGAGCTGTGGATCCACAGTGCATAACCTTTCCGTCTTCACCCCAGGGCCAGCATCGTACAGAGGAAGATCATTTACTTCCAGGATGAAGGCTCTCTCACTTGGAAGCTGTGCGAGAAAGGTAATTGCAAAATCGTTTCTCAGCTATGCAATTTGAAGCCTATCATTGCATCGTCCAGTTCGCCAGGTGTAATTTGCTTTCAAAATTGTTCTCTATCCGTACTTTCTTTTCTATTTTTTTCTTGGTTATACTGGCAGCTGAGGGCATCACAGTAGTAAAGATTAGGGGTGAGGGATTTATATAGAGAACCGGCACTATACTGGTATTGTATCCTGACTGGTCAGTACTGAAATATGGATGGACAAACGATGCTGTTATTATTTATGCAGCATCAGTGCATTCTAACAGCTGTGTTTTCTAATGGTTGATGCTGGATTGGATCAGTGGAGGGCCAAATCACATTTGTTCACATTTGTAGCGATTGCTCCTCCCTCATTAAATATACAGGAAACTCAGGACACTGTTTATTGCCTTATTTCTGAAAAAAGTCACAGAAAAATACCTGTTGAATCTTTTCACATTTTTTTAATGTAACATCTTTATTTTTGCACCAAATTATGGAGAGTAGTCCTGATTATTGATAAGTATCAATATTGATGAGCAGTATCACAATCAACAGAAGTATCAATAAAATCCTACCCATACCCACCCCTTGTAGGGATGTACAGATCATAATATTTTATTTACTTTACAGAAAAAAAATCACTGATGCCTGTTTTTGTTTCCTTTTTACCATACTTTTTAAATCCAGTGTTACACTGAGTGAGTAAATGAGCACAGCAATATGTATTGAAAAATATTGCCAATACACCCCTCGCCCTCTTCTAGGGGTCCCTCTACCTTCTTTCACGGAACCTACAGAGCCAGACATCTGTCATCACATCAGAGTACAGGTTATTTATGCTATATATCCCCCATCAAATGTTTTTTGGAGTGTGTATAAATTGAAGGGGTGGTGATTTTGAGGGTGTTTATTCTGGGAGAGTGCAGCATGGACAGTTCTTTTGGAGACCTTTCTTAATTAAGCACTCCAGAATTAAGATGTGTCTACAATATTGGAAATCAAATAGAATCTTAAAAATCTCAGAATCATAAATTATATAAATCATACTGAATCTAAAAATATGTGGATCAATACAATACTATTTTCTATAAGCCCAGAGGTCCCCAACCTTTCGCTACTCACGGCCCACACAACGGACTACAAAAGCTTCTGCGGCCCACCAGAAGAGTTATCCAATCGGATCGTGTTTTTTTTCTGACTGTAATGGAATGGCTAATGTTGTTTGGCAGCATAGGTTTACAGGCATCCTCGCTGTGTTTAGGCGTAAATTGTTTGCCTTTAAAGCTTCACTTTACCGGCGCGTTCAGCACTGAGTGATAGTTGCTCATTTTCAGTTCCCACGCACATGAAACGAGGGAGTAGTTTTCTCCTCTGAGACCTGGCAGTCTCCTTTTGAAAGATCTTGTTTTCACTCATTTATCCATGATGGATGTATTCTATCCAATTGAAAAGAGATTTGCTTTACTTTGAATTGCACTGAATATATAAACAGAACTCGCTATTATTTTGCCAGACCAAACAACTCACCCAACATAAATGTGATGTCTCATTTTTGCAGATAATACAACAATTTTTTTTTACCATATTTAAAGTTATGTTTGGTCAAATGTCTATATTGTAGCGATTTTTGGAGCGGTAGCAGAACCACCACGGCCCTCTGAGGGGTCGAGGTCTACACGCTGAACAACTGTATTAATAGCTTTATTTCTAGTAATGGTCTGGCAGTGCAGGGTTTTCTGCTCATGTGCTGGGATACTTCATGTGTACTAATGATGGGCGTTTGTGTTCCAGACCTTCTCAGAGCTACAGAGAAGCCCCTGCAGGACTGCTGCGCTTGTGGAACAGCCAAATACCGGCTCACCTTCTACGGAAACTGGTCGGAGAAGGTGCACCCCAAAGACTACCCCAGTGAGTAAGAGCCAAGTATAAACTTTCCATGGATAAAGTTTAAAGTTTAAAGATAAAGTTTAAAGCCAAGGATAAAGTTTAAAGGAGCAAATTTAGTTTCCTAATCTGTCTATGCTTTTAGTTATGCTTTTAGTAGGTCCTTGCTGTAGGGTTCTTCTGTACCTTCCTATTATAGGGTCCTACTACAGGGTCCTGCTACAGAGTCCTGCTATATGGTCCTTCTATAAGGTACTGCTATGGTGTTCTGCTATGGGATCCTACTATGGGGTCCTGCTATAGGGTCGTACTATAGGGTCCTGCTATAAAGTCCTGCTTCAGGGTCATTCTATGAGGTCCTGCTATACGGTCCTGCCTTGGGATCCTGCTATAGGGTCCTGCTATAGGGCCATTCTGTAAGGTCCTGCTATACGGTCCTGCCTTGGGGTCCTGCTATAGGGCCATTCTGTAAGGTCCTGCTATACGGTCCTGCCTTGGGGTCCTGCTATAGGGCCATTCTGTAAGGTCCCGCTATAGGGTCCTGCTATAAGGTCCTGAAATAGTGTCCTGCTATGGAATCCTACTATGGGGTCCTGCTATAGGGTCCTGCTATAGGGCCATTCTATAAGGTCCTGCTATAGGGCCATTCTGTAAGGTCCTGCTATAGGGTTCTGCTATAGGGTCCTGCCTTGGAGTCCTGCTATAGGGTCCTGCATAATTGCTGCAGTACACCTAGATATTAGGACTGTTTACTGCCTCAAACCTCAAACAAGCCCCCTGCTATTAACATATACTACCCTACATTTCCCTTGCTTTCTTCTTTTGACTTTATTTTCTCCTGATTTAACTCCTCTGTTTACTCCTGCTCCCTACTTTTATTACGTTAAACAGTGTTTTAATCACACACTCATGAAACAGGCTTGTTGATTCAGGATTGTGCAGATTAGTGCAGCCAAAAGGATTTTAATATTTCATTTATTAGGACATTCGTTAAAGAGGCATTTAAAAGTTAACTAGGGGCACCTGATCATTGTCTTGTTATATACTATTTTATATTGTTTTATATTTTATTCATCCTTGATCTAATGGCAGCTGTTGTTGCCAGTTGGGGTCAGTTTCAGACAGAACTTTGTTGATCTCAGGTCAGTTTTTGACTTATAACTTGATGATGTAATTCAGGTCTGTTTTGGGGAGAATGTTGTTGATCTCAGGTCAGTTTTATACTCAAAATTTGATGTAGCTTGGGTCAGTTTCAGACAGATTTTTGTTGATCTGAGGTCAGTTTTAGACTCAAAATTTGATAATGTAGTTCGGATCAGTTTCAGACAGATTTTTGTTGGTCTGAGGTCAGTTTCAAACTCAAAACCTAATGTAATCCAGGTCAGTTTCTGAGAGAATTTTGTTGGTCTCGGGTCAGTTTCAGACTCAAATTGATGGTTGCATGTGGACAGAAAATTCTCAGGCTGTTCTGACCAGAATTTCAGGCCCAGTTAAAGCTTTAATGCTGTTTATTCTTTCAGCTCCCCAACTCAAAACACCTTCTCCGGTTCCTGCTATCTAAGACACTTTGGCTATTTTTGAAATGTTTGCTACTTTTCAGTTAAATAAGGACTTTCTTGCCAAAGTTGCTGTGTCCTTTGGGTATATTTCACTTCAACACTCGTCAAATGTTCTTGACATGTTCGTTAAAGTGTTGTTATAGCGTCCTTCATAAGTGGTGCGGTACACCTAGATTTTAGGACTGTTTAACTGTGACTTCAAAAAACATTAAAAATGATCCTAATAAGTGAACTTAATACAGATAAAGTGTAATACAGATCCATGTGTGGAGTTATTGTGTTTTATTGATTTATTTTCATTTATTTACACTACCAATCTGAGATGTTATATTTAATTACAGTTTCTAAGAGAATTGTGTTTGGTCTTAGGTCAACTTCAGACTCATCATGATATTTGAATGTGGACAGAAAATTCTCAGGCTGAATTTCAGGCCTGATAAAAGCTTTAATGCTGCTTCTGTGGTATGAAGAGCAGGTTTTAAATTATAATATCCATCTCCCCATACCCATCCTTCACTATCTATTATGATGTTTAAGCACTTTTTGCCCAAAGGTAGTCTAAACCCTGAAAGGTTTGAGTGCCGATGAGTGCTGACATCACAACAAGGGGCTAAAATGTGTGTGTATGTGAATGAGTGTCTGTGTGTGTGTGTGTGACCAGAGGAGTGTGTGTGTTCGACAGGACGAGACCCCCCTCCCTCTTTGACTCTCCCTGCTAGTGTGGGAGTCAGTGGGAGACAGGCTTCATTATCCTTGTTCGTGTCTAAAAGCGTACAGTCAGTTATTTACTGAAGACGGGACAACGACAGAAGCCCTAATCATTTACCAGACAGGAGAGAGAGTAGAGAGATCCTGTCGGCGAGTGCAGGGTGGCCGCTGTGAGCCCACCTACCAGGCTTTCGGAAACAGACATTGAAGCATCTTCTCCTATCGAGCTGGAGAGAAGAAATAAACTCACAGGAGCTCCGTTGGTCTGTTGGTTTAAATTAAAGCCTGGATGAGGTGTTGACTCTTTATTTTAACCTTTAAATGTTCTTGGTTTTATGCTTCTCGATTAATGTTCTCAACAAACCAGCTCAGCATTAGCACTCAGCCATCAATAAATCCCAATGGAGATCTTGGCAGCTGTCTTAGTGGCTGTGAAGCAAACTGGGGCTGTCGTAGGAGCTTTTAGTTCTTATTTTTACACCATCAGAGCCTCCAGCAGCACTTTGTATTGTGTGATCATTTCATGCCGAATGTCCCAAAATAAAATAAGCACTTTTTTGAGTTACCTTATGACGTTAGGAACATTGGTCCTCCTTGTATGTGAGATTTTCTCATGAAAGTGGTGAAATGGAGCCTGCTACTGATTTTGTACCAGTTGCTGCTGCATTGCCGACCTCTGTGCTTTTCCCTAAAGGGCGTGCCAATCACTGGTCAGCTCTGATTGGAGCATCTCACACCAGGAACTACGTGCTGTGGGAATACGGGGGATATGCCAGCGAGGGGGTCCGCCAAGTGGCTGAGCTCGGCTCGCCTGTCAAGATGGAGGAAGAGATACGGCAAAAGGTAGGCCTTGAATTTCCCAGTATGTGACATTTGTAGCTGAGCCGAGTAGAGATATGTTGAAGAAAAAGAAGAATACATTAAGGGGTAGGCCACAAAATCTCCATTGTCTTGTAAATGAGGCTGCTCTGATGAAACGTCTCTATTTACAATGGGAGGACCAAGTTTGGACTGCACTGTGAAAACACAGTTCATCAGTTTAACATCAAACTTTGTGATTCATGATTCAAAAACATTTCAAATCAGCTTTTGCCCTTTTCTACTTTTTACACTTTAGGTCTGCATGATAAAGGCATAAAATGTGGTGTTTGATAAAGCTGCTGGATGTCACAATGACAATATGAGAAGTAAAAAATGCTATGCATCTTATGATATATTTGATATATATTGTATACCTTCATACGTATATGCATTCTATATGGCCAGCAAAAATTAATGAATGCACACGTATTACAATACCCCAAAAAGTTCCTTATGGTGTTTCAGGTTTGTTGTGACAGTAGCCCTTACTTCTTCACTCTGTGAAGTGTGTGTTCTGTAATTGGCTGAATTAAGCCAGATGGCACCTGTTGGTTCTAACGCTATGTTCCTGCCAGTCTAATTACATTACTGTGCATGTGAAGGAGTTTGATCTGTTCTGTAATCGCAGTCCTCAATTATGTGTTTTTTATGGTAATTTATCAGGCAGGCCTAGTTTGAACAATAGACCATTCATTAATGCCTCAAACTCTTATAGTCTTTGTCTTGAGACTTTTTATGCAGTCAATACTATGAAATATTTGGTAACTGCTTTGAAATTAGTATGTGCAGAATGTGTTTATGAAAGTGACAAGCTGAAGTCTGGAGTCCCTCATAGGTCCTCGGGGTTTAAGTGTTTAAAATCTTTCATGTTTAGTAAACCTCGGTCAAATCAGTGTCCCGTTGTTTGTGCTCTCTCAGTTTTTTTATCACCCTGCTCCAGTCTCATCAGGAGCCTCATTAGCACTCTTAATGCTGTTATTCCGTCAAAGTTACTTTGGTCAACACTTTGGTTCTTGATGTTCCTCACAAACTCATCAATGTCAGAAATAGTGTGGCAAAGGGCGATCAGTTAAGGGGAGAGGGGGCTTTTGCTTTGCCATTTTAATTAGTCCCATTAGTCAGTATGGTCCAATCTTCGCGGAGCTTTAATTTCATGTTAATTTCCTCCCAATTGAAAGGCAAGTCAGCGGTGGCGAGGCAGACTGATTCAGAAGGTCAGCGGGCAGCTGCAGTGGCCTCTGCGGTGGGCCAGTGTGTGAGAGCTAGCGTAGCGTTAATGTCGCGACAAGGGAGAGAATTCTAAAGGTCACACAGAAAAGATTCATCCCCTACATGTTCCCATTTGTCTTTTAACACAATGCGACGCGTGGGTGGACTGCCAATGCCAATCTTGACACATCTCAGACTGATGACAGAAGAGTCTTTTCAGCTTCGATGTAACAGACGTTCCCGGTGTCGCTTCCGGCGGCCAGCACCTGTTCCATCAAGGGCTCGTTCTCTGATTTCATTTGGCTAAAATCCTCTTAGTATAATATTTATTAAGCAGCTCTCCACCGGGACAGGAAGGAATTCATGAATTAATATATCACCCATTAGAATTTGAAAATGAGATTTTTTTTCGCCCACCTCCTGGGCTGATAAGGGCAGATTGTCTCTGAGTGCGATTGGGTTATCAGATGATTTCATATTTAACCTTCTGCTCTGCCGTTGGTTAGGTGTTTGATTTGTGCGGGTTGGGCCGGCAGGTGTTGGTTTCGTCCTCAATCATCTTCATCGATCCGTGCTCCCGGCCCCTGCATGCACGGAGTGTCGTATATCAGTTTGTCATATCTTTCTTTGCGCTGTCGTCGGTCCGTCATTCACTCTATCAAGGTTGCGTTTGATTTTTTTTTCGGTCCCGTCTCGTCCATTTGTCATATGGCTCCTTTTTGTTTCTGACGCCCGGGGGGGCTTTTTCCACTTGCTTGGATTCAGTATCGATGCTGTTGGTTGGTTTCCTTTGACATAACCATTTGTCTTCACAGGCTGTGAACACAGCTCTTGGCTGATGAATAATAGATCCAAACAAACAAAAATACAGCTTTTTTTATGTCGACTCGCATGACTACTCTTTGTCTTTCAAGGGCAACAATTACAGTCCAGTATTAAATACCTCTCTATATGAATCCTGACGGCTTCTTACTGAGCCATTGGCGATGATGCTGCTCCTCAGCCCAAACCAAGCAAAGCCCTCATTAGCAGGTAATCCTTATCACAGTGACGTAATACTCCCTGCCTCTATATGTTTAACATGACAGCAGACCTAATATGCAGTTACATTCAAACAAAGGGCTGAACAGTTTGTGATTTTCTCATCATTTGCTGCCCTGTCTGATGAAATTCACCTTAAAGAGGAGTTAACAATTATCTCAAATTGAATTTGTGTCAAGGCATGCCCAAAATGAGCCACAAATCTAACAGTCACAAATTGGAAGTACATCCTTTTTCACCACATAACATCTTACTACACTAGTCACTTGAAACAGTTTAAAATCATTCTTTATGCTCATGGATATATAATTTCATTTTTATTTATGAAGACAAAGTCAAACAACATTATGTGTCTAAATCTGATGTGAATATGTGCACTGGAAGTGTATTAAAAACCAAAAAAAAAAACAATACCTGTTCTCCCTCACTTCATATTTTATAAGATATTTGAGTCATGGAGTGTAGCACACACTGGTTTTCTTCTCCTTCTTCCTCACAAAAGGACAGGGAAGTTATCACAGGCTTGCTCTTTTATGACCCCCCTCTCCAATCTATTTATTTATTTATTTTCCCATTTACGTGATGAGCGCTGCATGCCAATATCTTCTTTAGTGACAAGGGATTTGATTGCTTGGTTGAATTTTAACCTTGAACCCATTACCTGTGTCTGGCTGTGTCCAGGCCTGTTTGGTAGTCCGGGTGAAGCCCGGCGTGGTGTCACAAAATATTTCAGTGGCTTTTGGACGGGAGATGACATGACTGCTGATCAGTAAAGGAAACTGACCTTGATGTGCATGTGATTTGCGTTCATGTAGATGTGCAAATCAAAAGATGTTTATTTTGTTTGCATCTGTGTTTTGCAATAACAGAAGCGCAAATGTCTACATTTGCATTCATTTATCTTGCTCTCGGAGCTCTTGGCACAAACAGAGGAATTCAGTACTGACAACTTTTGCATTCAAAAGTAAAAGAAGAGGATGAGGATTTTATTACGGTTTGAATTTGATACAAGGTTGTGTGCAAATGCGCAGAGTCAAAGTCTCAATTACAGACATATGCAAAAGTTTTGCCGTCCCTGGTCAAATTGCTTGTTTAGCTTGTTGACAACTATATAAATAAATACATAAATAAATAAATAAATAATCAACAATGTGTATACATCCGGGTCCTGGTCTTGTGTGTGTGGAGTCTGCATGTTCTCCTTGTGGTGGCGTGGGTTTCCTCTGGGGTCTCCGGGTTTCTCCCACAGTCCAAAGACATGGATCAGGTGAATTGGGGATTCTAAATTGACTGTAGGTGTGAGTGAATGGTGTGTGTGTGCTGCCCAGGGTGAGTCCCTGCCTCGCACCCGTAGACCCCAGGATAGGCTCCGGGTACCGGCAACTCTAGAAAGGATTAAGCGGTTACAGAAAATGAATGAATGAAAACTCATCAGATAAAATGAAATGGATTGCTCACTGTAGAGAATATGCTTTTATTTACACTCAGAAAAACTGAGAACTGAGGAAAAACCGAGGCATACAACTGTGATTATTAAATAAGGGTCTTAATTACATATGAAAAGGTGGCCCGGCAGTGCAGTGGGATAAGTGGCTCAGACAATGGATGGATGGACCAAATACACTGTAACTTAGTCTGCTGAAAACAAGAACAAAGATCTGTTTTCTAGACATTACAACTGCCGTCATCATCCTCATTACACCTCATCCTGCTCATGATGTGTATTCCAGGGCCCGTCATGGAAGCTGTGTGAGGTAGATGGGTGGGACGAGTGGTTAATGGCTGCTGCAGAAAGCTTTGGTCGATGAGCGGACGTCCGCCGCTGTGAAGTCTCTATTCTGCCAACAGTATGAGAAGACTCCATTTACATGCAAACTACGCCTTTGCAATTTTAACCACAGATATCTGTGCCTGTCTACAGCTTGGTCTGGCTCGAACTGGATCGAGCTCGGAAAACAAAGAAACAGAATAATTCACGGTTGCCTGAGCATGCCTCTGCTCCAAGCCCTTGGTTTATAAAACCAGAAACAGAATTCTTCTCTCCTTTCCCTCTGAAACTTGCCCGAAGTTATTTACTGCTTTGCTTCTTCATCAACCAGCAGCTGCCTGGCAGCTCACCTGTACAACCTCATCCAGCAGACGAGTGCATGCTTTCCCCCCCTCTGTCTCTCTATGATCTCTTGCAGGGAGGACATGTTGTTTTTGAAGTTCTAATGATAATGCGCGGCTCGGTTTTGGCAGTTTTGGTCTTCAAAGAAAGCATTTGATGTATCGATCGGGTATGGCTACATTAATTAGGGTTATTCTCTCTCTCCGTCATGTATTGTGCCTTTCAAAGCAGACATGTGACTCATTTGCATCCTTTTGAAAGTATTAACGACAGAAATTTGGATCCTTGCAGCCGACGTGACGTGGTAGGCGGAGATAAGCTTTCGCGATGCCGAAAATAAATTTTCCCTTCTACAGAAAAAGTACTTAATTCTCTGTACTCTGCAGTAACAACTCAAAATAACCCACATTCTGTTCATAAACATCAGTGCTGGGTGTCGTATTTATCCACGTGGAATGCTCCCTACTGCCCTGTTGTAAGCAATACACCCTCCCACCCCCCTGTGTGCAATTGCTGCATTTAGCCCAATACTCTGGCCCATCCATCTCACAGTATAAGACATTTCTGCTCCAGTTAACCCTTAGAGTGTATCAGTAAACTCTGATTTCAGTAAATATAAACGGTGTAAAACAGTCTAGAACCGGTGTTTGTTCTCCTATACGCTCGCCGTTTGCTGCTCTTTCTCTCAGCGCACCGCCGCTTGGCCGCTCTCCGGAGCCCCTCCCTCTGCGGGTTTTCCCCACCCACTTGTAGGCGGAGACTGCCCTGAAAGTTCTCCCGGGTTCAAAGCTTTGTGTTTTTTCTGTTTGTTTCGTAGACCTAAAATAATTTTTGTTCTTTATGTTCATTTTCGTGTGACGCCATTTTTAAAACCCCAGTAGTGGTTTTTATTATTATTACATGTTTTTTAAATTACAGTAACTTTGGTTCTATGTGACACAGGAACACCAAACAAAGCTCAGCATGACGTCTGACACCTCTAGTATCAACACAGTCCGGGGGAACTTCCATATAAGGAGCTGTTTTGCCGTATGACGACAATTTACCATTTGTTGCGCTTGTGCCATGGATCCATGCTGCTCGCATTCTAAGGGTTAAGACGGCTCGGGCTGATCCAGCAGAGGGCCAGTGTGGAGTAAATAAGCTCCTGGGGGGATCAGGCCAGCCCCTCACCTACCACCCCCACCCCCCTCGCCTTTCTCCTTCTGGATCTGTGAACAGAGTGATGACAGCAGAAATGTCCTCTAATGCCTTTTATCCACACTCTTAAGCTGACTGGACCCTTGGACAGCCGCCATCGGATTCCTGCGGGCCGGACGGGCCTGGACGTGGCTGGACCTATTGTCCAGACGGGCCGGACCAGGCACCGCAGCCCGCAGCCCTCCGTGAAATGTTTGAAAAACGTACCCCAGCACTTTGTGGCAGAACAATTGTCTCGTTTCAGCACGGCTGGTATTTTTTGGAGGTGCCTGTCAGCTTGGCTTTGGACGAAGAGCCGAGATGTCCGCAAACGAAAAAACAAGGCTAATGCGTCCCCTGGCTACGATTCCAACAGACGCAACCCTGCCGAGGAAAAAGAGAAGAGAAAGAACAGACGCAGTCTGCACTCTTTTGTGAGTGAAGAAGCTTTTGGGGTTTTTTTTTGTTTGTTTTTTTTTCTATGAATTTTTCCGAAGGCAATTTTTCATGCACCGCTTTGGGTTGTGCTGCCCTGTGTGGGGGCTAAAAAAAGGACAGAGCTGAGCTCTATCTGATCAGAGATTCTCAATGCAAAAAATACTTTTCACAATTGGCTAATTCAGTATTTATTTTAGATGTATCACATATTTATTGAATATACAGGTTTAACACATTTCAAATCAGCACCATTTCCATCCTTTTATTTGAATTTTTCTCCATTTATCCATTACGCACTCATCCATTTATGCGTGACATTAAACTTAATGCTTGCTTTTACAGTCCCCTAAGTTCTACATAATAACCAGGACAAAGGGGGGGGGGGGGGTCTAGCCAAATTACACTGAAATTATGAATTACTTAGAGCATTTAATTCAAAAAAGGACATAAAAAAAACCATAAAATAAGTACAAAGTCACACTACCTTTCACGCTTATGTTACTTATTCAAGCGTTAGAGTAAACTGGCAACACTTCCAACAACCCTATATGGTAGCTATGGTATCATCAGAACAAAACCTTGTATCTCCTTTTCTGTTTTTTTAATCATTATTTGTAAATATTAGCTATCCTTTGCATTGCTTGGGCATTTCGTAATGCATGATCTAAAAGAAATGGTCTAAAGTACGTTTAAATTCTTTTCACATTGACTTCCATTGTACATGTTCTTCTCCTGATTTTCCTTCCCGGTTGAATTATAATTTTGGAGATACAAGGTTCGGTTATACTAGTCACAGTACATTGTATTAAAAGACAGTTCAAAGATATAATAATTCTTACTTCTTATTCTCATTTTACTGTTTCTTACCATTTACCAGAAGCTTTTTGGAGTTTACTCGTGTAAAATTCAGAGTGTGTGTTTGTGCATACCACACTATAGCTTCTTATTATTAACAATTATCCAACTCTGATGACAACTCCTTTGTCATCACAATACATTGTAAAATATGTTGCCGCACTTTAGCTTAAGAAGTAAGTTATTTCAGTGACAGGAAAGCAAAGTAAAGTGGCCCCTTATAGTCACGCGTGAACACACCACAGCACACAGTGTGAACAGTGTGAAATTCTTTCTCAGCATTTAACCCATTCACCAAGTGAAGCAGTGGGCTGCCACCAACAGGGGGCACCTGGGGAGCAGTGTGTGGGGACGGTACCTTGCTCAAGGGAACCTCAGTGATGACACTAGCTGTGCTGGGATTCGAACCCACAACCTTCTGATCAAAGGGGCAACTCCCTAACCACTAGGCCACCAGCTGCCCCTATCTATCTATCAGTCTAGATATCTATCTATCAATCTATCAATCTTCTAACCCACAACCTTCTGACTGCAGGGGCAACACCCTAACCACTTGGCCACTGGCTGCCCCAAGAAAAGTAGGCTGCCACCAATGAGGGGTGCCCAGGGAGCAGTGTGTGGGGATGTACCTTGCTCAAGGGTACTTCAGTGGTGTCACTTGCAGTCCTTGGAGTCGAACCCACAACCTTCTAATCACAGGGCGATCTCCCTAACCACTAGGCCACCAGCTGCCCCATCTAAAGTAAACTGTGCTGTACCAAAAGTTACTTACTTTTTAAAGTTAAAACCTCACATCACTTTTACAGTGTAAGCCAGACCATTTAAGCATGTCAGTGTAAAGTAGATTGCCTTAGAACTTACCTCTCCATATTCTGAAGTACCACACACCCAGGTCATACCTAGAGCCCACACTATAAACAAAAACATAAACAGCTTGTGTTTTAGTTTACTAGTTTATAATATTTTGAGTTAACTGAAATTCTAATAGTAATTTAAAAGAGCAAAACTCTATATTTAACATTTTGTTAACTAATTATTAGAAGTTCAATAATGGGTCCTTTTAATATATTAAAGTATATTACATATGAAACCTGTATATGTACATGTACTTACATGCAGTAATACCTAAAAATGAAACATTTCACAACGAATGGACTTATAGGAACTGTCCCAAAGTACTTTTTACATTAAAGTACACAATTTACATTAAAGTTAGGAGTAACAAGGCACAATTTAATGTATGTTAATAGGAACACCAGGTTGAGTTCTTGATCTCGGTGAGCTGCAGCCTCCACATGGATTTGTTCCGCTCCATCAGCAGCTCCTGAACTAATTTAATGAAGTATTGATCAGATACATTAGGTTTTGGACGGTCACTGTAAATACTGGCCTTCCTCCAGTAGAGCACAGCACATGGTTAACATACACATCAGATCCCGATTTACTGTTATTTTCTCATTAGTGTTTATTGTAAAGTTATTAGCGAAGTGTCACTGATCTGTGCCAGCAGAGCAACAATTGGTAAATCTTAGTGATACGGCAAAACAGCTCCTTACATGGAAGTTCCTCTGGTTTGTGTTGATGCTCGAGGTGTCAGACGTCATGCTGAGCTTTGTTTGGTGTTCCTGTGTCACGTAGAACCAAAGTTACTGTAATTTGAAAAACATATAATAATTATAAAAAAACACTACTGGGGTTTAAAAAATGACATCACACACATACGCTCATAAAGAAAATTTTAGGTTTTAGAAACAAACAGAAAAAAAACACAAGATCTTTGAACCTGGGAGAACTTTCAGGATAATCTCTGCCCACAAGTGGGTGGAGAAAACCCACAGAGGGAGGGGCTCCGGAGAGCGGCCTAGCGGCGGCGCGCCGAGAGAAACAGCAGCAAACAGCGAGTGTGTAGGAGAACCAACACCGGTTCTAGACTGATTTACACCGGTCATATTTACTGAAATCAGATTTCGTGTGTGTGTGTGTGTGTGGTACCCTACAGCAGCAGTATGGTCCAAAGGTGCTTAGATGCTGGGCTTCACTAAGCCCCGGGATTACTGGGGGAATCTCAAACATTCATGGAGGACTTTACTCCAATATTAACACAAAGCTCAACATCTCTTTACAGCAGCCTAACCCAGACAGAGAAACACGGCCAGGCTCGGCTGCGAGCTCTCCCCCGAGGGTGAGCTAGGAGGAGCCAGTCACTCTGCAGTGCAGCTCATTCATGCAGTCGGGGTTATAAAAAACTCTCAGCCACAGCGAGCTCCGAAAGCAGACCGGTCATTGTGTTAGTGGGCCTAATAATCTTTTTGACAGGTAATTCATTTATTTCCTGAGGTTTCTCAGAGTAATATAAAACACATGGCTTCGAGAACGTAATTGAGCGTGACGCGTTCTGGATGCAGAGGTTATCAGGTCAAATGCTGATATGAGAAGTGGTTACCGTGACGATAGGAATTATCTTCAGTTTGACTGGACCTGGACGTCATACTGTAAGAGAGAAGCTGATTATTCACCTGGTGGCTGCAAGACCAGACCGAACGAAGCTCAGATGCCTGTAACTTGCCTGGTTCTCCTTGTCATACATAAGCCATAATGATATTTTTCATAATGAGATGCAGGATCTGATAAACAAAGCCTTTCGTGGCAGTTTCAGGCTCAAAATTGGACACATCTTTATGTCTCTATGAGTCATCTTTTTAACCCAACATATTACCATGATTGCAGATTACACTGAATCACTGCCATTTAATCACTTTTACATTTTAACATTACTAACAGGTTTTTTTTTTAATGAAACTAAAATTTTAGCCTTTGAATGATTTCAGAATTAAAATGTTAATTCCAGACTCACTCCAGAAGAACGGATTTTACATCCCAGATTTTCAAAATGTGTTATTGCTCAACTAAGAGGATGCACAGATATTATATTACTAAATGTATCTATTTATCTTTTTTATGTATCTATTGTATTTATATCCACCTCTCTTATATTTTATATTGTCTCTGTGTCTCTGAGTGTCTGTGCAGTCATAGCATAAGCAATTTTCTCTGGGCTCAATAAAATTTTCTGATTCTGATTCTTGATTCTGAAGTATTGGTATCGATAAGTTGTCTCAGTATCAGTATCAATATTGGTCAGTACAGTCCTAACAGTCCTAACCCATTCCTATCACTCGCAGTATTTTGACCCCAGAAAGGAGGCAATGCAGGTTTAAAACTACAACTCTGAGTTTAACTGAAACTTAATGTGTTTGCTGGAGATCCAAGGTGAGAGGATGAGCAGCCCGACTGCAGGGTGTGTGAAGGCATGAATGGTAAAATATTAACATCGAGGCTAAACTAGCTCCTAGTTTTCGTGAGGGTCGAACCACTGCTTTGCACCGGGCTATTTCAAGTGTGTGAAGCAATGATGGGCATCTCCATTTCTCTCAGTGTCACGCAGTCTCCTCCAAATCATTTCCACTGACACGCTGTGTCTCCTCTCTTTGCTAAACAAATCCCCAGCATCTCTGCCTTGCTTTCTGCCCCCCTCCCCTCCCTCTTCCCCCCACCTCCGCCTCCCAATCCTTTTTTGCCCTACTCTTTCTGAGGGCTTCATTTTAGAGAGAGACGTGTTACGGGGGGAGCTCGCCCGCCTGCCTGCATCACCATCCTTCACTTTCATCTCTGTTTCTTGTTCATTTCAGAGGAAATTGCAGCAGAACCCACCACTCCCCCCTACACCCCCCGCCCTCCTTCCCCCT
>JBBPCZ010000034.1:11730026-11742743 GCA_037974445.1 Brycinus macrolepidotus
AGTGGTGCTAAGCGCTAACATCTGACAACATCTTTCAGCACGCGCTCACATCTCCATGGCTCTGAAGCATGCCTTTCGTCTGCGTCTGAAGCGGGCTGAGAACACACACACACACACACACACACACACACACACACACACAAACTCTAAAGCAGAGCTTAGCGTTGCACATATTGCCGCCTGTCAAGCGCCCTGATTAGGCCGACTTCGGAAACGTCTGCGAGTTTGACAGAAACACTTGCAGAAACACTCAGCCGGACCACTCAGACCAAACGCTTCAATAAAGCCCAACACAAACAACCCTCCCTAACTGACAATGCTGTGAAGTGTTTGCAGTGAAGCACAGGTGTGTTTTGAGCTGTCTGGTGAAATGCACACGATATTGTGTCCTGATCCCCAGAGAAACATTCCCAGAAAAGTTCTTCTCTCGAGCTGTACAGGGGCAACGTCTCCACATTAAGATGTGGCCTGGTCCCTGGAACCCCCCCCGCCCCCCCGCCCCCACCTTAGCTGGTGCAGTTATGTCCCCCAGCACTCAATACAATAACGCAATAAACGCGTATTATGCTCCCTGCTTTCTCTAAACTCATGAGGGAGCCCTCGTAAATCTGTTTTCAATAAGAACCTCCCCTTCTCCTGCCTCGGTTTCACCATGTAAATGAGACTTCAGCTCCAAAGAGCCCACCATCAGTAATCAACCCTAATTCAGTTTGTGAAACTGTATCCGTTGTTCAGGCTTAAAATAGCCTTAAAAAGCACTCTGCGTTCACAGAGAGGCCACACAAAGCAGGATGATGCAGCCAGTTCATGCATTTGTTTCACACACACACAAACGTTTGGGTGCCCCTGGTCAAATGACATGCATTGTTTATGTTCTAAAGTTAGAGCCTATTTATTTATTAAGCACTTTTTAAACAATAGGAGTTGACCCAACATGCTGCACATAGTAAAAATGTACCACGTAAAAAAAATAAAATAAAATAAATGAATAAACGCACAGTACACCACAATCCATTACCCAAACTCGAAGGCAGCAGAAAACAAAGGTCTTTAAATGAGACTGAAAAAAGTCTGTGGTGGAAGAAGATCTAATACCAAAAAGCAGACCGTTCCAAAGTCTTTGGACTACAATGGAGAAAGCCCAAGACTTTATTCATGATCTTGAGGCTACGAGGAGCTGTTCACTGGAGGACCTAAAAGAGCTGCAGTGTCGGGGTGAAGACGTTCACGGATGTATTGTGGAGCAGCACCATGCAAAGCTTTAAAAAAAAAATTACATTTTAAAATCTATCCTGAATCTCACTGGCAACCAGAGGAGAAAAGCCAGCACATGAGAAGATGGTTCCTTGTCCCAGTACTAGTATTATGTTCTGTGAAAATAAGTATACACCCCCTATTGAGAAGATACTTCTGCACATTTGAACACCCGATTAGTGCTAATTTGCTGAAAGTAACATATTAAGAAAAAATAAAACATGCAGTGTAGGTTGTGCAAAAGTTATGGCACATTTGATATTGTATGTTGTATGTATTAAAATCAGAAAATAAATAGAAATGATGCATTGCTATATTTACATGGGTTCTCTGTAGAGGGTGTGTACAAAATGCATCATTTGACTGGGGGGTGTTCAAACTTTTGCACATGACTGTATGTACCATTAATTAACCTACTAATTAACTTGCTGACCTTTTACTAATTCACATAGTAACCCAAGGGCATGTTATTGGTTTAATGTTATGAAAAAAATCACATGAAGCCACCTGTAAGTTCACATATGTTAGAAAATTAGCTGAACAAGTCATTTGACCAGGGGTGCCGAAACTTTTGCACACAGCCTTACACATGAACAGGCAGGCCAAATGTCTGGAGACTCACATTCCCTAAAGGAATAAAGAGTAACTAGATTATACTGGTTGGGCGGAAGAGAAAACGTGAAATTGTATTTTTTGTTGCATTTTAAATCTGCGAGGGCTGTGATGTTTGAGTGTCCTGTCAGTCTGACCAATGACTCCACTCCACTGATATCACCATTGCTTTTCAAGCCAGATTTATGAATTAATTACGAAGCACTCAATGCTTTCTGCTTTCAGTTGTCTCTAATGATTTCTAACGTGCTGTTTTTGAATCAGATTTATGATGTGTGCAAAAATTCTCACACACAGTGGACATTTTCCCAGCCCTTTATAATCACAGGAGATGCTTTAATTTAAACAACCTGTACGAATGTGTGTATACGAGTTATATGGAGTGTTGTCGTGCGGCTTTGTAATGTTGAAAAACGAAGTGTTGAGCTGTCAGATTTGACGGAGGGTGATAGCAGTATGTAAAGCTCTGTGAAATGTTAACACTGCTGTCCATTCAAGAGAAGTTCAGGTTCAGGCCTGCTGGCCAGACTGACTGTATGAGTCACCGCGAGAGGAATGGTCCAGTGTAGACATTATCCTGGGAATGTGCATTTAGAACAGTATGATGATGTGTGTGTCAGCCTGGAGAAAACTTTTACATAATAAAATTCAGACTTTTTGTGTTTCTTTAAAAAAATGAACCCAAACATGTTATTTTTGGAATGTTTAAAATCTCAGTCAAAAATCTAATGAGATTTCGTAGTTAAAAGCTCATCTGAAATGCACATTTTGGCATATATTGGCATATATTTTAAGTTTTAAAAATGGCCTCTAGTACTTCCCACCCCTAACTTTAACATGGCTAACACCCTACAGCTGAAAATACCACCATGGCCCAGTTCAGTCCAGTCCAGTCCAGCCCAGTCTGGCCAAGCCCAGACTGTCCCACTTCAAACTGGCTCAGCTTGGTTCAGTTCAGTCCAGCCCAGGCCTGCCCGGTCCAGCCCAAACCAGCCCAGTCCATTCTAGTCCAGTCCAGTCCAGCCCAGCAGTGTTTGGGTCAGGTTAGAAGATAGAACAGAAGACTGAGCAGGAGACTCCAGAGAGGATCTAAGAGCCTCTGGGGTCTGTTAGCACAAGCAGAAATCTTATATTTAGAATGCTTTATTGGGCCCACAGGTTATCAATTGCAGAAAAGGTGTTTGATAGCTGGAATCTGTGAGAGGAAGCAGTTAGAGAGTTTGGATGCAGGCTAACCTAAAAGGCTAGTTTGAAAGCCTCACACACTAAAATAATTACACTTCTAAATGGCCAGAAAGTGAAAACTGCCTGAATAAATCTGAAATTCAATAAGCAGAAAGGACATTTGGACAGCCCAGAGATTCAGGGGCGCTTACAAAGTGGGGAGGAGGACGGGGAAAAAAGCTGCCGCACGAAGAAATTAAGTGTGACATCCCTGAAAATAATTCCTCTGAATGTGCAAATTGGAACCATTACCTGGAGTCTTACGTCGTCTTGGCCCACTCAAGGCACCATTACAGTCGAACTGAAATATCTGCAAAGATGACTCAATCTAGGCCCAGAGCTCTCTGTGATGTTCAAAGTCTTTGATAAAATACACACACACACACACACACACACACACACACACACACACAGTCTTTGTAGTGTGATTCAGCTTTAGATGAATGTTCCACAGAGCAAGACCGGATGGTTCAGAAGGTGGATCGCATCCTGAAAACCAGCGAGTAGTAAAGAGCAATAGCTGTAGTGCCTCTAGCTCTGCATCACCAAGCTCCTCTCTGTGCATTTAACACACTCTCGTACACTTTTAGGATCTGGTATGAGTGTCTGTTGCTGCAATGGGTGGAGGAGGTTTCAGTGTGCTTTGAGCAGAGTAATTATTCATCCAAACAAGTGCTGAAATGGAACTGAAAGGGAGCAGAGTTACATTCCATAAGAACCTCTTTTATGTGATGGGAGGAGAGGTCACTTCAGGTCACCACTAATGATGCGTCTGCTTATAATTGGAGTTGTATTTGCATTTAATTCGAACAGGTTCATTTGTTGCTGTTAGGTAATCATAATGTTTAGCTTGTCTTATTCTTTACAAAACTGTATGAGTTTAAAGGAACTGAGTTTTTATTAAAGAAACATTCTTTACTGCAACAGCCCCCTACCTCGCCCAATCCAGCGAGGCACAGGTCCCAGTGGCCAGAACTCTTAGAGTTGCTCCAGCCATGGCTACACCAATCAGCCAGGTGGCAGGAGAACAGCTGCCAGCAATTAAGGACTACATCTGTAAACTACTCAGAGACTCATGGACTTCATGGACTTCTCACAGTCTCTCATGTGCAAGGGCAAAGGTTTGATTGACATTGATGGGGACACAAAAGTGGAAACTTTACTACAGCTATAGTGCAATCGCTAACATCTTTCATACCTTAACATCGAAGTACATCTACATAGTACATATGGGGACCCACAAGTTGGTACTATGGTCCACATAACCAATAACGAAGTATCATAATCACAGAAACAAGAAATTCTTTATTTTAATGTGTTACCTGACTGGAACAATGAAGTATATTTTAAGGGACTGTTACCTTTTCAAAACTAAGATCTAGAAATGTATGTTTCCATCTAAACATAAAAAACACTGTTAACTATATCCACATTATAAATACAAGAACGGGGTATACTTTTAGTGTATATCGTGCAACACTAGTCTCTTAGTGAATCAACACTAAACATGATATGTGCTAATTCTGTGCTTGAAAATATTAAACACAACTACTACACTGAGCTTTGCCGCTTCTTAAAGCCAGAAACAGCCTCAGCCAATCACATGCTAGCTAGAAACGGCACAGCCAATCATATAACAATACAGGATTAGGAAGGTGGGACCCGGTGTTCCAAACACCAGTGGAAAACTGTGGTTTTATTTGAATTTTTTTGTTTAAAATTAATACTAGGGTCAATTCAGTAGTCGTTGTATATTGGTAAGGACATGTCCCTATCCAATTCTATGCCCTTGCTTGTGTGTCTTAGCCCAACTTATAGAGTCTCTTACCTTGTATATGCATGATTGCTTTCCTGTTTTTTGACTGTTTTTGCAGAGTTTTGTTCTTGTCTTGCCCACGTTATCTCTAGTAACCCTGGTGTACCATTTTTGCCTGTTTTTTTAACAATATGTTTAGGTTGTGTTTTTCAGGTCTGATTTTTAAATGTCCTCTTTTTACGAGTGCTTTTTGTGGGTATTTTGGGTGCCCCTATATGCAGTTTCAGCCCTTTACATTACATTTACATTTTTAGAGGTTTTAAAACATACCAGCGCTGAGAACAAAACCGCTCCAAGAGGGTAACTTACCAGGACAGGATAAATGTTCTTTACTTAAAATGTAAAAAAGATTTTTGCCCAAGTCACTGTCGACCATTTCTATTGGTACAAGCCTTATGTACATTTCACACAGTGTGAAGGTCAGCTGTTGATTTTGAATTATGTAAAAAGTGAACTTTTACACCTTTTTTCACATAGAATTAGCAAATACACAAAATATGGTTAACTAATATCTATGCTTGACATGGAGACACCCACAAACAGACAGGGCAGGTCACATGGTCCTGAGCAGCGAGGCCCATGGAGTAACAAACTTCAACAGCCAAATGAACCTTCGACACACAGCGGAGCACGAGCCAGGCATAAGTGAAAACCAGAACAAAAAAAGGAGGCATAAACAGCCAAACACATCAAAACACAGAGGGGAGGACTGAAAGACTAGGAGAGCAGGAAACAGAGAGGGGTATAGGAAGGGTAGCCATGAGGGTTTACAGACGCCAACCTCTTGGTAGAGGTGGCTGAAATAAACTGGGAATAAACAAGGGCCAGGTGAATCTAATGGGAGTCTTGGGACAAACCAAAGGGAGGGTTAAGGAAGGTGAGAAATCTGAAGTGTCAAAGTAAAAGTCCCATGAAACCAGGGCAAAACAGGGCAGCATGTTACATTTATCAATAATTTACTTTCATTCTGTTATAGGTTGTTTATCATAAGCTCTTATGATAAATACAGTCATATGCAAAGGTTTGGGCCCCCGTAGTCAAATAAATATCATTTGTTTTTGTTTTAGGTGTAAATTAGTTAGATCCTCTACAGACAACGCACCATCTGCACGTTTTAATGCAAACGTACTGTTTAATTAATGAATTTACTCGGGTAAAAAACAGCTTAAAATGTGTTCTGTGCAAAAGTTATGGCACATGTTGTATTTTTACTTTTATTTTTTCCAACTTGTAAAATTCAACACGTAAAAAGAAATTACACTACAAGTGGCAGAAAAAAGCCAAATTTAAGTGTGTTCCCTGTAGAGGATGTGTACTTATTTTCACTTGGAAAATCAGCAAAGCACATCATTTTACTGAGGTGTTGAAGGTGTTAACCACTGCATGCGACTGCATGTTTGATTAACATCTTAAAATACCTAATCCTAATTATCACAGTTACCCAAGTACGTCGTTGTTGCTTGCAGTTGTACAAGACTGTTAATCCGAATTGGCATTCAGTTCTATGCTTCATGTACTGTCACTTTTGAAAATAGTTTACCCTCAAAAAACATCAAAAACCACCAAATCATCACCATCGAACATCTTTAAAGAAACCCACTGGGCCTATTTCCTTACATCCTTACATGCTGTGTCTCTGTGAGAAGTGTCCTGGGTGCGTAGGCAGCAAGCATGTTTGAATGATGTGACTGGTATGGAGGAAGTTGGAATTTTATTGTTTCTTTTCAATTTATTGTTAGTGGGATTTACAAATAATTTATGACTTCATTCCCCATTTATGAGCCATGCATCTCAAGGACTGCTCTCGTCTTTTTGTAAATGGAATGGAAATTAATTGAACACCTGAGGGCACGGAGGCTCAGAGGTAGGAGAAATCTTATTGGAAAGTGCGTTATCTATTAATAACCAGCCTGTCTGGCACCATTTCCTGATTGCATTCTTGCAGTTTTCTTTGAGAGGGAGATCAGACTGATAGCGCATCCGTCCACTGATGGACATATTGGCACGTTAGCGCTCACAGCTCCATCTCTCGGGGCCTTCTGTAGCAGAGCACTTTGTGGCAGGTTTGGTCGTCAGATGCCAAATCTCTTCCCAGAAGACGTCCCTTTGAAAAGCACTCCCTACCCAGAAAAGAGTGTTTATGCTTTGCTGTATATTCAGAACTGTGTAAAATTACTTTTAAATTTTTTTTAGTTTAGGTTATGTGAATATTTATAACCTTGTCTCATTCATACACTCCAATTAGCAGTGACACTGAACCCACAGACAAGTAAAGTGACCTTGATTATCTTGTTACGGTGGCACCTGTCAAGGGGTGGGATATAATAGGTAGCAAATGAACGGTCAGTTCTTGAACTTAGTGTATTGGCAGCATAAAAAATTATTGTAAGGATCTGAGGCACTTTGACAAGGGCCCAGTTGTGCTGGCTAGATGACTGGGTCAGTTCACCTTCAAAACAGCAAGTTCTGGGTATGCAGTTTGTTAGAATCTACCAAAAGTGGTCCAAAATGGACAACCAGTGAACCAGCAACAGGCTGATTGCGTTGCTTACCTGGGGAAGAGATGGCACCAGGATGTACTATGGTAAGAAGGCAAGTCAGCAGAGGCAGTGTGATGTTCTGGGGCAATGATCTACTTGGAAAACTTGAGTCCTGTATTCATGTGGATGTTACTTTACCATGGACCACCTACCTAAACATTGTTGCAGACCAAGTTCACCCCTTTATGGTGACAGTCTTCTTTTATGGCAATGGCCTCTTTCAGCGGGACAATACACCCTGCCACACTGCAAAATTGTTCTCGAATGGTTTGAGGAATGTGACAAAGAGTCCAAGGTGTTGCCTCGGCTTCCAGATTCCCCAGGTCTCGATCATAATGATCTGCTGGGAAATCTTGGGTTCTGCATTCATGTGGATGTTACTTTGACATGGACCACCTACCTAAACACTGTAGACCTGGTAAACCCCTTCATGGCAACAGTGTTGCCTAATGGCAGTGTCTTTTTTTAGCATGATAATGCACCCTGCCACCTCCAAATTTGACCTCCAAATTTCCCAGATCTCAGTCCAATAGAGTATCTGTGGGATGTGCAGGAAAACTAGTCCAATCCATGGAGGTCCGCCTCGCAACTTACAGGACTTAAAGGATTTGCTGCTGGTGCAGAACCACAGCAGACCTTCAGAGGTCTTGTGGAATCCATGCCTCAACAGGTCAGAGCTGTTTTGACATCTTGAGAGGAATATACACAACATTAGGTAGGTGGTTTTAATGTAATGGCTGAATGGTATCCAGTCATGTGCAAAAATTTGGGCCCCCTTGGTCAAATTAACAAATACTTTGTTGATAGTCTAAGTACAAAGAAGTCCACACGTCTCTATAGAGACTCACTTCTACACACTTTAATGCACAATTACTGTTTATTTACTGAATTTAACATAAAATGAGACATAAAAAGCTATGGTCCTTTTATTACATTTTATATTCAATATTTTAGCTTTTCACCTGTAGTGCAGTTATTGTCTTAATAGCAACAACACATGGAATTTGACTGGCTTTCAAACTTTGGAATGCTTCCTTCACCTCCGGAGTTTAGGCCTATTTGATAATGCGAAGCATGAGATATTATGATATGCATATTCAAATCCAGATGTCAGGGATCAAACTCTAATCAATTTATATTCATCATATGGAAACTTGAGCACTGAACCAGACGACACACGCATCATTTGCAGATAATAATGGCGACAGCGAGGCGCAATCTGCATAGTTATGCATGAACTGAAAACAATAGAGATTTCCACCCCTTATTAAATTAACTGAATGGATAATCAAGGTATTTGCATAGCAATATAAGCTAATGATCTTTTTAGCATAACGATTAGCTCAGGCTGGTGTAGGAAGTGCAAATTGTGTGTGCGTGTGTGTGTGTGTTCAACAAGGACGTGTGTGTGTCTGTCACAAAGGACTTTTTGTTTCTCCAAAGTGATGTTTAGTCAATGATTAACAGATAATGATGATGGTAAACTAATATAGCTGTGTCGTGTTGGGGAAGACTGGAGTGGCGCCTTCAGCGACATGCTTTGCTTTGTTCTAAACTTTTTTCCTTTTTTTTCACAGTCATGTGACCACCTTTAGTTCATCTCTGTCCTTATAATGCCCTTCGCTCCTGCTGGCAGTTCATCTGAAGACATCGGAAGCCTCTTTATTCCTTTTTTTGTCTGTCAGAAATAATCGCACCATGCTATCAGCCCATTCCCTCACATTGTCAGGCTGCTCTTTGTACATCACATACTGTACCAGAAGAATAGGCCTCTAAAAAGAAACATTCTTCATAAGTTTGGAAATGGTGACAGCCCCTTAATCGAGTCGGACGTTCCGTAATGCCATTTCAATTCAGTTTAATGTCTCTCGCCCGTCTAAAAGAGGTATTATGAATTTGAAAGTGAACATTATGAATGAAAGATCAACGAGCGCGTCTCTGTCTGATGTAAATTATATGTGCTAAATTAATCTTATTTCCTTCAACTTTCTGCTTTTGCTCTCACTTGTCAAAACGTTTTTTTTTTTCTTCCCAGATTGGAAATTTTTATGAAGGAAATATCTTGTAAGAATAGCTGGGTAAAATGAATCTGTCAGCAGAACTGTGTCTCAGGAAGATAAATGACAAGATGATGTATGTTTGGCCAGGAAAATACACTAAGTAGCCCGAGCCATTACAACCCTGCGGCCAGAAATATAAACAGAATGATGATATTAAACATTCAGCATTGTTTCTGCTCGGGTTGTTCAAAAACACACATTATTTATTCCGTTCCTATTATTTGTGTCATTTGTTTGGGGCTTCGGCATCTTCAGTGCAGACTTTCGAACACTGTTGAGAATCATTTTGAACTTTTCATTCCAAGACCTACATCCAGAAGAAGTGTTTTAGACCTACTAAATGTTTTATAAAGTAAAATATAACCCATGAAAAAAATGCTTACATTACGTACATTAAGCGTTCAGCCAGCTTTTTGTCAGTATTACCCTTCTTTCAGTCCACAAATACAATAGCGTAGCTTTATAAAGTAATGAAACATGCAGAGCTCCACACTATTACATACTTGTAGGCCTCTGTATGGAAATATAATGAGATAAAAGTAATAGAAAAAACACTTATTTGCTTTAAATTTAGGTATCAGTCCTTAGCTTCAGTTTAAACACATGGATACGTTTCATTAATATTTTATGGACATTACATAAAATTACAGTTGTTCTGATCCATGTTTTTACTGTTACTTTCTGCATTACAGTATACTGAAGCCTCACAGGGAAATGACCAGTTCCACGAGACAAACAAGAATATTTCATACCTTTTTAAACACTTAACAGCCAAAAATAGACTCGAAGCCCACAGTCTGAAAACTTCTGACCCACCAATTGAAAGAGTTCTCTTTTTTAACATTTGAGGATAATATGACAGCAACACTATGAACTAGCGATACATATGGGAATATTTAGTATAAAAATATATTTAAAAAAAAATAGGTACAGTACTGTGCTATAGTCTAAGGCAGCCAAGAAAGCTCTAGCTGGCTTAGACTTTTGCAGTCAGTGTGTTTTTGTTTGTAATATGTATTAGAACATTAAAAGAATCACCAACAAACATTAGCAGAGTTAAATGTAACAAAACTGTTTGCTATGAATATGCTGGTTAGAACAACACAGGTTTGGTTCAAGGTCCACGATCACATGGATTTGTTCAGTTCAGGTGATTAGTTAAACTAGTATCGAATTGCATCTGTATGAAATGATGTGAGGGTCGAGGCAGGCAGGATGTAATCGCAGGATCCAAAAGGTTTAATGCTAAAGAACAAGTAACAAACACAAACAAAAACGAGGGGTGTGGGGGTACACAAAAACACGAGGAACTACAAAAACTCAAGATGGTCCAAAGGATAACAAGAACAGGAGCACAGCGGAAACAAAGGGGAAAATTAACAGGTTTAACAAAAACACAAGAAAACCAACACAACCACCAGTTTTACAAAGAACAGCACGACAAGAGGTTTTTACAAAGAATCCTCAAACACAGACTTAAATACAGAGGTACTTATACTAATTAAGGAAATGAGCACACCTGGGCAGGGACGGAGACTTTAACTAAACACAGGTGAGCAGGATAACAAGGGGGTGGGGCTAAGAACAAAACAGACTCACATGGAACAGACACAATAAACAAAGACACATGGAGAATGTAAACAACAACATAGACAAAAACAGGGAGAAGACGAGAACATTACACTGTAGACACTGGGCTTCCTCAGAAAGAGCTCTGGAAATCAGATCACAAAGGGTTAATTATTGCATTTATTCTAATGTTCGAATTTAAAATGAAAATTTAATTAGCTGGATAATTAGCTTTATATGTTGGACGGTCTAATACTTTTGTACAATACTGCTTGTTTTTAATTGTAGCTTTTAAAAAATATTTTCTCCCCAGTTTAGTCTTGTCCAATTCCATCTGCTGTCTAGGGCTCTCTCCGATTACACTATGCTGGGTGAGGGGGTTTGGGTGAAGACCACCATACACTTCCTCACACCACTGTATCTATTCAATTTACTGTTAACCTCTAATGACGCTTGGAGGTTCTGTTACATCAGTTAACATCAGGCGGCATGTGTACCACACCTTAGAAACTTCCTTAATCCACCACTACTAAAAGATGAGATGAAATAAAGACAAATTCCTTCTTTTACCAGCACCCTTCTTTTAAGGATCACTTGTGTCCTTGACAATGAAGAATTGCCACAGAGAAGTCATTGATAAGCATCGTGATTAGATATCTGATCTACACACTCTTCGCATGTCGAGGGACTGACTCTTTAATGAGATTAAAGTGATGAATATGTAACACATGGCCTGCAGGATGATTTGATAACAATGCATGCGAATGCCAGAGCGTTTGTTTTAATAACCTTTCATTCTGACTGCCAGCGCGATTGTGAGACCCCACACCCCACCTGTTGTTCCGTGACATAAATCTGGGAGCGAAGAAGCCCTTGGGTCCGACACAAGTGAGACCAGTAATGCAATACTAGGTATGAATGAGAAATTACGTTTTTGCCTAAGGGCCTGTGACTTGGCATTTGGAAAAGTAAAGAGATTAGAAGTTTTTTTTTTTTTTTATCACATTCGCTGATTTTTAATTGTCTTTTCTCTTTGCTCGCTGTACTGAACAAGCAAAACATGGCAGAGTTTAATTTGGGCTTTTGTCAGAAACTAAATGTTTGAGATGATTCTCAGTGGCCCATGCAAGCAGTTTTAATGAATATAACGATACACGAAGTGCAGAAAGAAAAAAAAAAAACAGAACAGGACACTAAAACCCTGTCTGGATCATGAGGAAGGTCAGGGAGTTTCTGTTTATCTGCTGTTAGGCTGTCTGCTATAGCCTTAGAGCAGCTGCAGCTAGAGACCCAAAGGCAATATCATGTTATAGACAAGAGAAACTCCAGCTTCCTGACTTAAATATGTTGTCTGTCCATGACTGGGCTTAATCAGCAGTGCTGGAAGCTCCACATCTGCTGTGGAGGCGTATGTTCATCTGATTATGTCTACACTTCACTGATTAGCAACTAATCAGTGCAGCTTAGGTGGTTCTTGCATTGCTACATACGTTGAGTTACACGTATCTTACCTTTACATGCTACTGGGTTGAGAATATTCCATTTCTATTCCGCTACCACTCTAGTATCACTGCTGTAATGGAAATGGGGTTGGGGGGGGGGGGGGGGGGTCTTCTTTTTGCAGACCCAAACTCCACTCTCC
>JBBPCZ010000034.1:11802425-11819895 GCA_037974445.1 Brycinus macrolepidotus
TTGGTAACATTTGATTGGCTAGTAACATTTCTATTGGTAACATTTGATTGGCTAGAAACATTTCTATTGGTAACATTCCTCTGGGTACCCACGACCCTAGTGAGGCTTAAGTGGTTACAGAAAATGAGTGAGTGAGTGAGTGAGTGAGTGAGATAGATACTTTACTACTGACTACGTTTACATTTAGCTTGTAACATTTTTATCAGCCAATCAAGATGTCGTTATTTCCTCCAGTCACAAACAGTAGCGTATGATTTCATTTCTTTAACCCTCACAGGCTGCCGCTCTTTTGATATTGCGGTATTAATGACTATAACTATTAGTACAGTTGTTACTTCTGTTATTACTACTGAAATGAAATGATGTAATGATATAATCGATGAGATAGTAAGAGATGTAATGACCCCACTTACTGTGTGATTAATAATTTACTGAATACATTTACATTCAATCCACAGTCTGTTTTGACAGGGCCGAGTCGGCATTATTGCATCAATTTTCTGTTTATTTTGATCTTACAAAAAAATGACGAGTGCAGCCTATAGAGGTAACAGAAGCTGAAAAGTTGAAGCTAATATTGAAGTGTGTATTTGTTTATCATATATCATTCAAATCTAATATAAATTAAGTCCACAGTGAACACAGTGGAATCATATTGTGCCTGATAGATCTAGATATGAACACATGGTTCGGTCACTAAGGAAAGACAAGCCAAACTGATTTATCTCTGAAGCTTCGAAATACTGCAGAACTCGTCAAAACACCTCAGATCAGGTCTCTCGGATCACGCTCTCGTTCCTCACCTTTTTGAGCACGAATTGTTTTAATTGTTGCTCTCGTTCTTTGATGGGTCTTTTGAAGGGTCACAGGATGTCCATTGATTAGGAACGATATATTTGTTATGCAAATTAAGTTAAGGCAATTAAACATGTCACAGCTTTTTTTTTTTTCCTGACTTACCGCCCAATTAGTGTCGCTCGCTGAATCAAATTAATTCCCAGTTATTCTGTCAGAGGCTGCGATGCTGTGTCTAATTAGGCTGATTGAACAAGCAGACTGGGGTCAGTCTCTGGTTCCACTTCCTGAGGAACATAATGCGGGCGGAACTGATCCTAGACCATCAAAACATCCAACTCAAAAATATATTGTAGAAATGGTCTCAGATTACATCCAAGACTGCAGCTAATTTTCTGACAATCGCAGCTGGATGAGTGCCAGTCTAAGTGTGATCGATGCCACACAAATCTGACCCTAGAACAGCAGATGGATCAGGGACAATTGTTACACTTAGCGCAGAAACATATTTCTTCAAACCCGTTTACAATCCCCATTTGCACCTCGTTACAAAAGGAATCATTGTGTTTTACAGGCTGGTAAGTGGTACTGCATCCACACAATCACACATTTAGGTGACAACAGCGGTACAGCATTCAGCGACTAAAAGCCATTATACGATCAACGTCTATTTACTGGAAAATTGTAATTTACACTTCCACTCTCTGGCCACTTTATTAGAAACACCCAACTTGGCCTTCAATTCACCGGCCACCTTATTAGAAATGCCTACCTTGTGCTTCCACTCAGTGGCCCCGTTTTTAAAAGAAACACCCTCTTGTACTTGCATTAAATAGCCACTTTATTTAAAACACCTCTATCTTGCACTTTCACTCTTGGGTCACTTTATTAGAAACACCTACTTTGTCATTACATTCACTGGCCACTGTATAAGAAACAACCAATTTGTGCTTCCCCTCACTGGCCCCCTTTTTTTTTATAAACTTCCACCTCCTACTTCCACTCTCTGGACACTTTATTAAAAACACCCACGTTGTGTTTCCAATCATTGACCCCTTTTTTTAGACGCACCCACCTTACGCTTCTATTCACTGGCCACTTTATTAGAAACACCCACCTTATTCTTTCATTCACTGGCCACTTTATTAGAAACACCCACCTTGTGCTTCCACTCTCTGGCCACTTTATTAGAAACACCCACCTTGTGCTTCCACTCTCTGGCCACTTTATTAGAAACACCCACCTCGTGCTTACATTCACTGGCCACTTTATTAGAAACACCCACCTCGTGCTTACATTCACTGGCCACTTTATTAGAAACACCTACCTTGTGCTTTTACTGTCTGGCCACTTAATTAGAAACGCCTACCTTGTGCTTCCACTCACTGGACCCCTTTTTTTTGTAGAAACACCCACCTTGTGCTTTTACTGTCTGGCCACTTTATTAGAAACACCCTCCTTGTACTTCCATTCACTGGTCATTGTCCATTTTATGAGCTTCATCTAACTTAAAGGTGTAATATTATCCATCTGTTGGACAGTTTGTCAGTTGCCACTGTTGCCCAGATACTACTTGGACGATTCTCAGTGCAGCAGGGACACTGACTTGGCAGTGGTACTGACTTCGTAGTAGTGTGTGTGTGTGTGATGCTGGTACAATGTACCACACGCGGTGTTGCTGTGGATTTTACACACATCCGCTAAGAGTGGACTGTGGCCCATCTGTTGATGCCCAGCTTGTGTTATATCCATCCTCGAGCCCTTCAGTAGTCAGTTTCTGACCACAGAGCTGCTCTTGGCTGGATTTTCTTGAGCGGTGCCACTAACATCATCGATGTTCTCTTTAAGCCTGACTGTCCCGCTATTGTACTATTTCAGCTCTTTCTCTCCCTTCCGGTTCAGACTGCATTAAAGGAACATCTCAAATGGTCTATGAGTTTGGAGACATTTTTGATCGTTCATCCTGTGTTTTCTTCATCCTCCAACTCCAGGCTTAAGTAGAAGACAGATGAAATCGACAGTGTGTCTTCAGCTGGCCTGTAAAAGAGTAGCAGAAGGGAGAGAAATGAAAGCGCGGGCGAGCGGGGAGCAGTCTGACTGGGATTCATTCAGTCCGCACTAAAAGCCTCTCTCTGTCTGTGTGGCCTAATTCAGAGAGAGAGAGCGTCCCTCGAGAACAGCCAGACGGCATGAATGAAGCAGAGGGGAGAGGAGGAAGAGAGAGAGAGAGAGAGAGCAAGAAAGGGAGAGAGAGCAAAGAGGAGAGAGAGAGTGAAAGGGAGGAAAAAGAGATCGAAAAGATAAAGGTTTAGGAAGCGAGCAAGAGATATTAGCAGAGAAAGAAAAAGATGAAGCAGAGGAGACAAAAAAGAAAGAGAGAGAGAGAGAGAGAGAGAGAGAGAAGGAAAAGGAGAGAGGGGAGAGCGGGCAAAGGGGAGAAAGAGAAAGACTGGGGTGAGGGAGAGAGTGTGATAGTGTGAGTGTGCGAGAGAGAGAGAGAGAAAGAAAGAGAGGGAGAGAGAGAGATCGAAAAGATTAAGAGTTAGGGAGGGAGGGAGTGATATAAGCAGAGAAAGAAAAAGAGGAAGCAGAGATATTAAGAGAAAGGAGGAGAGAGAAAGAGAGACACAAGGAAGGGGAGAGAGGGGAGAGTGGGCAAAGGGGAGATAGAGATAGAAAGATAGGGGTGAGGGAGACAGCGTGTGTGTGTGTGTGTGTGTGTGTATGTGAGAGAGAGAGAGAGAGAGAGAGAGAGAGAGAACATTTCACACATAACTTCCCCACTTGCTGCCCGGTGCTCCAGCCCTGCTGCCTGGCTCTGCTCTCTCAGAAATGAGCTTCTTCCTCATAATGAGCCGTTCTCCTCATGAAGCCTGTTAAAGAATGCATGGCAGTCTACCTCCCTGACTATCGCTGCCATGAGACATTTTCTGCTAGGAACAAAGGCCAAAACCATCTGTCTGGACCCAAAACCATCTGTCTGGATTACAGTGTACAGACACAGTTTCTTCCAGGGCACACTTGACGTCATACTCAGCATTAAGAAGAAATCGTGAAATTTGAGGTAGTTCTCTTTAACCCTTAGAACTATCAGTAAATTCTGATTTCAGTAAATGTAAACAGTGTAAATCAGTCTAGAACCGGTGTTGGTTCTCCTACACGCTCGCCATTTGCTGCTCTGTCTCTCGGCGCGCCGCCGCTCGGCCGCTCTCCGGAGCCCCTCCCTCTGCAGGTTTTCCCCACCCACTTGTGGGCGGAGACTATCCTGAAAGTTCTCCCGGGTTCAACGATCTTGTGTTTTTTCTGTTTGTTTCTAAGACCTAAAATACAAGACATTTGATCATTTTTGTTCTTCATGGGCAATTGCGTGTATATACATGTTTTTAAAATCACAATAACTTTGGGTCTATGTGACACAGGAGCACCAAACAAAGCTCAGCATGATGTCTGACACCTCGAGCACCAACACAAACCGGAGGAACTTCCATATCAGGAGTTGTTTTGCCATATTTCATTTGTTGAGCTTCCAGCACAGATTCGTACTTCTCGTTTTCTAAGGGTTAGGAAGAAATCAAGATGTCTGGGGTAATTCAGAGTTTTTCAATGATTTCCCTTCCTATAGTGTATGTTTATGGCTGGCATGGCTGGAAATAATGAACTCTGTTAATAGGGGGTGCCAGGAGTCCTTGGGCAAGACCCCTAATGTTACATGCATTTACCATATCAGTGCACATATTCAGATACATGACTGCAGAAAATCAGATTTGGGCTATAATCCTGTTCTACAGTTTACAAGCACTTAATGAGAGTCTTCATGAGTCACTCAGTAATCAGATTTCTAAATACACAACATGCAGAACTACTGTTGCTTAGAAACTTGGCAATAAATTCACCAGAGCGCAGCACATGCCAAAAAATTAAAGCACTACAGAGCACCACGAAGAGCAATAAAGGGGGCAATAAAGCACCAAAGGGCCACAGAGGGCAGCAAAGACAGTCAAAGGGGGCCAAAAAACCTCAGAGCACTGCCAAGGGCCACAGAGAGCGAAGAGACAGGGCTGTTAAGCACCACAGCCACTGAAGGAAACAGAAAGAAGGCCTGAAAACCTTCATCACTGCTTCCCAAGCCCCACCGGAGCTTCGACTCTGGGGGCCGTCTTGACATGACCACGGAGGTGACTGGTTCTGGGGACCTCTCCCAGAAAGCTCCAGGGTAACACCTGAGGCTCATTTGGGAGGGGGGGGGGGGGTTGTGCTCCCTTACAAAGAGTAAGCATCTGAAGAACCAGTGGAACCATCTGGTCAACAAAAGGGACTGACTGGTTTTTGTTTGTTTGTCGACCCAAAATAAAGAAACCTCAGCTGCCTCCACCACTTCCTCCACCTGCGTCCTTCCTTCGCTCAGCAGTGTACTTCCATTGCACTTTTAATCTTCTTTTATTGATTTTCTATGTATTCTTTTATTTCTTTTATTTTTTTTTACTTCCTACTGTTTTCATGATCAATGTTTTTATTCCATTCCTGTAAAGCACGTTGAATGACCTTTATCTATGATAATAAGCTATAGAAATAAACTTGACGTGACTTGACTTACATTACCTGAATATGTCTTCTATAAAAAACAGCAGTTTTATAAAACAGGGCAGTTTTCCTGTTTGTCTTCTTTAAAGAGGTCTTGTTGAAACTTGTCTTGACTTTGTTTAATTATGACTTTAAAAAGGCAAGTAATCAAATTATGTCTCTTTGAAGGGCTTAAATCATTGAAACAGAATGTTCTGCACATTTTTAATGATAAAAGAGTTTAATTTAGTATATCAACACTGTTTAGTCCCATCTATTCATGGTGAAGAATGCTTCAGCCTAGAGTGTTTTTTGAATGTGGGCACCCAGTCAGGACGGAGTTCATTTACATATATCGGTTTTAAAGACACAATAACAAAAAACAGCCTTAATTGATGTAAAAATGAAATAATGGAATAAGACTATTTCTGATACATCACAAAGAAAATGTCATTTCAGGGAAGAAAATGGTACGATATAGGTGCTTTAATACAGTAACCCTTTGGATTACATTTTTGATGGGTAATCAGTATGTGTACTGGAATACATTTTTAAGTAATCCTCCTAATCCTGAGTATGGTGGTACAGTAAATCCTGATAAGTGTGTTATGGAACCGCTAGCCTCAGTTTGCAGGCAACACGGTTAATATCACCTACATTTCCGATAGTATGATAGTAATAATCTCTATTTTTGTGTGATTTCCTTTTGCTGCTCTTTAACATAAAATTAGCAGCTCTTTCCCTCATCTGTGTGTGATCAGATGTGTCGGTGAGCCTGCTGTCATTGATGGTGACGTCCTGTGGCCTGGCCCTGTTTGGCGTCTCGCTCTTTGTGTCCTGGAAGCTGTTCTGGGTGCCATGGCGGGACCGCTTTCTTCCAGCCAGTCTGAAGGACCACCAGGGCGAGCAGCAGCTCGTCCTGACCGAGGAGGAGCTCCTGGAGCGCGAGTACAGTGCCGACTTCACCAAGGTCTCCTCCGGGCCCATGCTGCTGCCCGAGTCGGCCATGAAAATCAGCCACACATCACCAGACATCCAACTGGAGGCCCAGACCAAGGCCAAGGAGCATAACCATGTGCACATCGCCCGTGTGCAAAGGCAGGTCACTGAGCCAACCTCATCTGTCCGGTAAGTCCTGGCTGGAGCTTTGTTACCTTTTCCTTTTAAACTACAGGCTTGTTGATTTTTTTTTTTTTACAACTGAAGCAAGAATGGGACTTGATTTTTTTCTTAAAGATGAAAGCTTTAAGTTCTGTTTATCAATTTTGGTGGTCTACCAGGTCTTGCATGGTTGTTAGGAGTCCCATGTTCTCTCTGTGTATTTGAAAACATTTTTAAATCCAGTTTTAGAAACTCACTTACTTTCCTTTGATGTTCTCTTTCCTTATGTGAGATAATGATCTCTCCTATAGTCTTTTTAGATGCACATGAGATAGAAATGTCTGAGGCAGCTGAGGTGTGTGTGGGTAGCTGCTTGTGTGTATGTGTCTTTTTAAAGGGGAACATAGTGTCAGTGAAAGCTTTGGGAGGACATAGCTGTGTTTTATGTTTTGTGATGTTATTTGAAAGTAAAATCATCCAAATGGCACATCATGGGTACAAAAACAGTAGTTAGTGAGTGAGAAATTGACATGCAGTCATTGCAGTTTAAGGGGTTAAACAAAGAACATCCACTTATTTTGAGAATAAGGATGTTCTGTCTTTTTCCAAAAAAATATATGTGCTGGATTTATTAATTACCATATGTCACGTACCTTAATCTGAAAGGCTGGATTATCTTCCCTGTTCCCTACTCTGTATCACTAGACACTGCAGCATTTTTTGCTGCTTTTTTAGCAACTGAGCTGGCATTTCTCTCCTGGCGAACACAATGAAGCTTTATTTTCATTAGGGATCATCAGCCAGCTGCCTCGTCCTGTCAGCCTGGCAGATGTGCTGCTGCTAAAAATTAATCACAAAAAACAATCTTGGCTAAATAATCAGAAAGGGATGACTAGCTGTGAAGAAACATTTGCATAGGCAAGATGCATTCAACTGCAATGATTTGGGGATGATCCAAATAACTAATTGATAAAACTAAAATTATTGGGATATTTTCCGACACCAGAGATAAAAGCATTGGTGCTTTGTTTTAATTGTCTAATTCCACCACTGTGACAAAAGTTTATCCAGCCATATTTGTATACTGAGTGTGGTAGCACTTTACCAAAGGGCAGCATCTGTGAGGCTAAAAGTTTGAGATTCATTAGTTTGAATAACAGTTCTTTAAAGAACCATAATGGAATCTAAATACTGAGGGCTGCTGTTGGCCTTCTTGCTGCAGACATAATTCCATTCGGAGGCAGATGAACTTTTCCAACCCTGACTTCAACCCGGCTCAGTTCCAGCGACAGGAGTCTCTTTCTGGTCCTGGCCTGGGCCGGATCAAACCGGAGCTCTACAAGCAGCGCTCTGTGGACACGGACGACGGACGGCACTCGGACAGCTGTGGTCGGCTCCACTTCATCGTAAAGTATGACTGCGACCTGGAGCAGCTGATCGTGAAGATCCACAAGGCTGAGGACCTGCCCGCCAAGGACTTCTCAGGGTCCTCAGACCCATACGTGAAAATCTATCTTCTGCCCGAGCGCAAGACCAAGCATCAGACCAAAGTGCACCGCAAGACTCTGAACCCCGTGTTCGACGAGGTCTTCCTGTTCCCCGTGGCCTACGCCGAGCTGCACACACGCAAACTGCACTTCAGCGTCTACGACTTCGACCGCTTCTCCCGCCACGACCTGATTGGGCAGGTGGTGGTGGACAACTTCCTGGACCTGCCCGACTTCCCCAGGGAAACTAAACTCTGCAGAGACATTCTCTACGTTACTGTGGTAAGACGTTTCCTCAATCCAGGCTGTGCTAATTGTTTAAACTGTATACATTATTCTCTTAAAAATGAAGGCTTCTTCATTGTTCTTTGCTCTTGATTGATATAGAACAAAAGGTTTGATTGGTACAGACCAAACACATGTATATACATATACATATATACATACACACACACTTGCATATATATTAAGTAAGCAAGCAGTATTTATATACTGCTTGCTTGCTGAATTATATAACCAAACAACAAAAAACTTACCTGAAATTCCAAATGTTTCACTGATAAGACCCCAAACCTTTTGCTTTTGTTAATATGGGAGAATTTCTGTTCATAAAGTCATGGCACTCTGGGCACTTGAAGATTCCTGTTGTTTCCATTGAGATGTCCAGTGTGACCTTAGAGACTCCCATGAAGTGACCAGCAGAACTTAGCATTGTCCCAACAACAGTAATAACATAAACAAAGATTTTTGTAAAGAAAAGTTTATTAAATTAGGAATCATCTGTTATGTGCAGAAACACAAATCATACATTTGATTCTGATCAATTATTTAAAGAAACTCAGCAATAATGTATTGTGGGCAAGAATAAATGCAAAATACATTTTCACAATACATTTCCCAATATCATGATACTTTAATTTCTTTGTGAGGTTTGATATGCTGGAGGAGATACAGTGTACCACTAATCTCACCTTTAAAACGAGTATCCAGATATGCTGTTAGTGTTTAAGATTTCACATATTGCTCAACAATTACACTTTATTTGACTCCCACCACTGGTATTCTCCCAACAGTGGAGTGAAACTTTAGATGTCTATGACAAGAAATGGCACCGATCCAGTCCCAGGTATGGGGAGAAAGCTGGATATGAGTCAGGCTGTGTGTATCAAGCACACTGATGGAGAATCAGGTCTTCCTCAGCAAATAACAGGATTCATTATGGAACAGCAGAGCTGTCCTTACTCTAAGGAATTTGATTACAGGGTGCAGTCATTTTCCCTGATTCAACTTAAGCAGTTTTCTGTCAAGAGGCACATTTACAAAAACAAGGCATTGAGAGCTGAAATAAAATCATTGACGTGCTGGAAGTGAGAGTATAGCTGCTATTGACTATAAGCTGTATTGCTGCGATGGCTCTGAATCTCTGGCTGAAACCTGTACTGTATCAGTAAGACAAGACTTGGCTCATATTGGAAATCAATGCGAGGAATTTGTACATCGATAGAAGTGTCAGGTACAATTAAACGAACTTGGGGAAAAACCACAAGCAAAATTGTGCATTTTGACAGCTGAACCAAAAAAAAATCAATGCCTAATTCAATCAAAGATAGAAAGGGTGCTCTGAATTGTCTCAGTTTTCTCATCTGACTTTCAAATAATCCTTTGGAGGAAGAATTTTGTACCAGCAATAAAGCCAGCCAACACCTGAGCGTTGTTATTACACTCAAATCGATGACCGCTGATTGTTTTTGTGTAGAATATGAGAAGCTTAGAGCCATGTCCCTCAAAATCAGCCATCCCAATGTGGCATCAGGCAGATTTCAGCTCTAGAAGGAAGGGTATTGAATAATAAGGGCGTCTGGAATAATTTCTGCTGTAAATATCTTCTTTTTGAAAATTTGCCCCACTCTTCTCCTTTGGTGCTCATGTAAAAGGCTGGAAGAGCCAGGAGTTATTCTGTGGTGAGGAGTGGACTAACAAGTTATGAAATAACTTATAAAAATGGTAATAAAACTTCAATGCAGCTTTCAATAAATGTGTGCCAGAAGGGTCTTTCATCTTTAGTCCCCAATTAGAGGAAATGAGGTGGCCCAGCTGCCCTGGTGCCGACATTAAATGGAGGAGACGGGACTGAAACGAGAGAGCGGCGGAGCACCGGAAAGAGGGAGAGCTTCGTTTGTGTCATTTTGTAGTGGGGGCAGCTTTAAAGTTGATTATTTCTTCATTATTTCTTAATTAGCACCATCATTTCTAATTACGTAATAAGAGTGCAAGGCACCATGGTGTTTTCAAAAGTATCCTCTTTAAGCAATAAAAATGGAGATGAGCTAATTGACCATGAAATTAGGATAATTGGACTGTTTGGACGTGAGCACCTCTCAGTGTTGATCCTCTGTGAGAACATCAAGGCTCTGGACTGTAAATAGTTGAAGGCTCATTTAGTGGGAATCTGTTTTGAAGCATCTTTACAGCGACAGAACAAAGCCAAAACCAGAAATATCTCTCTCACAGAAAGGTCACGTGTATTTCACATGTGGTGTCTAAAACTACATATGTTCACAGGTAAACAAGTGTGAATAATGTGTGATCACATGACACATGAAACAGCATGTGATCACATGATTTTTCACACAAGTGCACTCTTTTTTTAAAGGTGATCACACATTTGTTCATGCAAACAAACACATCACTGGAATCTGCATCAATGAAATAAAACCAGATTAGGAACTGTCGACTGAACATCACTGGTTGCTTCTAACAGACTGTTTTTAAATGAATTACACTTTATAATATCTGTAACTGGATACATTCTGCCCTCACAAGAGTGGGCTAAGCAGGTTAGCAGAAAGCTAACAAGCTAACAGGCTCTAATCAAGGCTGGCGCATCCATATAGGTGAACTAGGCGGTCGCCAACTTTAAGAAGGGTGTCCCCCTGGTCCACACCAGATAGGATTGCCTTCCCCAGTGCTCCAACACTATTGGGCTAGACTTTAAATCTGAAAAATCAGAGCAATAGCTTTCAATAGCTGCCTGATTTGCAATTAGGAATCACAGTACCATGTTTTTAACATGAGAAGAGACATGACTGGGGCAGCTGGTGGTTAGGGAGTTGCCCCCTGCGATCAGAAGGGATTGAATCCTTCTGATCCTTCTGATCCTTGTGTCACCACTGAGGTACCCTTGAGCAAGGTACCGTCCCCACACACTGCTCCCCGGGCGCCCCTCGTTGGTGGCAACAACCTGCTTCACTTGGTGAATGGGTTAAATGCAGAGAAAGAATTTCACACTGTTCACACTGTGTGCTGTGGTGTGTTCACTTTACTTTACTGCGGCTGCATCCGAATGGAACTTCCTTTCCTATCTGCTTGCCCTGATTTCACCTGGTCTATAGCCCTTGCAAGGACAGTGGATAGGAAGGAATTTAAGTCTTTACAGAAGAAGTTATTTGAAACTTACAAAGTAAAGAATGTTACCTGCTTGCCTGTCAGGATTTAAGCTAGAGCTGACATCCAAGACCACTATAGCGCTGAGCTAACACCATCCTAGCTTGGCCCTAGCATAGCACGAAAGCAGGGCATAACAACAGCACATAGCGAATGAATAGGTTTCTTCATTAAATGATGCTATGGACTGGCATCTCATCAATAGAGATTATTTACATTTTATTAATTCCCTCTTTTCTATCATCTTAGGATGTTATTAGTATTTAACATATGGTCTGTTCCCTCTTCACTGTTCCATCCATTAGCCACTTAAAGCATCGCAGGGTGAAGAAAGAAGATGGATACATGTTTTTGAAGTAGTATTGTTAATCACAGCTGGGTGAATGCGGTGAAAGTGCCCAGCAGACCACTCAGTGTCAAAGTGGCTTTTGACATCAGTGTCATCAGTCATCTAAGCTAAGTGTTTTGAGCCTTATTTAAAGGCTCATTAGCATATTGTAGGAACCAGGTGGGTAGTAGGAAGTTCAATGTGCTGAGTTTCATGAATTTAAGTAAGCTTTTCATCGGTTTGTGTTTTTCAGAGCAGTTTCAATTTAAAAATACTTTTACTTCAACTCAGATGCTTACATTTAGTTGCTGGATGTATTAATTTTTCTTTTTGTTCTCCTGAACCACTTGGCTGTTTTTCTCAATTCTCATGTTTGAGGTTTAGCATTTTATGTAAGACCAAAAGGATCTAAAAACAGAAGAACAGAGCCTAACATTCCTCTTCTTATGCTGATAGGAGCTGGATGCACTAAGAATGTTTGTAGTACGGGGGTACTAAGGATGTCCCACTTCTACTACTAATACTACTGGTTCTGTAGATTAGAATATCTACTCAAGTTCAGTTTTGGGAGATACTCTTACTTCTACCAGAGTAAATACTTTATTGATGTGATAACACTTTTACTGAAGTGTGAACTTGGGCTCCTCTGGTATGGGCTGCACATGTTCAGCTCAGTTCTGCTTGGCAGGGGTACAAATATTTGACGATATATAACCATCTCCACAGATCCTTTTATGCTTCAAGAGTTGGAACATAAAAATATACTTTGTGTGCATAGTTAATGATCGCCAACATTGAAGTGACCTACATGCAATGTGGCAAGACAGGCTTTGCTTTGATAAGAGACTGTAGCTCTAGAGACGTTTGGCATTTCCACAGATGTGCAGCCTCTGGGGCAGCATCGAGCTCTATGGGGAAACTGATTAATGTCTAATAATATTCCCATAGGAACAATGCATCCACACCTGTGACATTTAGATGTCTTCAGATAAGAATGTATAGTGAGTTTTCATGAGGTTTTATGTACTAGAATGTCCTACAAGGCTGCGGTGGGCTGGCGCCCCACCCAGGGTGAGTCCCTGCCTCACACCCGTAGCCCACGGGATAGGCTCTGAGTAGCCTAGTAAGGAATAAGCGGTTACAGAATATGGATGAACGAGTGAATGTCCTACAAGGCACAAAAAGCAACTATATGACCTGGACATGAGTGCCTCACCAGTGGTTCCTCTCTGAGAAATGTAACACAATGGATTTACCTAATATAACGTACTGTTGTAAGCGAGACTTTGTGCACTTGTGGTCAATTTAGATTTTTTTTTTCTGAGTGAAAAGAAGTTAATACAACACTTGTATTACTTCTTTACAAATGAGAAGAAGTTAATATAACACCTGCATTACTTGTTCTCAAAATTCTGGAAATATAGAAGATAAAAATAAAACATCTAAAAATACCTTTTGGTGGGTAATATTTAAATCCCATTGTAGAAGTTGTTAGTGTATTTAATATAACAAAAATTGTTCATATGGCAAGGAATACAGAAGGTGGTGCCAGATTTTTGAACAATAGCGGAAATGTGATACATGTCTACACATTTTGATGGCTTTTTTTGTAGAATTGAATATATTGGAATTAAATGTATAATATGTACCATGCGCAGGAGTTTGGGCAACCTTTCAGTCTCTCCACTGTTCTTCTCAGAGCTTATTTTTAGACCTTAATCCTAATAAGGTGTAGACAATTCCAGAGTGTGATAAATTCTGTGACCTTTTAAATATCTCAGAGTTTTGTGATTACACTTAACAGCCATGGGCTTTTAAGTAGCGGACTGAAGATCCCAAAATGAAAGATAATTGACTCTTACAAAGTCAGAGAAGACTATAAAAGCTAGGTAAACACTTCCTGCTTAGAATTTCACTTTCCAAAATGTCATTAAGAAATGGAAGCTAAGGAGATCTGTTAAAGTCAAGAGAAAAAAAAAACAGAAAAAATTGCTTATATATTTGTCAGGAGTGCAAAGCAAAACCCCCACACCACTACCAAAGGACCTACAGGAAGATTTGGGAACAGTGATACCATGGCTTACTCTGTAGTGTTGTTGGATAAACATCCTCTACATGGAAGGATCATGATGAGATCGTCACCTTAACTGTGATCTCATCACAAAAGTGAGCTCTTTTGGGTAAAAGACAGCAAAGGAGATGCAAAAAAAAATGCTTTGCCAGCTGTTATGCATGGAGGTGAACCTATGGTTGAGTGGCAGCCACTGGTATAGGAAATGGATAGATTGAAGGAAGAAATGGTTCCACTACATTCAGACAAATCCTGGAAGCTAATGTCCTACAGTCAGTGAAGAAACTGAAGAAGAGAAGAGGCTGGATATTACAAGAAGACAATGATCCACAACTGACATCAAAGTCTACTTCATGAAGGAAAATATTAAGGATTTCAAACTGGATTTGATTGAAAATCTGTGATTAAATCCTCAATCAATATCAAGATTGGTTAGATCAACCTATTCATATTTCTGAACTAGAAACATACATTTCGAAAACAAAGCTATGCCAAAAATAGAAGGACAGTTCGCTGTACAGCTAATAAACTTATACTTCAGATAAATGGGGTTCTTACTAATTTCTGATTAAAGGACACCCAGAGTTATGCACATGCCACATTGTTTTATTTTCTCCAGCTTAATTTTAGCAAATTTTTAATAACTGCACATCAAATTATTCTTTAGAAAATCATATATAAGTGCAATCCGTTTAGAAGTGGTGTTGACTTCTTTTCACTTGGAAATTGGACCAGGGGGACCAAACTATCATACAAAAATGTATAGATCATAAAATTCATTACTTCAGTACGATTAGTATCTAAAAGTGAAAAAATAATTAGATAAAAATGAGGTGTAATTAGATCAAATTGCCTGGATTTAATCTGTTGTGTCTGGACCAGTGGTGCAAAAACTGAGGGAACATGTTTGAATAATCAAATTTTACATAGAGGGAAATATAACAAGCCATGCTTTCTAACAGAGTCACAGTTAAAATGGCATTATTACTACACATGTTCCTATTAAACTGTAGTGTCACTTAATCAAGGTACGTAATTGATATTTAAGCTAATGTTTCATCTGAAATGTGTCTATTCTGACGCCACTGAAGATTTCTTGAATGACTCCATAATGGCTCAGAAAAATGAACTCATTAAGCTTTTTATTATTTAGCTTATAAAACTCAAAAAGTTAATGGGATTTCCACTGTTATTTAAGAGTCTGGAATTGCTTTTTGTATCGCTTGCCATATTAACCTTTTTATTATATTATATACTTCTACAATATGGATTTAAATATTACCCAACAAAAAACATTATTATATGTTTTATATTTGTATTCTACAGTTCCACAATTTTGTAGACAAGCAATAAACAAGTTATTAACACTATTTTTTGTCAACTTATCTGCCTTGAGATTGGCTCTGTTTTTACTGAAATATTAGATATTCAGGATATTCATTTAATTATATTCCTATTCTCAATGACATGCAACTTTCTTAGTCATCTCTGAGTCATCTATGGCTCTGTTCAACATTCTGGACACGCCTAAAATTTCTCCAGCTCAATTTCAGCTCCCTGATGTCCTAATAATGACTTGAAACCTGTGAGGTTTCGCAGAACGAGCGTATTATAATCATTTTCTACACTTGTCCGGGTTACATTACGGGATGACTGAAATACATAGGGGTGAAGAGGCTTGTTGAAAAATACAATTATGCAAGCAATCTTATTCAATATTTCTCATTTGTTAGAGTTTGTTTACTCACTGCTGACCTGCTGAACTGAACTGCTGAACAGTTTCTAGGTAATTGCAGAGATAAGCTCCGGTGCCTAGTTCGTTGTTATAAATTGGATGAGTGTTAGACCGATGTAATTATAATGGTCATCTGCAAACAGATTTTGAAACATGATCTTTGAGCAGATCCTCAGGAGCTGGCAGGAGTTTGAATACTGTGGATCTGCTTCAAAGTGACAGCAGCAGACGCATTACAGGCCTTTCTACAGGCCTTCATATGTAGGCCATATCTCTGGGGACGCACTACGAGGGACTGGCATTCACTAAGGTTGCACATATGTAAATACATAAATCATTTTCCACAGTCCTGATTGTTTATTTAACATTCCATGGGGAATAGGGGGGGTTGGTGTCCTCCCATTAAAATATAAATGGTTAAATGTATATCTGCATGTCAGAATCAGAGTGAAGGACTGAGTGACATCGAAATGAGTGGGAAAAGTTTTGTTAGAAGGCACATAGTATGTCAAATTTGCATGTGGTGCTCTCTCAGAGGATCAAAAGAAGACATTGGTTTCACATTAGTTCTTCATACACAGCTCAAAATGGAATGTTTTCTCTTTGTTTTTTCATTTCACTGCCTCTAATGCCTCTAATCTTGACTTAATCTAAGCTTTAGACCATAAATGTTCAATTTCCAGTCCTTGATAGATGGGCATTGAAGGCACCCAGCCATCCCTTTACTTTGGACAAGATCCATTCAAGCTCATGAGTTCCACAAATTGTCTAGTTAACTGCCAGCAATCAGCAAAAGCAGAGTGTAATTTGGATTTGAGGGCCAGTTTGGTGTACCTCTGGGCTATATTATGGGACCAATGATGTAGACGTGAAGTGCCCTGTTGAAAAATACAATTATGCAAGCAATCTTAATCAGTATTTCTCATTTTGGCCCAATCTTACTCATGTCCATTTCTTAGGAACCTCTTTCAGAAACGATCTTTCCTTTCTTGCTTGAGTTTTCTTATTGCTGACCTGACTGAAAAGAGTTCTAGATAACTGACACCATTTAACATCATATTTCCAGGGTGTGTCCAAGCTTTGCTGTCTAGTTTGTTGTCACAATTGGGATTAGAGGTTTACTTTGTAATTTTAATAGTCATCTGTAAACAGACTTTGAAATGTTATCTTTGAACAGATCACATTAAAACATGCTCATGTTAAGGCTTGACAGAGCTAGCCCAAGGGGAGAAAACTTGATGTGGCGAAATTGTCCTTTAAGTGCTCAAAAATACCAAATAAATTCCTCAGTGATATCAAGCTCTTTTCATGAACTGCTTTAACTTGATTTGTTTTGTGAGAATTATTAGCATTGAGGTGTATTCCAGTCACTGTAATACTGTGAGGTTTGGTGAGTTCTGTTCAGTAATATCTGGACCTCTATAAACAGTTGGGTAGTATTGGAATACACATAACCCTGTTATGTAATCAGCACAAAAAACACTGTATGTGTATCTGATACAGAGAAAAGGCAGTATTCAGATACACCAGGCGCAAACAGGGAGATTACAAGCAGGCACTGGTCCAAATCGAGGGTGGGAGGGTTGAGGAGGACATGTTTCCCATTTTCTGAATGAGATCAAATTTGGGGTGTATGGCCTGTTTTATTAGTTTCATTTTTGAGAAGGATCTTTCAATAAATTCCCACACACTAATGACATTGAATTATCACTGTAAGCTGAAAAGAGTGAAGGCATGAATGAAAATGTGCTGAACTGCAGGATAAACCGGATCTGCATCTGTGTGCTGCTCATATCAGAACATACAGCCATGGAAAAAAATAAGAGACCACTTTTCCCTTTTTTCTGTTCACTGTTTGTACAATTTGCGGCAGTGTGTGTGTGTAAAATGCACAGGTTGCTATTCTTTTCTGAACTATTGCAGTGTGAGCTGTGTATAAAATAAGAAAT
>JBBPCZ010000034.1:11819995-11847346 GCA_037974445.1 Brycinus macrolepidotus
TATTGGAGTAACATTTGACCAGTGGTATCTGTACTTTCACTTAAGTAATGAATGTGAGTACTTTGTCCACCTCTGTTAATGGGGAGGTGAAGAGTCAAGGGGTCCCAAACTCCAAATGGATCTAGAAGATCTCAGTATTCATCTAGACTGTTTTCTGAGTAGTATGAGCGAGTTGAAGAGTCTAGCATGTCTTGAACAACATGAATCTGATTGGCTGCTGTTGTTTTGGTGTTGTGACCCACAGTTATGAAGTTCAAATTAACAGATAATGTTTTACTTGTCCATCAGAATTCAGAAATGGAGCATTGATCTGCCATGCCTTCATAAATTAAATAGTTTACAAAATGTTTTTACCCATAATCATTGGTTGACGTGTGCCAGAATATGAATTTATAGCTCTTCCCTTTTCCTCTTAGCTACTGTCACATTCATCAAATATCTTTCAAAAATCATTATTGCAGCACAATATTTACTGCAGTAAATTTAAGTAACACATCATGAAGCAATGGAGCACTTGGTGAGCAATCAAACATCCATGACACAAAAACTCATGACAAACATTTTTATTGTGCCAGTGATGTTAATTTATGATGATCCAGTTAAGCCAGTTTTTTAGACGTCTTTTTTCACTTTACTTGCAGAGTTTACAGCTTTCGTCAGAGGTGAAGTAGGCCTTTTTTCTGTATGAACGGTCAAAGCTAGACATTAAAAATCAAGCAAAAATGAAAAGCAGTCCAAAAATGGACCAGATGGAGAATTTTGGCTTTGTCTGATTGACTCATGTCAGCCAATATCGAATGAAAGGTCTAAACAGCTCAGCTAGGAATTCCAGAGCGCACTTCGAAGGGTAGGACACCGTGTAGAGCAAGAAAGAATGTCAAGGCAAGGGGCATTCATTTTAAAATTGCAGTTTTATTCCAAATAAAAGCATGCCTTATTTGAATACCTGATTAACTTCACCAAACATTTAATGACATTTTCAAATGTTATAAGCATTAGCAAATTATACCCGACATCCTCCAAGATGGGGTCCAAAAATCAAAGTCACTTTGGAAATTAGTTTTATTGTTTCCATTTATATCTGGAAATAAGCAGAAAGCTTTAAAATGAAAGAAAATGAGTGAGAGGAAGCACAAATATAGAGGATTCTGCACTATTTCTTGGTCACTGTTTAAATTTAAGCACATTTATGACCTTGACCTCTGGCGTTGACCTTTCTATACATTTTTTTGTCTTATTTCTTCAAATGAGAGTGTTCAGGCCGAGTGTACACTGTCCTTAAAGTGAAAGGGGGGACATTTTTCAATATTTCAAATGCTTCTACATTTCACTCAAAAAAACTATAATGTATTTGTGATGAAAAAGTTATGAAATTAAAAAAAGAGTGTAGAACAGAAGCATTTTGACTAGTGGCCTCAAACTTTTGGGACTTCATTTGTTTTAGCGGGGTCACTTTCACTTTCCTTGTGTTCAGCTGAAGTTGTCCTGCTGAACCTTTTCCTGTCTTTATTTAATTATACACCTTTGAGAAGACAAGTAATCTGAGAGACACAGAATGTAATTAGATTACATTACTTTAATACAATAGCACTTAAGATTAGGATACAAGTATGTTTTCAAAGAGCTCATACCTGCTCTTGTGGTTTTATGCACCATACACAATCATAACTCATTTTTACTTATTATTTTCTACCCTCAGTTTATCCCTTAGAATCAAAAGAGCACAAAAACGGGGTTTTCCATGATTGAGGCCCTTTAATAGGTCATTAGTAAACTGTGCCGGAACATGTTTTTAAAGTAACCCTCCCAACCCGGCCTATAAATAAAACACAAGCTAGTTAATGTATGTAAAGGGCAATCCATTTCTCTCAGCTGGAGAGGAAGAAGAAGAGAGGGAGAAAGACTGAAGGATCTCTAATCCGGAAGAGTAAAAGGTCAATCATGATGATTTAGTGCCCCTGAATGAGCTGTCAGGAAGGCTCACCTCTGCAGCGGAGACAGTTTCTCTCCGATGAGTCTCAAAACGTAATGACATGTCTGGAGGAACAGAAATAAATGTAGAGAGTGAAATAATTGTACAAAGACATTGAAAGTCCTGTTCTTAAGATAAGATAAGATAAGATAAGAACTTTCTTTATCCCGAGGGAAATTCTTTTGTCATGAGAATGTTCAGTGTAGCAAGAAGTATAAAGATAAGGCAAGCAAGAATTTTTTAAAAGTCAATAACAATAGTGCAACCAAAAATGACAAAAAAAAAAACAAAATAATAACATAAAATAGCATAACAAAATAAAATGACTGTAACTTACACTGCTGTGTGTAAGATTTAGTGTGGTGAACCAGGAGATCAGTAGGGCAAATGGTTTATGAAAAGTGACTTAGTGTTCGTGCCATAAAAATATAATGAATGCAGTAAAATGAAACAGCAGCAGGTGATGAGGAGATGAGACTAACACAGCGTATTAAGCAGCTGAGTTGAGTTGTATTGCACAAGCAGCTGTGCATGGTTTTGCGGTTCACTCTGCACTCGCAGTGCTAGTTGTGGTGGATGGTGGAAAAGTGTTTGCATGCATCAAAGCATATCAGTTTGCAACATCACATTTCTCAGACTTGGCAACAGGGTGAGATGTTCAAATTTGATCTGATCAGTCGTGTCTGTTTATCAGAGGAGAGCCCTCGGGGCCTTCCGGGCTTTAGTCATTTCTGGGAACTAAAAAATACATGCCTGTCATTTTTTAATTTAACGCTCAGAACTACCCTGTTTGGAAACAACAGTTTTAAATGTTTGAAATGTTTTCTTTCTTACTGAAGTATCTAAGGAGATTTCCCATTAGGTCTTTTTTAAACAGTATCAGACCTGATCTAAGCCATTACATTGTCTATTGAATCGGTTAGATATCCAGTGACATCATAAACATCTCCATTAGCTTGCAGAAGTAATTCATTCAGTTTTCCAGTGTCTTTTCCTCCCATTCTTCTTCTTCTTTCCCTTTGACTCTCTCTGTATTATGTAGTGTGGCAAGTCCTGAGGTTCTTTAAAGGAGGCATGTTTTGTCACATCTTTTTCAATTAAATAGCTTCTTGTACTCATTAAAAGACAACTGTAAAGACCATTCAATCCCTTACTTCAGTCTTTGTATGGTATGTATATACTCTTCTGTTAAGGACAGCAAATTTTCTGGGTGTTGGTTTATATGGTACTGAACACTGCTTTCATTGGCCATCTTAGTAGAGGGGCGGAGTAAGGGGTGTGGCCAGGGGTAAAATTAGTATTTGTTATGTATGTGTGGCTGGGGGTAGACTCAGTAGTTTCATTGTTGCCATGTGCGTGTGTGTGTGTGTGTGTGTGTGTGTGTGTGTGTGTGTGTGTGTAAGGGAAGAAGTGAAATGTTTGGGGGGAGTGATCTTTAGTATCAATGTATCTCTTATGTGTGTGTATACATTGTATACATATATATATATATATATTTATGAAAGCAACAAAAATGTTTAGTTTAGTATCTCCTTTAAGGAATACCTACAAGTGCCCTACAATCCATGAATGTTAGTAGGGCTCGTTTAGCATGGCCACATTGACGTCAGGCTAATTGGCGTTAATTCATTACTAGCTATGTCAGCCTTGTCGGGTGAAGTATCCCTTTAAGAGGGCCTTGGAAGAGCGTGGAAAGGTTGAAGGTCCTCCGGGGGGACTTGGATGCGCCTGGATAATCACACAAGATAGACCGCCTCTACTCTCTCTCAGCCATATTGAACCTCTTCACAACTACGCTGTAATTTCATTGACAGCGCACAAGTGACCATAATTTCACCACTGACTTGATTTAAGTGCTTATGAGAACGGAGGCGACTGTTATCCTATAGTCTACAGATGGAAGGGCGTAATTGAATTAGCCGAGCTGAGAGGAATGGGCAGTTTCGCAAAGGTCCAGCCCTTAATGTCTCCCTCGCACAAAGAGAGTGAGTGCTACAATCATTTGCAGCGGGTTAAAAACCCAGGCGCCGCTCCAGCCCACAAGGAGCAGGAGAGGGGCGCGTTGTCATGGAGGCACGTAGGGGAAATGTCACCTTGCTTCACGCTCCGTCGTTAACACACTACATCAAATCGATCTGTTTGAATTATTAAATTGATACTTATTCTCCAGACGGAGCAGAAAGGTGTTCGGAGTTTCCCCGCTCAGTAACCTGGCCTGATTTTCTGCTGTATTCGGCTTCCCATTCGTCATCCTAACGAAGCAGGCAGGGCCCGTATTGATGCAAAAATGGATGCTCCAATTCCCGATTTTAATTTGTTGCAAAAGAGCTGACCCTTTTGCCCTTTTGGCTAATGAGGACCGTGCCTTGAATGGAGAAGACGCTGCCAACATGAGGAAGCATTATTTACAGAAGGCCTTTCCCAAGACATTAATTACAATACACAAGCAATGAAGAACACAATACTCCAACGAGCCAAAAGCATTTCTTTGATCTCCATGGATGGTTCAGTTCATTTATTGACTAGCCTTGATTTCAAGGTGAAAGAATCACCAGGACAGGGGGCCTCACTGATCTGAAATCAGGTCAACTTGTTTTAGTAGCAACATTTAAATCCATGTCAGTCCTTGTCCTCTAATCAAATAAGTGTGATTTAGCTGGAATTTAGTGCTCACACATCAACACATTCATATTCACAGCCAAACTGTACCAGATACAGAGGGTATTTATGTTTATCAATGCAGTCTGGCTTTTAGCGTTTCAACATAATGCATTCTCCATCAGAGCTGCTCACAGTGGTGGTGCTGGGAACCAGATGTCTGAAATGCTTTACACCTCTAAAAGCTCCATAACAGAAAGTCATTACATGAAATGCTGCCTGATGTGTGAGACATTGTTTTACGATGGTTTTAAGAAGATATTGGATTGCAAGACGTCATAAAGTAAAGTAGTAGCCAAAGAAAACTATTTATTTCAGATTTGTTGCTATTTTACCATCATTAACATTATAGATAAAAAGTCTGAAAGCATGTAGGTTCGCTGATGGGTTTGGGCATAAATTAAATGGCTAATTTTGCATTTTAGATATGGTTCCTATCACTTCTGTAGGCAAATATATTATATATTAGGCAAATATTTTGAAAATGTCTGGATATTCTGGTAAAGTGGGTCAATAACATATTCCATCAGTGACCAACAGACATAAGGCCAGGTTTTAGCATTAAGTAACAAGAACATTAGTTCTGACCTCTAATAGTAGAGCTAGTCCAGTTATCTTGTTCTAACTAGATCAGTCATTGTTCCTTAAGCCTCACCACACTGAAATATCCCATCAGTAACGTGAAAGAGTCTGATAAAGCCACAGCAGGCAGACAGAGAGTGCCATATCAGTCTTTGAAAGATGCAAGCTAATTACTGTTAGCTGATCTTCCATATCTACCTGACTGTGTGCATGTATTTACAGTATATCTAACTGTATGTAAGTGATCCCCGTATTTAAAAGGTACCCCTGTAACTAACCCGCTCCAGCACTACCTGTTCCCTCATAGGTGGGTGGTAATGAACGCTGTTCCCAGCCTGGCAGGCACAGTCGGGGGACCTGCTCTGATAATGAGCTTCTCTCTGCAGCTAGCCCCCCCTGACCTTTCAGTACTGAGATAATAAATGAAATCTCCCACAGAGAGAGAAACCTGTGGGTCCTGAACTGCCATGAACTGCCCAGAGCGACACTCATTTATCATTACGGGCCCTTAGAGCTCGGCGGACACGCTCAGGCAGGGAGACTGGATGTGTAAACCAGAAGTCAGCCAAGTGAGGTGTTAGCAGACATTGCCCTTTTGTGTCTATCCGAGATGTGGATCTTCTGGTTGACTGAGGGAACCTGGGTCCCTGGCTTATTGTCCCTCTATTCTACCAAAATGGGAGGGTGAAGGCTATCATATCCTTCCTCCGAGACATGTGAAGCACCACCATCTTCTCAAACAGCTGTCAACACAATGTCATTGGACAGCTCAACAGGCTTAGAGAACACCAACTTAAGTCAGCATGATTGATCGCACTCTCTCTCAGGTGGGAGGATGGCCCTCCCCCTCCCCCATAAAGATGCAAGTCAATGTGAGTGTCTGCTTGCTGACTTAAGTTGGTGTTCTCCAACTTAAGACATGTGAAGCACCACTGCATCTTCTCAAACAGCCACCAATGCAAGTTCAACAGGCTTGGAGGAGAACCAACTTAAGTCAGCAAACAGACATTCACTCTGGCTAGCATCATGTTGGGAGGCCATCTTACCTCCTGAGAGAGAGTGCAGCAGTCAGTCATGCTCTCTTGAACTCCTGTCTTCGATGGCTGTGGCATCACAGGGGAACCAACATCCTGAAGATAAGGTTAAGCCTTACATGGAATGCTGAATTGTTGGGCTTTCCAATGCCACAAAATCGTAGGATACGTTCATGTATTAACAAAGTTCTTTATAATGAAACATTATATCATACCTGTGGTTCCCAAGCACATTGATTCTTATTAGGAACTCCTGCCCTGTAGCTTCATGGCAAAGCGTGTCTCTGCTAAAGCCTCCGTGCTCCACTTGCGGCTTTTGATGGTTAATCGTGCTGAACAATCACATCTGTAGTGGATGCATTCACAAGTGCTGAACACAACATCAGTAGTGTTTTATTAGCGCCTTCCAAAGAGGAGCTGAACTGGACTGTGTGTGTGTGTGTGTTTGTATATGTTAATTCCAACCGTGGCATGATGCGACTTGTTCATAGCTGGCTACTTTTAGCTTTGACATTTTGTTCTGGGTAAACAGCAAGTGGATTGTAGAACGCATGCTTATAATTTTACCTGCTTTTTCATTAAAATTTATTTCCATTTATATCAGAACATAGAAGCCAGGTCTAATCTGGGAAGTGCAAGATTAGAGTGCAAACTAGTCCCCCCCTGATGTCAAGCTAGTGTCCCTGACATAGATGATGTATTGTAAGAAGGAGAATATTGTGGATAAAATCAGGCAAAAATGTAGGCTCAGTTTAAGGCCTTATTTCATAAAATGACAGGTGCAAACCCCTGTGATTCTTCGCTGGGTTTTATTTTAAATGTACAAAAGCCTGGGAAGGATGGGTGGGTATTGTTCTATTTTTCTGTTTTGTTTGTATATTATTGTAAATAATAATAATAAAAAAACCTTGAACAAACCCCTGTGCTAGCAAGCTATTTAGCTTTTGTGTTGAACTAACATATTCATGAGACCCCCTCGCTGTTGAATTGGGTATCTTATTAAATGATGGGGGTACCAGTGGTTACACTTACAGTACATGTAGTATCACCATATAAAATAATTATAGACACCAGCTCTCTGTTTAGCTAACATTTATCTACATTTTGCTCAGAGGGTGCTTATTGAAATACATTAGCTGGGGGGCTTTCACCGACATTATATAAACTATGTTAACCTGTTAACTGCTGCTACCTTAACTGTGCTTTGGCCCTTTAAGCATTATGTTTTTCAACCTATTACATCTGTGACATTCACAGAGGCAAACTGTGCAACCCCACGAATGATTTCATGGAACAATATCCATGGTTCAAGGTGAAGTGCCTTGGTAGGGGGGACCACCACTGTTGGTGCATAAATTGAGCTTTGTAGCCAGACTAAACCTTTTATCATGCTAACAAGCACAACCTTTCCATTCAGTGATAGCCACCCTAGCATTTCTAGATGAACCATTCCTTTAAAGGCTAGCGAGTCATGTTCAATTCAGCATCACAGATCAAATTCTACCTCAAGGTCTGCGTAAGAGGCCTTCATGACAATTAGCCTTTGGTATATGAGTGCATTAAGATGGTTCCGAGTGATCAGACACTTAGTAATAGTAATGGTACGGGCTGTAATTTGCTCTTGGCAATGCTACCATAGAGTCTGGAGTGGATGGGAGTGTTTTCCATTAATGTATATCAGTGAATAATTGGGAGCACAAAGACGTTCTGGCAGCTGTGTGGTTGGGCAAAGCCTGGCTGCATTAGAAAGCCATTTAGGCTACGTACACAATGATTTATGACTTATGCACAGTTTAATGACTTATAAATCCACCCTCTTCCATCCTGTTGAGTCACTGGTGCTCAGATAGGAACCAGAGTGGAAAAAGTGTACGGCTTAATTGACGGTGTGCAAACATAATTATCTCTGCAAAGGTTATTGCATGCACACACTCGTGCGCGCACACATACACATACATATATACACACATACACATACATATATACACACATACACATACATATATACACACATACACATACATATATACATTTTTGTCAGAAAATAAATATGCACTCAAAGGTGTGTGTAGAGGATGTACTTACAGCACACCATGACAGGCAGTGTCAGATCATACAGCTGCAAATCTATTACTAACTGGTCTGTTGAAGCAGTCAGTGACTTTTAACACAAAAAAGAGTGGCATTGCAAAAAAGTTTCTACTTTACTAGAAAACGTGAGTGTGGGGAACTGTTATAATCTATATTCCAAATCAGAACCATGGCTTATCAAGCAATATGAACATTCGGAAGAAACTGCTGAGCAGCAGGGCTGTGATAGGCTCTCTTAGAAACAGTGATGTAACAGGCCTAAAGATAGAGGGAAGTGATCTAAGGGAAGAATTTGTTCCTCAGCTCAAACTGTTCAGTAGGAATGTCCCAGACCTCTTCGCTGACTGATACTGAAGCACAAATTGTCATTCAAAATAAAAAAGCATGCTACACGTCATAGCCCCCAGACTCAAAGGCCTTCACCCCAGGACAATATGAACCCATCCACAAAAATATTATACGTCAGATGCCACTCCAGAAGTTTTTCATTATAGCACTCTCTCAGTTATCTTTCTAAAAAATCCAAATCCGACCTATACAGGGGTCTCCTGCTCATCTATCCTCCAGACCAGTTTGACCACAATTGACCTCTTGCATGTTCTGCCCACCCCTTACCAAAATCTGTTGCTACTAACTACATACTCTAATCTTATCCTACCATTGCTAACTACAGACTCCTGTCCTCCAGATCTGTTCAACCACCATGTATCACCCGCATGTGCCAACCACCCCCCCCCGACACACACACACACACACACACACACACACACACAAACTCCAGCACAGTTAGTTAGCAGATGCTGCTACTAACTGTAAAGTTTGTCACGTGTGAACACACCACAGCACAGCACTCAGTGTGAACAGTATGAAATTCTTCTCTGTATTTAATCCATTCACCAACTGAAGCAGCAGGCAGCCAGCGATGCAGCACCTGGGGAGCAGTGTGTGGGGGCAGTACCTCAGTGGTGTCATTGGGATTCAAACCCACAACCTGCCAATCACAGGGGCAGATCCCGAACCACCAGGCCACCAGCTGCCCTATTAATTACAGACTCTAATTGATCCAAGTCTGTAAACTAAAGCCTCTTCTTGTTAATCACCTCCATGGTAATTCTTCAGTTCTCCCTCAGTGTCAACCAGAGGAGGATGAGTTTGCATTAGTTCCTCCCCAAGTGCCTTCCTCCAGCTCCTGTCCCCCTCGACTTGCTCGCCAGGGGCTCGGACCGGTATTCTGTAAAGCAACAACATCAGTTGTAAAAAGCACCATATAAATAAATTTGACTTGACTTGACTTGACTTGTTTCATGTAACAACTCCCAAGCCTCACACCCGAAGCCTCAGGATTACATGAAACCATGCACATAAATATCCAAAAACAGTCAGATGCCATTCAAGAACTCCAAGCCAAACATCAAGTTCTCCTCCCTCGACTCTTCTCAATCAATTATCTCATGTCAGCATTAGTATCAGTGAAGTTGCATGATGATGTTTGCATGGTGTGTTCTTGTGAAAATCGTGCTATTTTTAGGGAGGTGTTAATTAGAGAGCAGGTCTCCGCTTGAGGGTGAGAAAAGGAAAACTAGAGCAGGGGGAGCAGGATTCCCTGATGTTGGAACTGCCTCTCAAAATCCTCAACTGTTCCCACACTCAAGCCCAGACTTCCACCCAGCAGAGTCAGCCGTGAGAACGTGCCACATGCATCCAGAGTGTCTGAATCTTTTTAACACAATTACAGTCAGCTGTGTGCTGTTTGTTCCCAATCAGGAAACACATCTGTCTGATTTTTTGACACTTTTGAGCGCTAGAGAACACTGTTACTTATCCAGTGCCGATAATAAACTGAGAGTTTGTCCTAAAATACTGTTAGAGCCATTTTTCGGTCTGGGGCAAACCATGATCAGTCATAAAATGTTTTTACAAGGAGGACTCATACGATGTTATCAGAAATGGAAAAGACCTGAAAGGCTACCCACCCATTGACAACGTTCTCCATATTGGAATAGACACATTGGGCCACAGGCACATCGCCCTGAGGATGTTTTACAAGAGTTTCTGTTTATTCTTAAATCAAATTAAATTAAATGACCCTTAAAGTCATGCATGAACACATCACACAGCATGAAAAATGTGAAATTCTTTCTCTACATTTAATCCATTCACTGAGTGAGGCAGTGGACAGCCACCAATGTGTGGGGGCGGTACCTTGCTCAAGGGTACCTCAGTGGTTCCAATGGCAGTCCTGGGATTTGAACCCACAACCCTTTGATCACAGGGGCAACTCCCTAACCACCAGGCCGAAAGCTTCCTCAAAATCTCCTCGGAGTGTAGATTCGAACCGGCACCTCTTTTGACTTTCTTCATTCAGCGCGAGGCATTCTACCACAGAACCACTGAGGAGGTGTTAAGAATGGGCTAGTACTGATTAGAGCGTGGTATTCTATACATTTTTCCAAAGTTCTGCGTAATTAAATGTTTAAGGCATGTGCAGAATTCCATAATGGACAAACTGTGGACTATACAGGTGTTGAAACTGAAATGTATTATTAACAGCTTAGGTGTTTAAGAGAGGGGAAAAGATAATATCGGACTGGTATCGCTATCATCAGATACTCGAGGTTGTGGTATCAGTATCAGTATCGGACATGAAAAAGTGGTATCGTGCCACTCCTAGTTTAGATATGGCATTCAGAGAGGGTTTGGTGTGAAATGCTCCATTCCAGACAAGCTTACAGTCAGAATTGTTCACAGTGGTGGTGAATGGAACCAGACATCTGAGGACTTTAATACCTCTAAAAGCTCCCTCACAGAAAGTTATTATATGGAATGGTTATGAATACTATGATATTTTTTTTACATTTTAAATATATATATATATATATATATATATATATATATATATATGAGTTCCTAGAAATTGATTTGGAGATTTTTTTTTTTTTCCAGATTTACTGTTTCCATTCCTATCACCACCTCTGTGTAGCGTCAACAAGTTTCTCTACAATGAACCACTTCATATCAAACCACTCTAAATAACTTATACATCACAATGACTGAAATATGGAGAAATACTGAAAAATTGATAGAATTCCCCTTAAATATTCACCACATTTGTTCTTAAGAATTTCTTTTCCGAGTTTAAATGGGAGCAGCTGGTGAGTATTCTTGTGTGTTGTGGTTGAATTGCAGGATAACGTGGACTTGGGTGACCTGATGTTTTCTCTCTGCTATCTTCCAACTGCTGGTCGACTGACCATTACAATCATCAAAGCCAGAAACCTAAAAGCCATGGACATCACAGGAGCCTCTGGTATTCAGCCGCCCCCTCCCATCTTCCTTAAATAAGAAAACTGAGTGATGTTCACTGAGGTTTGCTTCAAGGTTCGGTTTGGTTCTGTTCGCTTGTTTTGGTCTGAAGTAATGTCGGTACTGTATATGTCTGTATATGTTACATATTGTCACTGCCACTGTACTGCCACTTGATAAAACTTTGTCAATTTTGCCATTTATTTTAATAATAATAATAATAAATTTAAATTTATATAGCGCCTTTCACAAACCCAAGGTCGCTTTACAATGACAAGTGACAAAAAAAAAAAAAAAAAAAAAAAACCTAAGTAAAGTGAGAAAAATAATCATTAAACAGAAAACTCTTTTTAAAAGAGTTTAAACACAGTAGCATAATTATATAATGATGAATGGATCAGGTTTGCAAAATGATTTGAGCTAAAGTTATGTTGCATTAAAGTAGAATTCCACTGTTTTTCAGACTAATAGCATAATTCAGTTACTGAAATGCATTAACATGAAATGGTTCATTGTAGAGGAACTTTGGGGTTTAGATTCTCTCTACAGTGGTTTTGAATGGAACCAGGGGTCACGATGGCTACAATGAACCATTTCACATCAATGCATTTCAATGACTGAATTATGCTATTAGTCTGAAAAACTGTGAAATTCCACTGTAATGCAGCACAGCTTTACTCCAAATCATTTTGGAGACCTGATCCATTCGTCGTAATACAATTATGTTTCTGTGTTTAAATGCTTTAAAAGAGAAATGGCAAAAATTGACAAGGTTTTGATGTAACAGTGATATGCATCATATTCCATATAGACATATACAGTACCTACATTCCTTTGGAGTGAAACAGGGGGTCGCAATGGCTACAACACCAAATATAGCCATTTTATTTACCATCCAAGACCACTACTGAATCTACAGGTGTCTTCTGAGTCTTTATATATAATGCTGATGAAGGTAAAATAGTGGTAAATCTAAAAAAAAAAAAACATATTTGGGGTGCTATTTCACCTTCCAATGGCCTACATGTACCGCTCCACCATTAATGGATAAAAGAAAATACATTTTAGGCCAAAACCTTCTCACAGCTACGGTAAAAGCAGCATATTCAGGAGCACTCTGCATTTCAGCGATATTGGATTTAGCTACAACAGTGAAGACATGCAGCATACTAGTCTCTGACATTTGATTTGTGCAGTCTAAGGTCAGGCTGATGTTTGTGCTTCATTTCAGATCCCTACGTCAAGGTCTCCATCATGTGTGATGGACGAAGACTGAAAAAGAGGAAAACGTCCACCAAACGGAACACACTCAACCCCGTCTACAACGAAGCCATAGTTTTTGACGTCCCCCCGGAGAACATAGACCAAATAAGTCTTTTAATAGCAGTGATGGACTACGATCGGTGAGAAGCAGGTCTTTTCCGAATAGAGCTTTTTCCTGTTCCTTTTTGGAAGCTGGCAAATATGTTTTGGAGGGGAGGGAGCTGCTTTCAGCGCTCAGGGTCAAAATCAGAACTGAAGAGGCGTCTCATTTAAAAAGAAAAAAAAAGATCTTTTGCATTTTGGCTATGTGCGTTTAGAAGCTGTGGCTTTGTCTTGTACGGATTCAGCAGAGAGAAATGTGCTGGGAGCTCTAGAGATCACACAGCAACAGATTCATATCATGCCAGAAGATCCTGGGCAGTTTAAGGAGAACTCATCACTTGCTAGAAAGGATAAACCCGATAATGGGCAGAGAAAGACAGAACTAAAGAAAGGAGGAAGGAACAAGATAAAAGTCAGTCAATGTAAACTTTGGCATCTCAGCCATATACTGAAATGACATGAGGGTCCGGGATGTAATCGCAGGATCCAAAAGGTTTAATGCCAAAGAACAAGTAACAAAAACGAGGGGTGTGGGGGTACATGAAAACACAAGAAACTACAAAAACTCAAGATGGTCCAAAGGATAACAAGTACGGGAGAACAGCAGAAACAAAAGGGAAAATAAACAGGTTTAACCAAAACACAAGAAAACCAACACAACCACCAGTTTTACAATGAACAGCACGACAAGAGGTTTTTACAAAGAAACCACAAACACAGACTGAAATACAGGTTTATCTATAGTAATTAAGGAAATGAGAACACCTGGGCAGGGGTGGGGACATTAACTAAACACAGGTGAGCAGGATAACAAGGGGACGGGGCTAAGGCGGGGCTAAGGCGGGGCTAAGACCAAAACAGACTCACATGGAACAGACCCATAAACAAAGACACAGGGAGAATGTAAACAACAACATAGACAAAAACAGGGAGAAGACAGAACATTACAAAAAGCCAAAAAACAGGGAAAGGACAGGGAGGACGTTATATATACATGTAGACAGTGAGACGAGATGGTGTGGCTCCAGATTTTACAGAGCACAAAAAGACAAAGAATACACATACATAAATAAACTACAAATATAAACTCCTGCGGTGGGCTGGTGTCCCGCCCAGGGTGAGTCCGTGTCTCGCGTCCACAAACCCCGGGATAGGCGCCGGGTACCTGAGACCCTAGTAAGGATTAAGCGGTTACAGAAAATGAATGAATGAATGAATGGATGAATATAAACTCTAAATTAGAAGTAAAAATGTGCAATTTAGTTCAAGGGTCATTTTTAGCATCCAAAAACTGTGCAAATGGAAGGACAGAAGAAAGGAAGGAAGGAAAGAAAGAAATAGAGCAGGCTTTAGCTTCCTAGTGTTGTTAGCAGTGAATATTTTATGAGATGATATAATCTGCCAAACATTGTTACCCTCCCATCCTGTACACCTCTCAGCCTCCTCACAAAGCGCACTGGGCCAACGCACATTAAAGTCTCCGTCAAACTGCTGCCAGTAGCAGGCTGTGTTTTCAAACAAGATCAGCTCTGTGACGCCGAGTCCTGGGACGTTAAAGAGCATTCCTGAGGAACCTCTGTGTGTAGGACAATGGGAAGCATTTAAAGCCGCTCTGTTACCTTAAAGAAAGTCACGGTGGCCTTAAAAGCTCGGAGCAGCTTCTCCCGGTGTGCGCTGCAGTCGAGTTCACCTTTTTGCCTGTAGGCCTCTGGTGAAACAAAAGGCCTGAGAAAGATTTGCGAGTTGCTGCACACCTACACTCTCAGAAATGAAAGTTTTTCAAATTGTTCTTGGCTTGAGAGCGCGATTCTAGTGAAAATAAACCTTTATGTTGGAGCAGAAGCTTTAAATTCAGCGGAGGTGCTTTAAAGGTGCCAAAAAGTGTTCTTTGAAGGTGTTGCCACTTCCCTAAAGCAGTGTTTCCCAACCCTGCTTCTGGGCGGCCCACCACCCTGCTTTAACACACACATACACACACACACACACACACACACACAGACACACGCACACACACTACATCTCAGTAAGGGCTTCTGAGTGGTTGGTTGGATCAGAGGTGTGGGAGAAGGACAAACACTGTGATGTGCAGGCCAGTGGGCCTCCTGGACCAGAGCTGGGAAACACAGCCCAAGGGAACCGTTCAGTGGATTTTTCTTTAAAGGGCCATTTTTCTTGTATTTTTTTCCCTCCCGTTCCACTTACAATGTTTATGTGGTTTTATGTAACAAAAATGGCCATAAAAATTTTTTACAAGACCATTTTCCAACAGACTGTTTTGTTAGTGAGCCCTTAAGACTCATATGTGTAAATTACTTTGGCTCTGATTGGCTGCCCTGTATTGTTCCATACTGAAAAAACAAGCCAGTGCTGAAACACTCCTTATAATCTCGGTGTGAATGGGCGGGGCTAAACTGCTGTAGACTGAATAGACAGATGTATGGAAATGAGCAGGCTTTCTTGACAGTCTAAAAACACTGAATTCAGCTGTATGGACTTGCGAGTGAGTGGTACATTTTGAAACAGTAATTACTTGTTCTAAATTACATGCAGCAGATTACATGCATCTAAAAAGTGAAAAAAATCAGTTTTTGAGGATATGGGTTCTTTAAAGAACATTAATGTGAATGAGATGTGCCGATGTGAAGAACATTTTTAGCTTGCTTGGTGCAGTTTTCCCAATAAATTCAGTGTAAAAGGGTTTCAATCTTAGACGTGTTTACAACAGAGAGCATTTAGAACATTTTATTCAGGTCACTGACTGCTGGTCCTTGTACTGAACGTACAAATGTCATTTCTGGGGAGAGGCAGCCAAGCACCTTTATAGCAAAGTGAACCACAGTCATTTTTCTAGGGTCTGAAATAGTGGGCTGAACCTTAAAGAACGCATGTACCTCTTCTTCCATCCACAGCGTAGGCCATAATGAGATTATTGGTGTGTGTCGGGTGGGGAACATGGCGGAGAGCCTGGGCCGAGATCACTGGAACGAGATGTTGACGTACCCACGCAAGCCCATCGCCCACTGGCACCCGCTCGTAGAGGTAATGCTGAAAAACACCAGCCCCTTCTCCTGTGAGTGAAATGAGCTTACCTGTACCTCATCTCTAAGCCAGAGGCATCATTAATTGCCCCTGAAGCCACATGACTTGACTTTTTCCAATCAGACTCAAGTCACATTTGTTTGATTCCAATCAGAAACATATTTTTTTTTTCTGTCAGTTGCACTTCTAGACATTAGAATTTTCAAGAAGAAAATCATACTTTTCCCGGGCCCACCCAAGTCAGCATGTAAACATAACCAATGAAGTTACTATGACAACCAGTGTGGATATGTGTATGGATATGGATACGCAGTCTGACCACACAAATCAGATTTGGCCAGTTACAATGTGGAAATTCAGTCAAGGAAAATCAAATTTAAGAAACAATTCCAGTATGTCTTGCTAAAGAGTTCAGGCACATCTGCGTTTTAGAGCAGGATGTGTTAGACTGAAGGAACTAAACTCTACGAGATGATATTAAGCAATTAAGCAATTTCCTCCAGGATCAATAAAGTTTTCTGATTCTGATTCTGATTCTGATGATAGATTTGCAGATACAGCATTGGGCACCATTGCTTTAAATGTTGTTTACAGAATTGGAGGATGTCTGATGTTGTTTGACTGTAACCAGCTATGATAAAAGAAAACAAGTAGTTTCAGCAGGGGTCTGGGTTTATGAATGGTTCAATTAGTTTATTACTGGTTATTAATTAGGCCATAAATACTTTAAAAATCATCAACGGGCAGTTATAATACTTTAAACAGGACAACACTGAATATCTTTTGAATATGAATATGTGATGAAACTAGTAGTAAGATCAGTAACCGCCGAGATCTGACCTTTAACATTGAACATGTACTCACTATTTTAATACTGATATTATTTAATTGTTTACTGACCATTACATTTTAAGCCATTTATAAAGCCCTACTAAGTCTAAGTAGTCTATTGGAAAGTGGTACTAAAATGAACCAGAACTGGTTTTCATATACCATAAACTGGTGTCAAAAGTCAAAATACAATCTAGTAGAATTAGATTTTTGGTAAAAATAGCTTTCTATTATTATATTATTTAAAAAAAAAATGACAATCTAGGTATCAGAGATGGTTTCCATCCCACGCACACCCAACAAATTTTGTAATAAGCTGACCCAAACTCATCCAACCTTTGGGTCCCACAGGTTGACCTGTGGTTCAGGTGGGTTCAAGTCAGCTTATTAGGACATTTGGAAAAAGGTCAGTTCGAGTTCGGGTCATTAATTAACAAATATTTTTGTGGGTTGGGGTTGGTTGGCTCTTATAAACCCTGACCCACACACCACAGTTACTTTTGTAATATGTCTTTAACGTCTTTGGGAGGGACTGTTATGAGAATAAAAGAATGCAGCGTAAGGTATATTTAAAATGATGAACGCTGTCGGCCATACAGGAGGTGAATGAATCAGCCGAGACCTAGCGGCCAGACTGTGTTTACCTCTTTTGGTTCCACACAGGCCCTCGAGGACTCTTTTCAGGAACAAGCACATCAGATTTTAATTTTCTCTCTCCCAGGCTTTTTGCGCATTACTTGCTTTCAGAAAATCTTAGTTGCAGCCTTGCAAGACCGCAGACTGTGTTCCTCAATAATTCAAATCCCTGGACGTTCCAAGGTTAAACACTCTGAACTTTTGCATTCTTCGGTGAGCAAAAAGCATTTTATTGCCACATTTGTGTACGGGGGAGGCCAGAAAAGTACACACTCCCTGTTAAAGCTCTATTCATATAAAGGCTTATGAAAAAGCTCGCCTCAGACCAGAAGGCCAAGCGGAATCAGTCTGAAGCCAGGAAAAGGAAGTAAATTCAATCAGAGATGTTATTTACTCCCCTAAGAAGAGAGAGGGAGGAAGGGCTATAATAGGCGTGTCCCGCAAGGCTGAGGCCTGATTTAACAGCAGGGTGGAAATGACACCCGCTGGGGATGTCCAGCATTGAGGGGGTCATTTTGAAAAATTAAGTTAAAGCGCTGAGCCGATAGTAATATCCCAGATCCTCTTCCCCTCCCCTTTTTGTGTAGAGGAATTAGATTGAATATCCTAAGCACTGATGCTCTTGTCCACAGAGTCGTTACAGCGAGAGGATACTGAAACTGACTACCCATAAAGGGGGAGGATATACTAGTTGAGCAGACTACTACCTTTTCGCCCACTGACTGAAAGCAATGCTTGGGTTTACGAATGAAATATAGCAGCAGAAAAAAATGTAGTGAACAGGCAGGAGGAGTCCTTAAAGCAGGTTGTAACTACCTCATTCATAAGGAAACACTACATGAGATAAAATCAGTTCCACTGCAACTTATGTAATACATATGAAATAATCAATATATCTGAAACAGTCTTGTTTATTTTTTTAACTATGTAAATGTTGAACAATCAACTACTTTTAAAGATGCAAAGCACCTCATGGAACTGGTTTGCAGCTCGTTCACTCACTCGTTCATGTTTAGCAGGCATGTTTAGCAGCCTCTCCACAAGGAGGCGCCACCAGCAGTCAAATAGCTGTTGATGTTTCATAAGAGCAGTGTTTTGCATCAATGACACTGGACTGAAAGACTGTTTTGGAGTGCAGTTTTAAATTTCTAAGTAATTAGTTCCATTACAAAATGAATAGGTTGGGATTGGATTTTGCACCTATAAAACTTACTGGAATAAGACATGCAGGGTTAACTGTTATAACGAGAAGACACATCTGGGAATAACCATGAGGGAATTTGGGTGGGAATGATGATTTATTAGGGTGGGAACAAACTGGGAGAAATTTTTAAACCAATCCTGTGCTTTGCAAAGCGGAGCTCAGGGTAGAAAAGATTGTCAGCGTGATCACCCAGCATCAGGCCTGTTGTTTGTGCCATGGATGTGATCTAGTGCAGCTGATTAATTCCCACACAAGACTTCAGTTATGCATGTAGATGTTTTGTGTGTGTGGAGAATACATTGAATAAACATTAAATGCTACAGTTAAATTGGAGTACACTTTATCCAAAAAAGACCTCACTGGACAGGTGGGACAGGACAGAGTAAAGGTGTTGTGTAAAGGACTGGCTGCTTTGCAGACATTGTTTCACCAATTGGAAAGATGTTGTTACGCTTGTTTTTTTACTTAAGATAAGATAAGCTAAGATAATCCTTTATTAGTCCCACAAGTGGGAAATTTGTATCGTCACAGCAGAAAGTGGACAGAACAAGATAAGAGCAGCAAAAATGAAAAACAATAGAATAAAAACTATACCTACAGTACAGTATAAAAAGTACACCATACAAACAATCTGGAAGAATAAATATGAGTGTATTGAAAATATAAATGTATATATACTGTATGTGTATGTAAACCAGCTTATACTTATACTTATTCTTAACCTTAATTTAACCTTAACTTTTTGAAGAGCTGGAAGGGGCACCACAGAGGCTCTATTTGCACCCAAATGTGAGGAGACACACTGTTTATCCATATGGCTGTAACTGTCCTGGTCTAACCTGGCCCCACTGGTATAAGCTGGTGGCAGTGATCTACCCTAACCCGACCCTCTCTCCCCGCCTCTCTGTTCCAGTGGAGTGGTCAGGGAAACGCTAGCGGAAGTCAAGGCTCCTGCAACTCCCTCAAGACGCCTCCATCACCTTGACGGACGCGTCTGAGCTCCTGCACAGAGGAGGGGAGCACAGTCCGAATCACAGCGTCAGGGGGGAAAACGGGGAAAAGTGAGACATCTCAGCAAAAGGTCACTCAAAATGTGTGCACACACTCAATCAAGCGGCACACACCCGGGACTTTTTTCCATGAGAAAACGGAGAGCGTCTGTTCTACTGCATGTCAAAGTGACTGTGTGTGAGTAGCCTTGTTTAAGAGAAAACGTACAAACGAAACGAAGCAGGGGGCCTAAATCGCCTCCCAGCTTTGTTTAAACTCTATTTGAGAGGTAAGTATTTTTGACATGGTCATGTTTTATGTATCTGTATAACACATTGTAATAATTCATTGATGTTTTGAGTGCAGTGCATGGGCTCTATTTTGTGTAATTTTGTTCTTACGGTGTAAAATGTCATCTGTATGTCATTCTGTATGAAAATACATCAGCAGTACAATAGAAAAGTTGTTTGTCCGTGATTACTGGATATCAAAGTGAAGTCCAGGGAACGGTTCTGCTCCACACTTCAGAGGGACACTTCAGAGAGAGACACCTCATGTATAAAAGAAAAGATATAAAAGTTGCATAAGAAACAGGGCGAAAAAAAAGCCCCATCATTATGAGGCCTCATAAAAAGTGGCGGAAAAACGCACAGCCTGAATACTTTGAAATAAGGCAGAGAAAAAGGCAATAATGTATCATTATAAGCCTTATAACAAACACCAAAAAAATACATTATCTTAGAGACTGAAATATAATAATTTCTGAAGAAATGGCTCCCCAGTGTTAGCTGGTCATACCGGCCATAACTTATCTGTTATGTAAGTATTGTATGAAAATCAGTAGCCTTGAAGGGCAGTTCAACCAGTTTTTCAAAATTTCTGCAAAATGAAATGGTTATGAGATGTAAACAAAGTCATTTAGAGTGGGTTGGTGTGAAACCTATGGTACGTTCTAGCCCACGTAGGTGAAGACAACAGGATGACAGGACATAGGTATATCATGGAAAGTTATTAGTATGCTCACAAAATTAAAATTTGAAACTAAAACCAAAGTATATGCAGTGTAACAAAAACATGATCTTTGGTTGAAACCTTGTTCCAGACATTCGATTCAGAATCACTGTGGTGGTGAATGGAACCAGACATCCAAACCAACGGAATGCCTCTAAAAGTCATGTCACAAAGGTTTCAAATACACTGTCTGGGACATTGTTTTGGGATAGTTTAGAGAAGATTTTGGCCTAAACTGGCCTAATGGAGTTTTTAGTCCATTAATTGAAACTAAGCTGCGATGTTGTTTAGTCCCTAAAGAACAATATGTATTTTATTTACCACCATTTTCCCATTGCATGTAAACATCACATCCAAAAAGTCATTTGGAACCAATAACCCAGCAACCTTGATTGACGTTGTTTACATCTCAATGACTGATTGACTCTTAATTAGTGCAGGATTATGCAAGAAATGTAATAAAAAGGCTTTTGTGGTTGACAAACACTTTGCTAAATATCCAATGCTTGCTACAGTTTTTTCTGAAAAGCTGGGCCGTCAGAAAGGTTGGGTAAGGCTTGGGGTGAAAGTCATCAGCACCACTAAGATTCAACAGTATGAAATGTACAATTTTAAGTAAAGTAACTGGATGTCTACACTGAACTGGAGATGCCTGGTACCGAGAGCAGATCTGCTCTTACTGCTCCTGTTCTGAAATCAGTCTATCCACATCAGCACACCCTTTGACCTCCATAGTGCTGAGAGCAGCTCCCTCCTCTGTCCTCCCTGCCATCAGACCCCGACCACACACACCTGACTCCCGTGTCTTCTTCAAATCAACAGAGGGCCAAGTGATGGCACCAAGGGCCTTGAGAAAAAGAACAAATGCACTCCGTAACAGACGATGATTAATGGGCCTCTAATCAAAATCCTGCTGCACAAAGGTTTCCTGACACATGGGGTGACATGGATGCAGATCTACGAGAGGAGTCGATGCTTTTAAAATAACATCAATCATGAGTATCAATCACACACTGAGTCAGCAGGAGTCGTCTGATGAATGCGGAGATCCTCCTGCTAGCAGGCAGGTGGAGCTTGCAATTACTGACAGCATGTAGTGCTGCCTGATTAGCTTCACCATACAAATTGCTGCTGTCTAAACTCGTCAGGGCTCCCATAGTGCAACGCTATATAGAAAATGTAAACTACACTGTAGACTGAGCAGTTCGAATGTGTTTTACTGTGGAGCAACCATGTAAAAATCAATGGAGTTATCTGTTTTAAATGTCCATGGTGGTCTTCACCACCACACAAATTCATGGGGCCCTGGAGGTTTGGGGAGACCCCTGCTCGCCGCAAGAATAAACAGAATAAATACAGTGTTATTAATTATTTTGAAACACGAAGAGAAACCGCAGTACCCTAGCTACCTAACAAGCACTCCTGAAAAGCAACTCTGAAGCGATTCTGGTTGTGTCCAAAACAGAAAGAACATTCTGAGAAGGTGGTGCTGGACCAGTCCTTCTTACAACCCAGCACTTTGGCCAGCAATGCTGACTGAAGAACATGAAGGACATCATCAAGACTATTGCTGAGGAGTAAAAAGCTCTAAAAAGTAAATACTGTGTCTTTGATTTGGGGCTCCAGACACAACTTTGCCCGGGGCCCCAGATACACCAGTTCCATCCTTGTAAATATCCAATGGGTTTAGCTGTTCTGAGTCAGCTGAATTTAGCTAATTTAATTCTGAAAGTGTAGAGTTTCCTTCAAATAATTCCCTCAGTTGACATGGCTTTCAGTCACACTCGTCTCTAAGCAATGGAAGGAAAAACATTGAGCAAATTCCTTAGAACAAACCTGCAGTCAAAGACATCATTTACACCTGGTCACTTCATGGGACTAGTATATGGACTTTCTGCTGATTTTAGCCCCATGTGTTTACACTTGGTAGTCAATGTGTCTCCACTCAGCCAGACTGAAATCTGATTACTATGTGGTGAGAAATGTGCAAATCAGCTCATATTCAACAACCAATTGCCTGTGCTGCTTCTCATTTTTCTGTTCTATTCAAAAAAAGCACAATTTGGCAGCAACACAGTCAGTGTTTACAAGACTGATTATCCTCCTTTTTCGTCACCCTTGTGAAGCATGTGTGTTAAAACACAATGAGATGGTAAAAAACAACAATGCAAGGTGAAGTTTAACCAAACTGGAGCTTTATTTGAGCTAGCTGGCCCGTCCAGAGTGGGATACGGAATTAAAATTCAATTCATGTCATTAGAACTGAAAGAGCAGCGATGCTGCATTAAGCGCTGTGTCTTCCATAACCAGGGCAGGATGTGATGCTGTGACAGTAGTTAAAGAGGTTTTGGTTGTCAAATGTGTCTCGAAGAGACAGGTGCATTTACATTAATGTAACGTGGCTCCAATGCGTTTCAGACCATCTCCTGAAGTGGTTTGAGCGATCAGATTTACATCCATTTTAAATGCTTCTTGAGTGTGTGTTCACACCTTATGTGGCTTGGCGTAATCCAGGTGTAATCCTGATACTCAAGACGCATTAAGTGACCAGGTGTAAACAGTAAATTAGTTATAACTATCAAGTCAGGAGATGAGAAACTTTCAGGGGAACTTCACTTCTGAAGCTGAAAAAGTTTCTGAGTCAATGGTAAAACTATTAATAGGATCTAAAGTGAGCTAAAGTGTATCTAGGTTAAGTAACTAGACTGAATATGTTTTAGTCCAAAACAAACGGCCCAGTCAACCTTTCATTTATTTTGTTGTGTCCCTCAGAGCTACAGCTCCACACAAAAACCAGCACACACGGGACTTCTCCTCAATTAAAAACACATTACAGTCAACATGAATTCAGGCGATTTGGAAAGCAGAGGGATGTTTAAACAGATTCATCTCTGAGTTTTATATGAAATGGAATATTATATAAATATTAATATTCAGTCCTACATCCTAATGGCATTGAAAGGATTGAACTTGTTTAACTTAAAAGTCATGATTAGATGTGAACGATGAGAGTATTTCAGTCAAGTGACGCTGCAGATGTGAGCACAGTGATTTAAAATTAGAAGTCTCCAATCTTCAGACAGTCCAGTGAAATAGCAGAAGGGATTTAGGTTATAGGTGTGATGCTTAGTACAGTGGCAACAAAGAGCCTTAAACCTTCAAGCTTAGCTGGTAGCTCACAGAGGAGTATGTTTGAATTATTTATTTATTTGTTTGTTTATTTATTTATTTACTTACTTACTTACTTTATCTTTTGGTCACACTTTTGTTTTGACAGTCTCCTTTAGAAGATCAACAGATACTGTAATTGCTAACAAACTATTGAAACTCAGTGGATTATCAACAGCATTAGTGGCCGTTTTTGCTTATATCGGAAACGGAATTAATAGCTTCAGAAATCGATATTAGTGCCAACCAGTCCATTTTCCAAATAGACAATTAGACACTCGTAGAGATATGTGTTAGATATCTGGTTAATTAAGTTATCATTTTTCTTAAACAGCAGCATGGCTAGAAGGTAAACATCAATTGAACTTTACTCGATTAACAATCTACACATATTTCAAGATACAGACATAATGCTGCAGCATAATGCTCCTTAGATTCCTAATGCTGTGGGTACAACATAATTACTGACCAAAAAATATGAGTTATATAATAATGAATTACTGTTCAACAGCTACGAACTGTAAGGCTGTTACCAAATTGGCTCGCCAATGTTCTGACGATAAACTGCTGGGTATTTAAACCACTAATGGTTTACATTCTTCATTAGCCAACCATAGCCAGACGTCTTGCTTCATGTCTCATTTTGCTACATGACTGCGAGTCTGTACGGATGAGACAAGAATAGTTCAGAATATATCTTTTTTTCTCCTAACTCTTTCAGGCTTGAAGCTCTGACCTTTTTCTCAAACCTTTTGCTTAAATTAACATCAGCATCTAAGGTCAAATACTGTACCTGTAAGAAGCACTATGGCACACAACTCCAGCCCATGTTAAGGAGTTCAAACCGCAAGTACCGCTGGGGCTAAGCTAAGCTAGGCTAGCGCTCCATCGCACGTGAGCCGTGGGCAGCCAGGCAGGGCGTGTGAAGCTGCGTTTCCATTAAGCACTCGCTAATAACTGCTCGGGATATGAATTATTTAGCAGAGGCATCTCTGTGAAGTGCAAAGCAGAGCCAAATATGTGCTCTCCTAGTTTGCTCACTGGGGCTAGCATGTCGCTGGTGGAGCCAGTGGCCCTGTGGCCTATTTAGCACAGAGCCTGAGGGAGTAGAGGCCAGATCAAACACACTCTGGCTTCTCCTCCCTCTGCCCTTTCCTTTCTTTGCCATCTCCTTTAACGTATCTTGCCTAATATGTCATCACAATACATCTGGAGACTTTTGGCCTCCTTGACTCAAACTGTTATCGGCGTTTGGATAAAATGAATCAGCATGTGGAATCTGAGCTTTCTGTATTGTACCATGTTTTCTATCACTATATAAAAGAAACAAGCAGGTTCAGGAGGCAGTTTACATTGCTATGGAAATACTTGTCATTTTTATTTATTCATTTATTTAGTCATTGCTTGTTTGATGAATTTTGTAAAAAAAAAATTTGTCCATTTGGTCTAATTCCACCTGTTAGCTAGGTTGCCCCATTCAGACATAATGCTAAAGCATAATGCTCCTAAGATTCCCAATGCTATTGGTACAACATAATTACTGACCAAGAAATATGATTTATGTAATAATTTAGTAATGTTCTACAGCTATGAACTGTAAGGCTGTTATCAAATTGGCTTATCAGTGTTCTGATGATAAACTGCTGGGTATTTAAGCCACTAATGGCTTACATTGTTCATGAGCCAACTATAGCCAGACAAGTCTTGCTTCACAGGCTAGTTACTGTCATCAACCATGGGAAGATGAAGGCTAGCACTTGCTCATTTGTTTCCATGGCTGCTTACTAGTGTTAAAATTTTAGGGAAAAAATGATTTCTGAAGTTATGTCCCAATCCAGCAAAAGTCATTTCACTTTGGGGAGGGGTGTTGACATAGGAGCTGGAATGCTGGAAGAGTACATTCATTTTTATGCACTTCATTTAATTCTAAGTTTATTGAAAGTTATGTAGCTGCATCACAAATTCCCTACTACCACACCAAATAGTATATTAAAAATAGTTCACAACCAAAAAGAAGTGCATTTGGTAAAGTTGGATGTAAATAAGTGTTTAGACAAAAATAAAAATAGAACAAAACAAAAACGGCAAACTTTATTAAATTAAACAATGGATATGATTAAGTCGACATAAAGGTTTTGATCCGCACATTTGGTGGTTTGTGACTGGCTGAGATTTACATAAGCTAGTACTTTAGTTAGTAATGGCTAGCTAACAAAATAGTAATGTTAGCCTATGGTCAAGCTGGCTGGCCATGAGAGCAATGATGGTTTGGAGAAACAAGTCAGACTTCAGTAATCTCCAAATAAGATGATTTATTTCTGATGAGACATAGACTAGACTGTTGTTAGAAGCCAAATCTTCCCCTGGGATAACTTTATTGAGGTTTTTATACAAAAGACAAAATCATAACCAGTCGTATACCAAGCCTAATGGTACATTACTTTAAATACAATGCATCATCTTACCAGGAAAATGCTGGAACAGTAAAGGAAGAGGCAGACGAGGAAGGAGTGGCAGGTGGATTGAGGAGGTCTTAAGCGATGAATATGTGAAGGGTTATACCTTTTAACAAGCATTTTGGACATACATTAGAGCTCAGAATGAATATAACTGATCTCCTATCTCCTATCAGGATCTCCTATCAAACACATCTGTATTTTATCTGGAGATCCATGACGCAACCATGGAAGAGTCAGGAGAGGCAGCTGGAGCTACAGGGTGTGAAGTGAGGTTTTAAAATTGATCCGTGTCTGTAATGGATTAAACCCGGGTGGGAGAACAAGAATGGAAGAATGGAGAGAATGGAGGCTGAGTTGCTGTTCAGTGCCAGTTTCTCAGATGATCTATTCATTTTCCGAGCCACCTCTCCTAACCGGGGTCAAGCGCTCCCAGCACTCAGAGGGCAAAGTCGACCGCAGGGCAAACACACAAACACACTTACACCTAGGGGCAATTTGGCATCTCCAATTCACCTGACGTGCATGTCTTGTGACTGTAGGATGAAACCGGGCGTCTTGGTGGAAATCAAGGCAAGCATGGGGAGAACATGCAAACTCTACACAGAAATCGATCCCAGGACCTTCTCGCGGTGAGGTGACGGCAGATCAATAAACAGAAATAATACAATATGCTTAGTTTCTCATAAACCTCTTGAGTCTTCTTCATCCTTACCTACCGGGGGTTTTGTACACTTTTAATTTTCCCAGTTTCAATAGTAACATAACATTAGGCTGGGATTTAGACCAGGCACTTTCTACAATATGAAGAAGAAGAAGTGGGCTGTATATAACAGTACCATGTACCATGTAGTTGTAACATTATCTCTTATACATCTTATCCTATATATTTAAAAAAATCCCTCAGACACTTACCCTCTTAACTGTTTTTCTGTACTTGTGTATTAACCTCTGACTTGTTTTTTCTCTTTGACAGGGTTTGTTAAGGTGTGTAACTTAGCTAGCAGTAAC
>JBBPCZ010000034.1:11875731-11887498 GCA_037974445.1 Brycinus macrolepidotus
TTTGAAAGTCCTTCAGGAAGCCTGGAGAACTGTTCCTCAAGACCACATTAAAAATACAAGAAAGTCTGGATCTTTGGCAGCAAAATTTAAAGAAATGAGGGGTGGCTCAAGACTTTTGCACAGTACTGTATCTTGAAACTGCCGATAATTAAAGCTTAGTTCAGATTGCTTAAATGGATGCAGTGTTTTTCTTTTCCAGGAAGTACGTAGTAGAGGCATGTAATTAAGTTTGTTTAAGCTCTTGATTATATGAGGCTAAAACTCAAAACTTAACAAAGCCAACAGAGACTGACTTTGAACTGAGATTATTGCAGTTGCTCTGAAGTTTCCTGCATTATTGTGACTATTGCAGTTTATTTCCAAGCTTATTTTCAGTTTAAAGTATTGTCTCAGTTGACTGTTAATTACTGTATGCTAGGACTATCAGTTATATTAGTAATCAAGTAATCGACCCAGTTGTTTTCACAAAATAATTCTTATAGGCCCAATAAAAATATACAGTAGTGCACTGTGCAGAGCCTTTTGCAGATTCCAAATTATTAAAATTGTATTAAAAGGAATTCTTAGAGAGGAGAGGATTAATAAATAAAACTATAAACTTAATTAAAACATGAATACATGGCATTTTATGTACTCGCTTAAATCACAAAATCTAATCAGCAGAATGTAAACTGTAATTATTGATTTTTTTTGTTAAGTAATCATGATTACCGTACTGCATAAAGGAGCAGTTTAATGCTCATTTAGATTACAGTAGTCAGATGATCAGTAGTTTGTGTAGTTTGTGCTGTGTAATCACAGATCTTCTTAGATGTTGATGCCAGCATTGCTTCAAAGTCACAGAATGACATGTTTGGGTCCGGATATTATTGTCTGTCCATGTTAGTTGCTGTGTTTGTGGTGTTTTATGTGTTTGGAGCTTAAATCTGAACTCTGTATTTCTTCTACTTTTTATATGCAAGTCTTAATCGCTCTTTATGTGCTCTCCTCAGCTCTTTGACAGGTTGAGAGAAGAGCAGCCAGACTTTGCAGAGAAGATTGTGGCGGTGAACAGTGACCTGACGCAGGCGGAGCTGAACCTCAGCAAAGCGGACCAGGAGACTCTCACAGACTGCATCAACATAGTTTTCCACTGTGCCGCTACCATTCGCTTCAATGAACCCTTAAAGTGAGCTATGATCTGTATTTATTTTATTTTATTAAGCCTTATCTCAGGATCTAGACAACAGTGCAAATATGTGTGTGAGCATCACTACACATGTAGTGCTGCATCTCATCCCGTGTAGTTTTCCAGAACGGTGAGCACAGTGTTGTATTCCCAGTCCAGTCCTTGGGAGCAGTCGGTGTGTTTTGTTTTTTCTATTCTAGCTCCCAACATGCCTGAGTTACCTGAGGTCATCTGGGGTGCATTTAACTAAGCCCGATTTCACAGTAAGCTGCACCTCTAAAGCCCAAAGTTGTTCAATAGAAATTCCTCAAAGCTCTTCTCCTATTAGACAAGCTTGACTTACGTCTTAAAGGAATATTCCATCCTTTTTCTACCTAAGCTCTATCAGTGTGTGGCTGTGTAGCCCCCGGTCACTTGCCGTGGTCAATAATAGTCAGGTCAGGTCAAGTAGAGCTTTATTGTCATCCCAGCCATATTCATTAAGTACACAGTGAGACGAAATATCGTCCTCCTGGACCATCGGTGCAAAATACAACACAACACCACAGCAGCACACTCAGACAGATCAACAATGAGGGTAAAAAGGGGGAAATAATTATAATTAAACCTATATATAAATATATCTCTGAATATACAAATACCTAAAAATTAAAATATAAAATACTATGGGGGGACACAACAGGGAGACTATAACAATACAGTATTGTATACAGAATTATAATATAAATATAAATATGTATGCTATTTTACTATAACTCTAGTAAGACAGAAGAAGAAGAACAATGCAAATGTACTGAAGGGAGTACCTTCAATGGAAACAGTTGTTAAAAGGTAATAGTTGTGCAGTGGTGAAACTTTTTCCTGTCGGAATGCATTTTGTGCATGTTTCTTGTGCCATTTCGCTCAAAGCAAGCGGCAAAAATATTGTTGTAGCATAACAGTTGTGCACTCACTTTTTTCCTGTAGCTGGTTTTCCTATGTTTTAGCAAAAGATAGCAAGATCAAGTGCACTCAAATCTCATGTATTGCACATGTTAAGTGTTTGTTTTACACCTTATAATAGTTTGACAGTGCAGATATTTGTATTAGGGTGCAATTGATGTGAACATTCTTTGGCCAATGCAGATTTTGAAAGGCTAACAATTCCAATTACCTATAATATCATCACATGTTTTAAATGTATGTTTTACATGTTTACTTTATACTCCAGTATTTCAGCCATGCTCTACTGACAGATTTGGAAAGTCACTCTATCACTGAAAGAATAATTTATAATCTGTCTCTTCAGAATTCATGAAAATTTCCAACCAAAATACGTTTACCTGTTATCATGGAATTCAGCAACTGCCCAGTGACTTTGGTTAGATGTTTTGAGTCAACAAGCTTTCAGGTTTTTTTTTTTTCAAGGGAAATGGGTTAAAATTTATCATCTACACACATCAGATTCAATAGAGATTAGGCTGAAATATTCCTTGCTGGAATGTTCTCTGGCCAGGTGAGAAATCTTGCTGTGTGAAATGTCCTCCAGGTGCTGCAGGTATGTGGACTGGCTGCTAGAATGTGGACTGGCAGGGGCTACCTGAGGACACTAACACACCTGAATCAGCGTATAAAAAACTTACAGTTGCTGAGTTGGGTCTTATGTGGTGAAGCAGAAGAAAAAAAATGCTAATCTGCCCTTTCAGAAACCCAGTCTAGAGCTTAAGTTTCTTTAGACTGTCTCGTTTGTTTGCTTCTCCCATGCTCTGACATGCTGTAGGCCTGGTTTGCTGGATCTGGTTGTGTTCAGTAGCTGCTCTACAGGTTTGGCGGTGACTGTTGAGTTTGGGTGTTTTCTTCAGGGACGCCATGCAGCTGAATGTGCTTGCCACACAAAAGATGGTGAGTCTGGCCCACAGGATGAAGCATCTGGAGGTGTTCATCCACATCTCCACGGCTTACGCCAACTGCGACCGGGAGCTGATTGAGGAGGTGGTTTATCCCCCGCCAGTGGACTACAGAAAGCTCATAGACACACTGGAGTAAGTCATCAGCACATCCTTCATGAAAAGAATAATTAGAAATATCAGTTTTCGACAGTTTCCCTTTGCCCCAAGTATAGATCAGTTAAGGCGCGCGCTTTTTCAGTTTAGCACTCAATCTGAAGTAGCCATCAGGTCACAGAAGCTCATATTTCAACTATATGCCTGAAAAAATTACACACTTGCTTCAAGACTGCTTCAAGCTTCTCTGTAATCTCAAGTAGACAAACACATTAAATATACATGTATACAAAAAGACTTCCTGATAGGGTTTCTGACACGTTATGAATTAAGAACTCGTGCTGCACAGTATGTCAACTGTTTATATTGGTTTCTGCAATGCTAATATCGCAGAAAGCTGCAATATGCAAATGAGCCTCACAGTGTTTTTGACGGGGCAGCCAATCACAGCTCCAGGTGAGTTATGTAATTTATCTAATCCAACAAATGTCAAAATATTTCGGCTGATTTTTAACTATTGAAGACATTTACTTGGCAAGGTGTTCTCAAAGGGTCCGTATTCTACACATTTCCTTCTGTTTCATTTGTTTCTTGGTGTTTCATTCTGATATGACCATTTTACAATCTATGTCTATTCCTTAGAATGAATCCTTCAAGCTATTTAATTAGAGAAAAGTGATGATATGGGTCCTTTAATGTATTGAAAAAATCGAAATATGTAGCAGTATAATCGCAATACTTGTATTTCGTCCATGTCGTGCAGCCCTACTAAGAACGGTGATAGACTTTTGTCTGTAATGTTGTCCATGTTACAGAAAAGCCTGTCATACAGTGTCAGAGACCACATAAGCAAGTCTGTCTGTATATATATAACCACTGAATATTAATATGCATTTACAAAATATAAATAATCCAGTCAAGGAAGGAAGAAGACCATAATCAGATTAGAGATATATTAGAAATTATATTTGAGGATTATGTCAATATTTTTAACAGGGAAAAAAATAATGTGGATACAGACTGTAAACAAGACCTCCAGAAGGGTTTTCATTCAGTTCTCATACTTATATTTAACTGTCAGTTTATGGCCTTTCCATAAATAAAAAAATGATAGAATGCAGACCCCTACTGAGATTATGCATATACTACTGAGATTATGTAATCATTTAGATAAATTGTTAAATGCATATATTACTTTTTCATTTGTGGTTGTTCTGTTTATTTTTTTAAGATAAGTTCAAAGAGATCAGAGAAGCTTTGACCTTTTTTTTTTTTTTTTTTTTATCGAGCCTTATTCTGTTGTCTGGTCATGTACAGGTGGATGGACGATAAACTGGTCAGTTTGATGACCCCTAAGTTGATAGGGGAGCGACCCAACACGTACACGTACACTAAAGCTCTAGCGGAGTATTTAGTGCAGCAAGAGTGCGGGAACCTCAATGTGGCGATCATTCGGCCCTCCATTGTCGGCGCCAGCTGGAAGGAACCCTTCCCTGTAAGGATCTCCCTTCTTTCTGTGATCTTGTACCAAGATGGTTAAAAAAATGAGGTGAAAACACCTCTATGATAATTCTCATTTCTGCTAGCTCCTCTATGGGACTAACAGTGTGCCTGCGATTAATTTAAAGACATTTAAATTCATTTAAAGACATTTAAAGACTTTTCATCTTGTACCTGAAGCTTGAAGCTTGTACCTGAAGCTTTTTCAGTCAGTGATGTGTCTGAAACCTCCAGAATTCTTCGAGTGATGTTGTTTCTCAGGATTTTCAACCCATAATTGGACAATTCTTGTCACTTCCTAGTTATGGTGGTGTTTAATCTAGTGCTTAGTACCAGGACCAAGTCTACCTAAGTCTACACCACTGAGGAAAAAAGTCTAAGGGTCCCCAGGTACTATTGTCTGTTCATCTAACAATTCTTTTCCACACTAGGGCTGGATAGACAATTTCAATGGACCCAGTGGAATATTTATTGCTGTAAGTGGTGCTCTCTTTATCACTTTACTTAAGTTGGATTGGTTAACTAAACTTTGTAGACTGTGTAATAGGTTAACTAAACTCAGTATTATGAAGCCAGTGTGTGTTCTTGTGTGTTTCTGCAGGCAGGGAAAGGCATCCTGCGTACCATGAGGGCCTCCAACAGTGCAGTCGCTGACCTCGTGCCAGTAGATGTGGTCATAAACACGACTCTAGCTGCTGCTTGGTACTCTGGCTCCCAGAGACACACTAGGTCAGCCTTACTCATACATATAGTTTTTAGCCATGTACCAACATATAGACAAGTGCAAATATGCACACATGTATAATCTAGATTTCTGTGCATAAAAAAGGAAGAAAAAAAAGCCTAACACAAATTATGCATGAAAAGAGACAAGTTATAAGTTATTCTGACTGTACACTTGTCTCAGATCAGTCAAGACAAGTAAAACTTAAAAAGTAACAAGGAGTCTTCAGGATTGGGATTGGTCTAAACCAGAGGTGTCAAATTTGATCAAAAAAGGGGTGGTGTAGCTGCAGGAGCTACATGTACGATCAGGTGCGCTCCTGACTGGTTGGAACAAAAGCCTGCAGCCACACCAGCACACCTTTGTACACAGCAGCCACACCCTTTGTGACACGTGGTCTAACCACACAAATCTGGACAAGAAAAAAGCAAAAATTGATTTTAAGTATAGCATAGCCAATAACTACTTCATTTTTATGCAGTGACTCTCTCTCTTTTGTGTTGCAGGCCAAAAACTATGTTGGTGTATAACTGCACGACGGGCACTATCAATCCATTTCACTGGGGCGAAGTTGGTATGAATCATTCTTTCAGTCATAAGTGTGTGTTTAGCTGTACTGACATAAATCAGCCGTTCATAAAGGAGGACACTGCCCTACTTTTCCTTTCAGAAAGCAGACAGACTTTAATGTACAGTCAAGATCTGCTTTGCTGACTTGACGTTAACTTCTTGTAGTTTCTCTTCAGAAAAGGGGCTACCACTAAAGTGCAAGTCAGGAAATGGTGAGAATGTAGAACATAAATAAGACAAAGAGACAGAATGCTCTAGGGCTGATAAGGAAATGGGGCAGGTTGAGCATAAGCAGGTTTGAACATTTTAACAGTAACAGAAATAAACATAAAACATTTTCTCCAATATTGATTATATGCATTTAAGTTTTTTTTTCACTAAAAATTTGTCCAATATTATAGCAACAGTCTGAACTTTGCACAGTTGCTACCTTGGAAAACTGTTAGTTTGTGTTTTACTCACTAAATGGTGAGGAAGAAGAAATCTAGCCATTCACTCATAACAGCACAAACAGCAGAGCAATATGATTTGCTAGCTTTTTTTGTGTTTTCAGTGAAAACATTGTGCTATTTAGAGTTCCAAATACTATCCAGACTTACATTTGAGGAACTATCAATATCAAATGATAACTATCAATATCAAATGATGTACAAACATTTTGGTCTAATATTTTTGGCCATAAAGCCCAGCTCAGACCTGTCCTTTCTTGCTGGGTGTTTGTGTGAGGCATTAGCATGAGTCCTCTTTCTGTGTGTAAGTGAAGTGAAGTGAAGTGTGTCCTGATTTTAGAGCTGAGAGCTCAGAAGTGCTTCCCTTTGTACTTGTATGGCAGGTCCTCAGCTACGCTACTACTGTTGTCAAATGTGCATTATAAATGGGCTGTAGAGCTGCAGGTGAAGATGTGCTACCTGCAAAAGTGCTCTCGTGTTCTCATCACTGTCTGTAGCCTTTTCTGCTTAAAAAGATTGGATTGGGGTGTTAAGATCAGATCATTTCAAAGCAATTAGACTGCACAGGCCAAAATATCCCAGCTAGGTCTGTCACATATGTTAAATGCATTGCTCACCACAGAACATTGAACTGGATGATGGAATGTATTCCCTGGATGCAAATATCTGTAGTCATTTATCTAATCCCTGTCTGCTGTAGTTTTAGCTTTAGATATCTATTGTGATAGCACTTGGATTAGTCAAGTAACAACACCATGAATTTTGCAGAATTTTTTGACCATAGATAATTCCATTAGGAGACATATGTGTATATAAACACATATGCTTTTTATCTCTTTTGGGCAAAAACTGAAATTTCTGTTTTTGACCATTTTTTGCAGAATTATTTTGGTGCCCAAAATTTCAGTGCATTTCTTATATTGATAAGTTCTGTTGCCCTGATCTAATGTACTAATCTTATTAGACAGATCGTATATCGGTCAGGCGAGGCTGATGCACATTCGATGTTGTTTTTAGAATTTTAAAGACAGAATACTATAAACAGTCTAAAAATGTGCAGACTGTTTACTACTGGATGGAATCAGTACTCTGTATTCAGTCCATATTTTGAAATTGGTATCAGGAGAGAAAACTATTGGATCGGTGCATCCCTGTTAATATTACCTCTGATTTGAAACACCCCTAGTGTAAAAACCATTTGAGCTGTGATTCATGAGTTTCCTTGAAATGCTGTGCGAGGTTTACCCTGTTGAACTCCCCCTTTTGTCTCTTAGAGTACCATGTTATATCCACTTTCAAGAGGAACCCCCTCGAGCAGGCTTTCAGACGGCCCAATGTAAATCTCACATCCAATCACCTAATCAATCAGTACTGGATTGCTGTGAGCCACAAGGCGCCAGCATTCCTCTATGATCTGTGCCTCAGGATAACGGGACGGGAGCCCAGGTAAATCGCACCGTGTTTCGGCAGCCCCTCCCGCACCCCCCTCTCCGTGCTCAGTCCAGCCCCACGTGACGTGTTGTGATGTTGCTTATTGCTGAAGGGGAAGACTGCATAAGCCAGGCTGTGCCTTTGGCCTGCTCTGGGTTCTGCACTCACTCTCTCTCTATGTCTCTCTCTCTCTCTCTCTCACTCACTCACTCACTCTCTCTATCTCTCTCTCTCTCTCTCTCTCTCTCCCTCTCTCTCTCTTTCTCCCTCTCTCCCTCTCTATCCACCCCTTCCTGCTGCTTGTAGTCCTGTTTAAATGCTGTGTGTGTCTATGCCTGTGTATTTCCCCCCTGCAGAGAACTGTATAAACATGACCTTCAAGACCAACCCGTTAGAGCAGGCCTTCAGACGGCCCAATGTTAACCTGCGTTCCAACCCCTTTACCAATCAGTACTGGACAACGGTGAGCCACACCATCCCTGCCCTGCTCTACGACGCCTATCTGTGGCTGACGGGGCAGAAGCCTCGGTAAGGTCTCTGGAGCTCTCCCTTCTTCTCTCTGTCCATGCTCCGCCCTCAGAGGTCCTCTCCTGGTGTGAGACTGGACAAGCTTTACAGGACAGGCCTGAAAATCTCCCTCAACCTGATGGAAATTGGTTAAAGTACACTGCCAGTCCAAAGTTTTGCTCATACTGAGATTTTCTACATTTCCTTTATTAGCCAGAAAATGTCGTGTTTTTATTAATCAATGCTGACCTACAAAAAGGAACCTAATAATTATAATGCAGGTCAGACAACTGTTAGATATTTAGCAAGATATTAATTGCTGAAACAGTGACGAGTGCATTTAAAGTTAAAGGACAGTCTAGAATTCGACTCTGCATCTCCACACAACCAGTTAATAGGAGTCAGACATGCACTGTTACAGATTCTTTACTCTTAGAAAGGAAACTTGTTTTGTTATAGTTGTTCACTGAACAACTCTCCGATGGTTAACAAGAATAAAAATCTGCAGTTTGTGAAATAAATGGATAAGTAGTAAAAACGTGTGATGTGCAAAAACTTTTGACTGGTAGTGTACCAGTCAAGGAAAAAAAATAAACAATTCAAACAAGGCTATAAATAATAAGAGACCACAATAACAAAAGCAGCTCAGACAGAAAAACCTTCCGCTGGTTCAAGTCCATGGGACGACCGGCCAAAAGTGAGAGAATTGCGTCAAAAACTCCACTACCAGGCTGAGATACACTGGAACATCAAAGCGTGCTGCAAGTTCCGTGCCATCGCAGAACAGTGTAGGTACAGAAGGGTTCCTGTATACCTCAGGAAAAGTGCCTTTAAATTTGCTTATATTTTCCCCATCATTTTTGCCATCACGACAAAAACATAAAATGTGACAATTCTGCTTTGTGCAGCGTCAGTAAGATCAGGCTGTCAGCAGGGATGGATAACCAGAGGCATAAATCTTTAGATCCCCATAATTAAGAATAAGCCACACAGTCACTGTAAATCATGATTATTTTGAGGACTTATGAATGGGGCCTTTAATGCATAGACCCAATAAATATCATTTGAAATGAATATTGCATGAATATATAGATTTGGACAGAGCGCGCTACAGTTTCTCATCAGGTTGAATGGGATTTTTGGCCGCGTTCTGTAAAGCCTGTCCAGATCACGTAGCTGTGATTAATGGATTTGTGGGCGGAGCAGGGATAAGTCAGTCAGGTGCTGACTGCGTGGTGTGCCGTCGCATGGGTTACTGAGCGATGAGGAAGGATGAGCGTCCAGCGCGGCTGTCTGCTGGCAGACCTCCGCGGCGGGACGTGCATGGGGTCCTGAAGAAGCATGTCTGATTCAGCTTTGATCTGATTGTTTCATTCCCCTTTTAGAGCTGTCACGATTACTCGATTCAATCCAGTTCAGAAAACCACTGATTTAAAATGCATTTTTCTACTTTCTTGCTCTGGATCTTCAGTTTGCATATTGTTGTTGGTGATGTAGATTTAAAATACAGCACTGTGCAAAAGTCTTAGACACCTGCAAATAGTTTGAAGCCATTTACAGTGGTGCTTGAAAGTTTGCGAACCCTTTAGAATTGTCTACATTTCTGCATAAATATGACCTGAAACAACATCAGATTTTCACACAAGTCCTCAAAGTAGATAAAGAGAACCCAGTTAAATAAACGAGACCCAAATATTTCACTTGGTCATTTATTTATTGAGGAAAGTGATCCAGTATTACATATCTGTCATTTAACTGGGTTCTCTTGATCTACTATAAGGACTTGTGTGAAAATCTGATGAGGTTTCAGGTCAGGTTTCAGTACTCTGTCTCTTATGAGAGAAAAAGAGATGATTGACACCCATTAATATGCATTTGTTTTTTGTCTTATACTGTTACTATATATTTTAATTGAAATCCTTTTGAAAGGCTTCATAGTTTATCTTTGTACTGTTTGGCCTTTTAAAAAAAAAAAAAAAAAAAAACTCATTACTCAATTAATTGCAGAAATAAAAATCAGTAAATTATTCAATTACTAATCAATCGTGACGGCCCTAATTCGGTTTAGTGTTCTGAGGAAAACTGTGTTTGGGAATGCAGTTTTTTTTAACTGAATAAATCCATGTGTTTGGTTTTGTTTGTTTGTTTATTTGTTTGTTTTGTAGTATTATATTGTGACCCTTGCCATCATGTCTTCAAACGTGACCTGAGAGTGATATTTTTTGAGTTGAAAAGTTTGACCACGGTACCAAACAGATCCCAGACAGCCTGAGCTGCTTCAAAGAAACAGGTTTAACCAGACAGAACATTTATAATGTCATATGTATGCGACCAAATGTGTTTGGTATCGGACCATTAAATTATTTATTAATCCGTTGTAGCTGATTATAAACTAACTGCAGTCAGAGTGTATAAATAAATAAATAAATAAGTATTGGACTTACACCAGTAAATGAGACTGAAACAGAGCTTTTCCAGATTTGCACCGGTCTTATGGTCTGAAAAACTTCCAGTTTTTTCTTGTTGTTTGTTTTTTTGTTTTTTTTTTTGCAATTTTTTGCTATTTTTGCTTTTTTTTTTATTACAGAAATGTTTAGCTGCTGTTGTTTGTTTGATTATTTGTCCATGTTGCTGTTTGGAGGATTGTTTTGTCGTGCATGTTTGATATTCATGATTTAATTTTTTTTGTTGTACAAGATCTTGGAGGGATACTGGGTGCACGTATTTGTATCTGTATAGCATTTTAGCCCCTGGAAATGTTTTTTATTGCCATGTGAGGATGGATCAAACATTATAGAGCTGCTATACAGACACACGTTCTGTAGTTACTCCCTAAAATGTGGCCTTAAGTGAGAAATCCATCAAATTCGGTTGCCCTCAAAGATCACTCCTACTGACTGTGTTCCTAAAGTCTCATGAACTGTCAACTCAATCAGAATCATGATCAAAATGTCTGGTCGTGTTTTCCAGTGTGTGTGTGTTTGTGTGTGTTTATGTGTGACTAAATTCCCTCGTTTCACAGTGGGATTTTAACTAAGTGAATCAGTTACTGAATGACTGGGCAGAAGTTTAACCGAATGTCATTTCACAGCTTGTTGTAAATGGTAACATCTTACTGAACAGTTCAGCAGCACTTTGAGTTGGTTGCGATCTTCTGTATTGTGTTAATTTGTGTGGATCCTGTTCAAAACACTTAAGTTCACACTGTAAAGGGCCCATATAATGAAAAACTTTTTTTCGCAGCTCTGAACTAGTAGAGATTGATGTACAGTGCTATGCAAGTCTTGAGCCACCCCTCATTTCTTTATATTGCTTTGAATCACCTTGTGAGTCAAACTGTCTTATCTTTGACATGTGACCGGCTGCAAAGTGCCTAAAGATACAAGGAGCCTAGATAAAGGAGTTCCAACCACTCAGCATTCAGCACCACCAGTAT
>JBBPCZ010000034.1:11902867-11915675 GCA_037974445.1 Brycinus macrolepidotus
GAGGCTTTGAAAGTCCTTCAGGAAGCCTGGAGAACTGTTCCTCAAGACCACATTAACATACAAGAAAGTCTGGATCTTTGGAAACAAAGTATGAATAATTGTGGGGTGGCTCAAGACTTTTGCACAGTACTGTGTACAACACAAAACATCAAGCTGGCTCTGATTAAAAATTTGACCCAGCAGAGCAGTTCGAACACAGTGTGAAAGATGTGTTCATTTTAAAAACCTGACGCAAGTCAGACTTTTGTGTATAAGTTATGATATCATTTTGACTCCTTAAGGACCTTGGAAATCAGAAGATCCAGTTACATTTAGAGTGTGAGACCAACAGTCTTTGAAAATGCAAATTATTTTTCTCAAAGAGAAAACCAGCTGAGACCCAGAGCTCAAAATATGGGCCTAGCGCCATCTACAGAATCACAGCACAATTTTCGGTATTGAAGTCGAAGTATCTTATCAGTATTGAAGCATTTTGACTGATATCCATTCAGAAGGGTTTAAAAATAATATATAGGGCTTTTACTGTCAATTATATTATTAATCAAGTCGTCTAGCAGTTATTTTGACAACTTGTTAAGTAATCATGTGCACACAATGTACAACAGCCAATGTATAATTTCACTCCGTACATGAAATTTGTAGCTACAAACATGTGCATATTACTGAGATCCTGTTGGTTTGGGTTTCCTCCCTTTCACTGATGAACACAAAAATTATTTGAGTGCTGCTAACACCCTGTTTTGGTTCAGAAAATTTGGCAAACATGAAATCAGAATTATCATCAGAAAGTCAGATAGTATTTTAGTGTCGTATCAGTATAGAAACATCTTGACTGATATCCAGCCCTAGGCGCAGGTGTACCTGCATATACATCTGTATTTTGTCTTTATGCATGGTGGAGCATTCAGCACTCCTTCTTGATCTTTTTAGGCAGCATCCCTGACCTGTTCTGGAGAAACACCGTCATGGTCTACCATTTTAAAATGGGTGCTAGGACAGATACAAACATGTATAGGATATTTAAAAGCTTTGTAAACAGTATACTGGTTCTCAGTCCTGGTCCTGGAGTGTCACTGCCCTGCAGATTGTAGTGTTTTTCCCTACTCTTAACATGTAGTTCACCTCGAGAAGCGCTTGGAAATGAGTACATCAGTTCCATCAGGTGTCAGGAGCATGGAAAACTCTAAAATGTGTAGGACAAGAGGTTCTCCAAAACCACTACCATATAAAGTACAGGGATATGCAATGTCATGCAAAATTCTCAAAACCGTTCTTACAAGAACCAGAGTATCCGATACACTAACCGCAGTGATGTGTACTAAACTGAGGATGTTAATCTTGGTTCCGCTGGATGAGAGGAGTCTGAAATCTGAGTACTAACGTTTTCAGAGCTTGAGTGTAACACTTGCTTACCACTGTGGCCAGCACAGTGGAGGAAACTTCAATTTAACAATTTAATCCCTATTGGACTGTATATTTTTTAAGAATATGTAATCAAATTATTCTGTTCATGTAGTTTTAAAAAGATTTTGATCAGACGACTCTGTCCAAGACCGTTCTAACCCATTCTCACCCTTCCACGTGCATCATACATTCAAACTTTTTCAACATCCCAGAAGACCCTAATTTCAAAGTAAACAAACAGTGCGTCTTTAATGTTTGCGTGTGCCCCATCCAGGCAAGCTGAATTCAAAAAGTTAAATTTGGAGCAGAACCGCATTCAAATATCTCTCTTTCCCAATGGGGAACGAATGCAAATGCAGGAAGGAAGTTCCGTTAACCAGGAAGCTGCTTATCATTTTCCACTTAGACTTTTATCAGCAGGAGAACAGGATCAGCCGGAGCGAGTGGGCTGTAGACCAGAGTGATGACTGGAGAGGAACTTGAGACACATCGTTTAATTGGATTGAGTCGATCATTTATTACTGTATGTTACTAACAAAAAACTTTTCTTGGTGCAAGTGATTATATGTTATTGGTCTTCATTTGAGTTACACATGCACTTTAGCCCTACCTTCTGTAGAGTGGTGTATACGATATACGATAACACCCTCCTGGAAGCCGAAATATGAAACCTGGTTATTCTGAGCCGAGAGACCATCTGAACACTCCTGGAAAAGTTAGACCCTGAGAACTGAGGACTTAGTCCTAAGACATTCTAAAGGTGATTTTATTCCTTTAATGCCCCATCAGGAGTGAATGAAAGTGACAGGGCTGCACTGGGATTACAGTATTACTAACGGTGGGCCTGGTAGATGCTCGTAGGTCGTTTGGGGCCGGGGGAAGTTATGCCGCTCATAGCGGTTCTAAAACCCTACCTGCCAGCTGCTCATTCCAGACTGGAGCTTTAACTTTATCTTAGATAATTACATTGCTGAGTAACTTAAGATCTTTTGAAAGCACTAGGCTATATAACACCAGTTGTTATGATTGTTCATGCGGTTACTGTTCATTAAATTTAGGTATTCAACCAATGATTTTAATCAGAACTTAAAAATGACCATAAAAAGGGACAGAACAGTTACAGTGTATATGTATATATACACTGTGTGTGTGTGTGTGTGTGTGTATGCACACCATCATATGCAACACCAAACATGTCATTTTAATCCACATACATGAAATTTGTAACCACAGACATGTGCACGATCCTGTTGGTGTGGGTTTACTCCCTTTCAGTGATGAACATATAAATGATTTGAGTGCTACTAACACCCTGTTTTGGTTCAGAAAATTACCATGTGGTGAACATAAAATATGAATTATCTTTGCTTTTTTTTATTAATTTTTTTATTAAGTCATTAGGTTTGATGGAGTAAGTGTTGCGGTCAGACAGTACATTAGTTGTGAAGTTCCCCTGAAGCTTCAGTTTGAGCTCTATCTTGCGGAGAGATAACCACTGTAACGGTCGTGTGCAAGCTACGGTTGCAGTACACTTCCTTATAGCTCCTGTCCCTCCTCCAGGCGTCAGGAAACCGTCCCCTGGGCTCCCTTTGGGGAGTCAGAGGGAGGTGCAGATGGAGCGCTGATGTGAGGGTTAAGGAAATCTCTGTAAAACATGGGTGTTGTCCAGTTTAACTGTCTCTAGACCAGATCTCAGCAGAAGATGGTACTCTAGAGAAGCCATTATGAGCATTATAATCATGACCTACATTCCACCCTCATTAAGCCCTACGTATAAGAGGTCATGCTGCAGTGTTTGTTGAGAATAGAGGGAGTAGATGCTGCTCTCAGCAGCTGTGAAAGGCTGGAGTTGTTTGTTAGTGTTTTCTCAGGCAGGCTGGTCTTATAAGGAAGAGCATTGTTTGGATCTTTAACGTTCTTGGGACATGGCGTCCAGAATTCAGTGAATGTGGGCAGCTAGGTGTCATTTTTTTGCAGCCTTGACGATCTTGGCAGCCTTGAAAGTTGTGTTTGTACCTGGACCTAATTCGTGCTAGAACAAGCTGGACCCAGATCTGGACCTGGCGCCACTCAGATTGAATGCAGCACCTAGTTTATTGGATCAGTGACTGTATTCATATAATAAATATTCATGTGACATTCTATAGAGACAGGGCAAAAAGATCATACTGCTGTGTATAAATAAAATATATATATACAATGTGTGTATATATACATACATAGATTTAAATGTGTATATATACTAAATAAAACCAAAAAGAATAAATACAAATTATTCAGTAAATACTGATGTTATGTTCAGTATATCACTGTGTTCCTTGTGGAAGTCCAGTATTACTTTTTGACTCAATCAGTCCTTCATTAAATTAAATCAGGAGCTGCTGATGGAGTTTCACAAATCCAAACAACGGCTGGAGGAACCGAGGAGGAATCTGGAACTGAACCTGTGTTCTCCTCACCAGCTCACTAAATATCTACATTTGCTTTTAACTTTGCTTGCAGAAAGGCACTTTATCACATGCTGAAAAAAGTGCCATAGGTACCTAAGACTGTTGTACAGTACTGTGTATATGTATAGCATGCATCATTACTTCATGCTGTACAGTCACAGGGTGTGGTCTTGAGATTAAACTTCTCTAGGGACCCTTGTTAAACGTTTTGTGCAGGACTGTGGTTGAATCTGAGTATGGCCTACGCTTGTGCCTACGCTTGTCTGAGGTGTGCTTATGCATAAAAAGGATTCCATAAAACTTCAGTTAATAAGTTTAAAGACAGTAGCACAGATGTTTGATCTCTTAAGTTAAAGTGCAGGCTTGTTTTAATTAAGACATTATTAAGACATAATGTTCAATTAAGTGTAAAGTGACCATTTGTCTCATACGTGAACACACCACAACACAGCACACAGTGTGAATAGCACAAAATTCTTTCTCTGTATTTAACCCAGTACCTCACTCTAGGGTACCTCAGTGGTGCCACTAGCAGTCCTGGGATTCGAACCCATGACCTTCTGATCACAGGGGCAACTCCCTAACCACCAGGCCACCGGCTGCTCCTTTAGTCGTGTCAGAAGTGGGATTATTTGTTGCATGTAATGAACCACCCGTGCTAACTTGCATTACGTCCATGGACTGATGACAGGCTTGTTGTCTTCTGAACAATGTTGACGGGTCCATCGTCACCCCTGACTCTGAGCTCTGCCTTCATGAGGTGTTGGATGGTTTAGGAGCACCACTAACCTCATCATTTACAAATGAAACCTTGTTTGAAAGTTGATGCCATGTTTTGAAGGTTTGGCGGGTCACAATGCTTGTGCATGAACAGTCTGAAATACTAATGTTCCTCTCATTAAAGACTGTCTTGGAAATGTAAGATTTTTCTTTAAAACAGTTCTTCAGCTGCATAGTGTGCAAGTGGAGCTGAGCTTCTTTAATTGTTCTGTTTTTCTCAGGTGTTCCTGGCACACGGCTCAGGCACTTGTCGGCATTCCTCCCTTCACGCTGGGAGAACTCTGTTTCAAATTCTTCCCTTTCCTTCCTCCGTCTCATTTTCTGGGCAGCTGTGCACAGAGCGTTTTTTTTTGCAGAGTAACGTCTTTGTTTTGAAGCAGTGCTTTGGATTAAGGTTTTCATCTTAATATTAGTGGTGAAAATGGTCGACTTCCAAATGTTATTTGATACTTATTTGATATTTGTTGTAATGATACTTCATTAGTGGTTGATACGACTACCTTTATTTAATTCATTTACTCACTCATTTATGAATAAACTTGCACAACTTATTCTCTGTTATTGTTGCCAGGACTGGAGTTGCACGATTCAGTCCTCTATCCGTTACCAGCAACAGACTAAGCTGATGTAAACGAACCCTTTCCCTTTCAGAAGAGCATGTTGTTCTCAGGTTACATATTTTTTCATTCCGTACAGTAAACCTCTTACCTCAGGCAGTGCTTTTCTTGTATTTATTTAATCTCAAAATGTCCAGAGGACAGGCCCACCTTGCAGACACCCATTATTTAAATGAGCTGCAAATACATAGGCTTCTGACTGCTGTGCTTAAATGTGTGGTCTTATTCCTGTTTGAGGTCACAGAGTTTGGTCATATTTCAGGCTGCACACTTGGTGTAACCTGTAATCACGGGCTGCTATATTATAAAAAAGATGAAGGGCCAGGAGTGAAAGATTGCTAGGCTGCTGGAGCTGTCAAGGGGTCATTTTGTCCAGAGGTTGTCTCTAAATTGTATTTATTGACTCACAACAGCAGGCAAAACTCTACTGCGATAGAATCAAAGGACTGAAATGGTATCTTGCAAGTGAACACAGCTTAAATATAGAAAATATTCAATCATGACTGTAGGAATTAAGTTTGAATTAAGGAATTGAGCCGGTTGCTAGACATTTTTACTCATTTGAAGTCATTTAAGTGAAATTCTCAGATTAATTTGCTTTCATTCAAGAAATAGGGCTTCAGACAGTATAATGATGTCTGTGTATACACAAAATGCTGTGGTCAGTAAGAGAGGTGGAAATAAATATTATAGATAAATAAGATATAAATAATGAGATTTAATAAATAAGATTAAACTTAGGAATGAAAAGAACTGGAAATTGTATGATGCTTTGCGCTACATCATGTAAGCTCCAGTCTCAGGTTAAGACTAGAGAGTGAACCACTATAAATGAAAATATGTCAAATAAAGCAAGTTTCCTTTATAAGATGAAAGAATCTGTAACAGTGCATGTCAGACATCCTATTAATTAGGTCAGTAGTGATGAATAAAAATATGACATTTTCTGGATAGTAAAGGAACTCAAATGGTGAACATAATGTAAATGTATTTGTTAGCAAAGAATATCGAGTGTAATATTTTAGTACATTTAAAGTGAGTAATATGCAAATATAGAAAATCTCAGTGTGTGCCAAAACTTTTGACTGGTAGAGTACAAGAGAATTCCCAAAGCACAGTTAGATACTGTATATTCTAGCCCTACACATTGACAGGGATCGTAGCAACAAGTGTCAAGGATGTGGATTATTGCTCATGGCTTCTAATGCTGTCTGTAAGTCCAGTCATTCAGGCAGCAGGCAGAGGCAGATTGTGGCTGTAATCTTGCCTGGTGGTTCCTGCTGCTTCAGACAAAGTCCCACACTGATATTTTCAGTCTGGATAAATATAGCCGAGAGAACTTTCCCAGGCCGCACTGATCATGGTCATTTTTGAGCTTGCATTCGTGGGTCCTCTGTGTATTCAAGGGCAGAAGATTTGGGTCAGTTTGAATTTATGATTGAAAAGGGGGATAGAAGAAAGCTAGATGAAAGGATAATGTGTAAGAGCAGTGCTTGCGTGCGACTGTCTGAATATTGGCTTCTAGCTGCTAGATAAGGTGTCACTGCTAGTTGCCAAAATTGATTAAGCAACCTCCCTCAGGACCACTTCACTGGGTAATCGAGGTTCTACTGAAGAGCCGCACGTCTCTACTAGCCTTTTTACTCATCCTTCCGCACACGCACACATCCAAATGAGTCACATTTCCATGGGCTCCTGTTTCAAACCAAGGCAGGCGGCCTAAGAGGGCATTCAGCCAACTTGGCCTGCTCTTGTCAAGCTGACCCTGGCACAAAGCGAAATCTTCTTAACGTGACCTTAAAAAGGTGTTGAATCATTTTTGAATGGTCTAATTAGAAAAGTTGACCAATATTCATTTTGTGAAGTACATTTGCAATGTCAGATTTGTAATGCAAAAAAGAACTTGAGAATGACAGTATCTGATTTCTCATTCTCTGGACACAATCTATGCAAGACCATTCTTTCCTTCATTTCTGGGTCAAAAAAATTGCTTTATTCTTGTTCCTGTGCTCCTCACTGCATGAAGTAATCCAATCAAGCACTTCATGCTAAGTTGGTGTGACTGGACCTGCTGAAGAAATGCAGTGACCTATTTCTGCACACATGCTGAATGTGTTGTACTGTTGTGTTTGAGAAATCTAGAACAGCCTTAAGTCGCTTTAACCTCATGTCCGATCACACAATGAAATAACTACTTAAAATGCTGACAAAGAAAGAAATTCAGGTTTCAGGTTAGTTATGCTGGACAGGCTCTGGTTTTAGAAGTTAAGTGACCATTTTGTCATATGTGAACACAGCACAGCACGCAGTGTGAACAGTGTGAAATTCCTTCTCTGTATTTAATCCATTCACCAAGTGAAGCAGTGGGCAGCCAGAAACACAGCGCCCTGGGAGCAGTGTGTGGGGACGGTACCTTGCTCAAGGGTACCTCAAAGGTATCGTAGGGGCAACTCACTAACCACTAGGCCATAAGACTTGTTTCTGCCCAGTTTCAGCAGTTGTGGATACAGCAAATTATGTTTGAAATGGTCATTGAAATTAATGTGCAGACTGTGGGCTTCAGTGTGCATGAAAAAGAACGTAAAAGAATCACGTCCCTTATTATTCACTAACTTGGACATCTTGATTTTGTTTATGTGATCCTTTATATTACGATACATGCAACTGACGTATCTGTGCCCCACCAACAAATACATTCTTTCCAAGCAACTGTTGCAAGGTTGAATACACAGAAAATGAAAGAATGAAACACACAAGTTCCATTACATATAATGACTTTAGGTTGCTGTTTTACAGTGAATCCTTCAGTTCTGAACTGTTCAAACAACTACAAACATACAAATTATCGGTCACATCCATCTGACATGACTTTGAGTGCTAATAGCACAACTTGTGGAGAATATTCAGCCTACCAAACAAGCTTTATAATGGCCAGCAGAAACCCTTGTCGTGGATTGATGGATGGGCATATGAAGCAATTCATTGAGAATGTAATTTTAATTTTAATTTTAATTGAGTCATGACAAACCTATTGTAAATGAATTTGTGACCGTGCTTAACATTTGCTTGACTGCACGACAAAACCTGCACTCAACCAGTCCTAAAGATCAGAGCACAACATACAGTGTAAATATAATTTGAAATTAATAATGCAATAACGCAGCAAAATATTTGACTGTTCGTTTAAACTTGCTGATTGGCTCATCTTGTATGTCTGTTATTTCTAGGCCAACTAAAACATTCACTTCGTTTCATTTTCTTCCAGCTTTGGGCCAGGATGCCAGCAGCAGCTTTTCGCTGAACTCCCCGTCTGTGAGACTGAGGGAGTGAGGGAGAAGAGGAGTGATGGGGGAGACAGAAGATGAGAGGAACTCTCAGGCCAGCCAGCTCTTTGAGAACTTTGTGCAGGCCTCCACGTGTAAAGGCACTCTCCAGGCCTTCAGTGTCCTGTGCAGGCAGCTGGAACTGGACCTGTCTGACCACAGAGGCTTCTACAGCAGTCTCAAAGCAGCGGTCACCTCCTGGAAGGCCAAGGCCCTCTGGACCAAGCTGGACAAACGAGCCAGCCACAAGGAGTACAAGAAAGGAACAGCATGCGCAGACACCAGGGTATGTCGGTGGCACGTGTTTTTAAAGAAGTAGAGCTTATCTAAAATCCTGAGATCCTCGATTTCCTCCTGATGTTACAAAACATTGTCTCTGCAAAATGGTTTAACTGCTGTTTGAGTCTGCAATCTCTGTAGCTTTTTGCTCCACGTGTGTCTCTTTGTGTGTGTTATAGACAGCAGTGTGAGCTGATACTCTCTCCCCTATACATTATAGAGGCGGTTTGCCCCTTCACTCTCTCTCCCTAAACATCGCTCGGGCAACTTACGTTTACGTTTACGTTTACGTTTACGTTTACGTTTACGGCATTTAGCAGACGCTCTTGTCCAGAGCGACATACATCAGTGCTTTAGTAATCCACATCTGTTCTTCATACCTGTAAAGCTAAACTTAAATCAACATCTGCTTTTGACTATGTTAAAAGTGTGAGCTGATACTCTCTCCCCTATACATTATAGAGGCGGTTTGCCCTTCACTCTCTCTCCCTAAACATCTCTCTCCCTAAACTTGACCACAAAAATGTAATCTTTAAAGATCAAAACTCGGCACCTGATCATTCGATCAAAAAACTGTATACAAAAGGGGGGGCTAATGCGCATGCCAGATTTGGAACGGTGCCAAAATTACAAACGGCCTCGTCTGTGAAGTGTCCTCAAAATCTGCAATAATAATAATAATAATAATACAAATAACTTAAGAAGAACAGTAGTTAATTATTTTCTCTTTGACTCCCAGTCCCAGATTGCTGCAGCATCGCTGGGCAACCTCTCAGTTGTTGGGGAAAAAGAAACGTTAATGTAACGTGATCTCATTCTGAATCATTTTGGACTGATCGTTCTGGTCCTTTGGTCATTGGTCATTACACTTGATGGAAAACTTACTGCCTGGAATGTACTGAGTGACGTGATCTATTGGAAAGCTTTCAGAGATGATGTAGACAAGGTCTCTGCTTTCTTCCTCGTAAAACTGAATCATAACAAAAACAAACTAAGAGCAAACTGTTTACATTTCTATTACCGTCGAAGTGTGTAGTGTAGACCAGCTACTTTTGCATGAGATGTTTTCAGCACTGTAACCTGATTTGACTCACGTTCATTTCAAGCCATAACATAAAGGCAGAAAGAAAAGCTGAAAAGATAGTTTCCCCCCACGTACCTCCATGATCAGCTGTGTTTTGTCCACGTTTTAGATCAGGTGATTGCACTGTAATCTGACCTGTTGTCTTACAACCCGTCTGACCTCATCACAAGTATTCTCATCATAACAGCTTTCCCTAGAGAGCAGTGCTCCAGTCCTGTGCATATACGGTGCTGTGCAAGTCTTAGAAAAAAATATTTAAAACCTGTTTAGCTGAACAGTATATATATATTAGAATATCAGAATGTTTCCAAATAACATTAATACAGTGAATAGTGATTTTATGTATGTCTGTGTTTGCTTAATCATTCTCAGACCTCTCCTCGTAGAAACCTAGGATTACATTATAGCTCTCATCAAATACCTCAATTCATACCTGATTCAGCTCAATTTATACTTCATTAGAGCTGCTGATGGAGTTTCACAAATCCATGTAAAGCCTGGAGGCATCGAGGTGAAATCTGGAACCAAACCTGTGTTCTTCTAACCAGCTCGCAAAACTTCAAGTACTTTTAGAAACAAAACAAATCTTGATATTATTTAATGCTTTCTTGTATGTTTGCATTTATTCTAATGTTAACTTGTGTACTTGCTGGCAGAAAGTCCCTCACTGTTCAGATAAATGGCTTTAAACAGTTTGCACAGGAGCCTAAGACTTTGGCACAGTACTGTATATCACCCTCATTTTATATATATTTGACCTGGTCTGATTATTTAATGCAGTTAATGAGAACTGCATTGTATGTACTGGAATTCCAGCATAATTAATGTGGGAATGGTTCTTCTCCATCAAAAGGAAGATTACGCTTCAGACATGGTTCCATTGTATCCTAACCCCATTTGGTTGAATTATTTTTCAAGTCCACCTTGAATAGTTCACTTTCTCAAGGCTTCTGTTTGTTAAAAGTACAGTGCAGTTGTATTCACTGCTCTGTCGTGGCCGAGTAGTGGATAAAGTTATCTTTAACTAGAGGTTAGTACTAACATCTCTGTTGTGCAGTACTACCAACCTGAAAAGGGGTTTAAATATGGGAGGCGGTTTCAGTCAAATAAGAGCACATTTCCATGCCTTCCTTTGTTAGTCAAATCAGTTCGGTAGGATTCAGCTGTCTGGTTTTTTCTGTTTTTCTCCTTTGGGTATTTGAGAAGCGGAAATGAATACTGTTCTGGAATCAGTGGCATCACTTTTGGCTGCCCTTGCCACTGAAGTGACCTTTGGCCTGGTCAGAGATCAGAAGGTGAAGGTGCTGTTGTTAGCAGCTTGGCTAGTAAACCCTCACAGAAAAATAAGGTTTCATTTTTGACCTCCACATTGTTTTCCTTGTTGTAACAAAAGGCTAGAAGCTGATTACTTTGGACGTCTCTGGGTCCATGAAAACAGCACAACCAAAAGGTCATGAAAAAACAAGAACGTTTTCACGAGAAAATGCAAATGTGTGGTTGCATGGTTGCTATAAAACCAGTGTTTTTAGTAAATCAGTGTAGTTAGTAAAAACTAGCTTATGTCTTCTAAAATAGTGCTTTATATCTCCAGCTTTACCTTCAGGAGAGTCTAAATCATCGAGTGTTGACTTTCTACCCTGAGCTTCTATGGTGTAGTGTTTGTATGACTTCATTTCTCCCCGAGGCCTTGATAAGCACTTGATAGGAGGCCATAAAGGACCAAAACCACAGCTGCTATGAAAGAAGTATATTAAGTGTTATTGCTTCACAGTGAAATTATACACTTTTAATGTGTTACAAGATCAGTGTTTATCTAATCAGTGTGGTAAATAGTACAGATTGTTCTGGTGCCATTGCAGTAAGCATCAATAGTTCTCCACAGTTTTTGTATGTGAATGCCTGAATACTGTCTGTTTATCTGTGAACATGTTTAACATTTAGCAAACAGAATGGAGGTCTTTGTCAATGTAAGTCAATGTAAAGTCTTTAAGTTCGACGTTGTTATTCAGTTTATTGTTATTCAGTGAATATTTGGTAGTACATTAGCACATGGTAGTTTATTTTATTACTGTTATAATATTGACCACTGTAGCATCACTTTTAGTTTAAACCGGAAGTGCTCAAACTTTCAGTCTTTCAGGCCAAGATGAAATATTTGTGGTGGGCTGAGGGCCAGAAAGACAAAACCATTTGCTTTCCATATGTTTTTGTACATTATCAGTTCATCTGGAGTGTGTGAGCTGCCTGTTGTGGTTATTGTCCAGTTCTGCCATCAGCTTCATGTGTTATTTCTGCTTTGCAGTGCTGTGGCATTAGGGGTCCCACATTTTTTTCAGTTTAATAGATAGTACATTTTGTTATGAACAGTATTTGAAATCTTAAAACTCAAATCTTCAAGATACAGTTTGTTCACTGGGTGAGTGGGTAACTTTTGGCAGGCAAAATCAAACTCTGACCTCTTGGCCTCACTTTTGGCAGCCCCGCTTCAAACCATGACTGTTTGAATTTCAGTCCCCCGGATTCTTGTCTTGGCCCCTTTTCAGTTTCTGAACTCCTGGTAGTCTCCCAGGCCTGAGGGAGCTTAATCCTAATCCTTTAGCCTGGCTCTGAGGGTCATTCTGTACTAAAGCTTCTCTCCGAAATGCCGTCCAGCCTGGAGAGAAACAAACATAACCGGAGTTTAGAAGAGAAGGGTGCTTCCTCCGGCCTGGGTGCCCAGTGCAGTGCAGGAAACCCGCAGTCTGTTATCCACTTCAGCCTCACAGGAAGAAGCCCATTACATCATGCCAACACAGAGATACACACACACACACACACACACACACACACACACACACACACACACACACACACACACACACACACACACAC
>JBBPCZ010000034.1:11915775-11927231 GCA_037974445.1 Brycinus macrolepidotus
CATCAATGCAAACGAACCGAACCAAGGGACCAAACACCTTTGGTGCGCACCAAATGCTGTAGGTGTGAAAGCACCCTAAATGTCTTTCTCATGACTTCTCACTTTGTCTTGTAATCTTTCTGTGTGCGTTCAGTCCTGTGGTTCTTTAAACCAGTCAGAGTCTGAGCCTGACTCCTCTGTGGAGCCCCCTTCTCTGGACATGGCTGAAAACCCTCGCTTTGCTAAACCCAAACCCCCAACCCCTCCTCCCCCACCCAAACCGAAATGGCAGGTAGGCTTAATCTATGATGAAGAGAGTAAGGTTTAACACAGAACCTCAGTCTAGTACTATACACACAGTCATCACTTTATTAGGTTCACCTTGTACCCACACTTATTGGCCGTTTTATCAAAAACATCTACCGCATGGGTTCACTTTGGTGCTATAGAACTGATATACAACAGATTTTCCTTCATATGACAACGTAGAATCATGCAAAAATCGATTTATGCTATTAGATGATCTTTAAGTTCTATTTATAACTTTACTAAAGATCCACTTTTCTTTTCATCTGTTAATGTGCAATCTGTGAGCCCTTCTCCATCCTTTGATGGTAAGGGGCCACCACAGGACCTCTCTTGGTATCATTAAACCAACATTGTTGTGGCCCAGTGTGTGTGGTGCAGATATAAGTGCACCGAGCACAGCAACATTACTGTAAGAATCACTGTTGAGAATAGACTGTCGATCAGAAATGCGTGGCTAACAGTGGTTCTACGCTCAGAAACTGACCACTGATGAAGGGATGGAGGATGTTTTAACACAAATTGTTCATCTACAACGTGCAGGTGCGAGTTAGGATTGCCTTAACAGATGAAAAGCGTATACACACATCAGTTCCAGCCATTAGTCCTGTTCTTCAGTGCACTAGGAGAGGAAAGAAACAACCATATTTCTAATAATTCACCTTTTCTTTGGCACCTTTGCATATTAGCAAGTCTTGCTGTGTACTCTAGTGGTGTGTATATATGTATGTACACTGTATCACTCTGTGTACCCATTTCCAGCCATCTCCTTACTTGAGACTTCTTGAGTCTCAGTTGCAGCCTGGCTACAAGCATGGAAATGTGGAAAACCAGCATCTTCACCAACACACTCAAGCCCAGTCCACATATGACCACATAGACAGCAAGGGTGTTAATCTAACACCGGAACTCCAGTTCGGTTACCGTACCACAGAACTCTGGTCCTGCCCTGAAACCCACTTTAGCTGCCAAACCCCTGAACCCCAACCCAATTACTCATACCATCCTGTCTCAGCTGGAGAGCAGGTTTCTCTCCATCTCTTCGAGCCCAGAGAGCCCTCACTACCCTCCAGTTCTCCAGAACCCCCCCTCTCCTCCACTCCTGCTTTGGGAGGGATGTTCCTACGTCTGCAGCAACTGGAAGATCAGATCAGTCAGGTGAATTGCATGGAGATGCACTTGAGTGAATTCCCCTTGCAGAAATGTTTCTAATCTGATGCCCAGTACTGGTCTTGGGCCAATTTCAGCAGAAAATACTGGATTAGACATTGTAGGGAGATAAAAAACAAATTTGATTTAATTTACCTCTGGTCCGTTATAACAGTAGTAACCACAAGTAGCCTAACTTTTACATAAAATAATAGTAATTCTAGTTCAACTGGCTACTTGTTATTTTAAGAGGTCCAATTTTGCACATATTTATACTGAAAGTGAACTTTATCACTAGACATCAGACTAAATAATAATGTCAAGTGTGTGCCAATTACCTATTAGCCATTTTAGCTAATTGTAATACCAGTAACTGAATGATAAATTCAGCTGGTAAATGGTATAGCCAGTTTTTCACACTGGACTCTATGTTCAGAAGTCAACAAAACCGGCTTTGTCGCTCTGAAGCTAGGGGATTAATCTCTAAACCACTGTAGCTGTTTGTTTTTGTATTAAAAGCATTCATTAAGTTCCAGACTTTCAAAGCACAGTAGCTCAGTGTGTAATAATATTGCATGTGTTTGACCCTACAAGGAATAATCGGATTGCTCTTGGTGAACAGTGCTTCTCCTTTTCCTTTTCTGACACATCCTTTTCTTCCCTTTGCCCTTTTGTTGGCCTATAGAAGAAAGCACAGACTGAAAGAGCTCGAGAGTTCAGCAGAAAGAGTATAAGGGAGAGAGCGGAGCAGCTGAGCTTCCTCTTCTCTGGCAAACAACCTCAGGTGATAGTCAGGGACTGGCTGAATTACTCATTACTCCTAATCAGACATTGTGGTGATACAACTCTGCCTCACCCGCAGCATCACTAATCCCAGAAAGTGGTGGCATGATCCAGCCTACACATCTAGTCAGACTGATGACTAACTTTTGTTTTGGTTTCTGTGCCATAATTCCAGTCAGCTTTTTTCCACCTCGGAGAATGTTTGCTGTTAAATGCACTGGATTTGTTTCCTCATTCTCATCAATGTTTTCAGATCAGGTATACCTTTTTATCTGTAAATTGCTGCCAAGCAAAGAAAAATAATGAACATTGCATGTTGTTATTATGAGACTTATGCCATAATTATAAAATATCTCATAGTTATGAGGAAAAATCTCATTTTTACAAGAAAGTATCTCTCAATTGTGACGATGTGTTTTTACATACTGTCTTGTTCTTTCTCATAATTTGGAGTAGGGCTGGCCCAAACATTTCAAGATAGAAGATATATTTTAGTTATTTGTCACATACACATTCAACATGCAGTGAATTGTAACCCTGAATCTCTCCTGAGATAGTGCAGTAACTAGAAAGTAGAAAATAGAATAAATTGTATAAAATAGATTTTAAAAATCTAGACAGCGCTCTGCCGCTTTCATCACTTGCTGCAGGGTTTGGCGGTCTTGGACAAGCTGTTCCCATTTTTACAGGCTTTGAATCCTTGTTGGTATTTTAGAATGAGAACTTTCAGAATATTTGTTCTCAAAAACAACCCTTAAAAACAATATTTGCATGTTATAATTAACCTTAATTTTAAGCATGTTATTACTTTACTTCAAAATACGTCCAGCGAGCAGCAGCAGTGTCTGAAGTCAGGCTGAGGCCCTCTCATCTACTTGCCCTCTCATTAGCTCAGTCATAGCTGGGTTTAGTTCAGTCATGCGGCTCTCAGTCCACAGCCTTATAAATCGCTGGCTGCAGTGGCTAAAGTTAACTTCACCTTTGAACCAAACTTGTTCGTGCTGACCCCGCCAACCCTGACATAATTCACCACTACAAACAGATCAGAGCCTCTGTGCTCCCCGGTGTTAGCCTTGCCCTCACCAGAACCTCAAAATACTTGGAGAAGTACTGATTTGCTTGCAAATTTGAGGTGATACAGTAAACTGGTCATGGCTCCCTGGTATTAGACAGTTTCAGTACTTTTATCTTCTAATCATTTGAAGTGCTCCCATGACTTCTTAAGCATGTGCGCTCTTTTAGCTCAAATAGTGGAAAACATGCAAAAAGTGACACATTAAATTGAGAAATGAATAAACATAATGAACAAATACTCCAGTATTTACAAGATATTACAAAATATTCTGAAATGTCATTTTTATGACTCTACCTTTTTTGAAGCTTTCTTGTAGCTATGAGATGTTTATTTCATAATTATGACATGCTGAAGGGTTGATTTTTTTTTTTTTTAAGACACCACTTTAGTGTTCTGTTGAGTTTCAATTTGTTTCTGCAATCTAAATTTCATCCCTACTACCAGACTGAGTTGGCATGGTGTGATGTTCTCCTGGCATCTCAGTTCCAGCATGGATGCTTGATCAGTCAACAACCCTCTCTCTCTCTCCTCTCTCTATATGTCTCATACTTTCTTACTTTCTTTCTTCCACCCTTCCCCTTTCTTTTTCCCTTCATAGGTAGATGGACCCACCCCTGCTCCTGTTTCTCCTTCTTCTAAACCTCTCTCGGTCCACTCTCTCCCCGCATGTTCTGCTCTTTCCTGTCTGCTCTCTCCTCTTCCTCCACCTCAGCATAAGCAGGTAATCTCAGCCGCCTCTCAGGTCATTCTCCTCAGTAGCCTAAGATATGTGTGTGTTCTTGAAAATTGAGTAATACAGCATGGTGTTTCATTCTCTTATATGTTTGGGGTTGAATATTGTTAAAGGAAACTGTAATCGAATTTATAGTTTTACCCATTTACTCCAGATCACCGTCTCTCAACCCACTGAAACCGTACCCAGCTCTTCATTAAGGTGGAGCAGACTTGTGGATGTGGTTTAGGACACAACATGACTTACTGTGAGCTCTAAAAATGAACTAAACTGCACAGTGTAGTCAAATGCTACAGGCAGCTATTTTAGACAACAGGGTTTGTTTTCACTAACCACCTCAGGTGAAGAAGTCCTGAGCTTTAATCATGTTTTGTGACAGACAGACAAAGGAAGCCTGTTTTTTTTTTTTTTTTTTTTTTACAGCTCAGAGTAAGTCATACTGAGTCCCAAACCACAGCCATAAGTCTGTACCACCTTAAGGAAGTCCTGGATGAGGTTTGAGCAGGTTGAGAGAAGTTTTAGCAATGTATTTTAGTAAGTCTTGACTAGTGTTTAACAGCATTAGCCTGGCTGCTCCAGGACTAAAAAGCAAAATTTAAAGTCTACATCTGGGGGGGGGACAAATTTAATAAATACAGTTTTTCACGGAACTATTCCTTAGTCATGTATGTGCTTTTCTATTCATTAAGAGAAAACTAGCTGAGCTGAGATGTGTTTGGAATCTAAAGGTTTTTTTGTTTTTTTTTGTTTTTTTTACATTGGAGCCAAGAGGCAAAAATGGGCGGCTTCCCAAAACACAGTTACTGAAAACCCACTGGCCCATGTATGGCCCTCATTGTTAAATGGAGCTTGCAGTGATGTAATTATAGCGATGGTGATGATTACAGGAACACTCGGGTGCGTAAATGGTGTTTGTGGCCAAATGAAAGTTTTTGATTGACGTCCAGAGGGACTGCGGTTTCTTCCTCAGATTTGTGGCTGAAATGCTCATGGCCCTTAATAGTTCTCCAGTTTCTTGATGAAATAAGTAATCAAATTAGAGCAAATAAGCCAAATGAATCATAGGTGCTCTTCATGTTGATTATAGTGTAATGGACATTCTGAGTCACCGCAAAACGATCACCAGAGATCTACAGATCGATCTGAAATCAAACGTATAGAGTGCCTTGATCCTTCCAAACAGGTATTTATTATTTCTTAATGAACTGGCATGACTGTGCATGCTGTTTACCATGTGTACTACATGTTTATCTGTTTGAAAGAGGTGTCATTCACGTTTTCTTCCTTACACAAATTTGAAATTCACTTCTTATCACTGTTAACTGGCCTAACAGTGAAGCCTGTGCTGAAAAAGTTCCATGGGAATACTTTTCTGGTATAATTTCTCAACCCCAGATGTTTTTCTAGGCATGCCACTCCTTTTTAGGACTCGCATGATTGTTTATTTTTCAGGAATGAAGGAACTCTGAGGCAAAGAAGTGTTTTTAACAGTTTCCCAGCACACAGTGAGACTCATAATAGTTGAACTAATCAACACCAATAGACCAATACTAATATAATATACTGGTCAAAATAGCACAGTGGTCAACCACCAGCCCCCTGGAGATCCACCTGCCTGCAGCATTTTGAGTTGGCACTAAAGCCAGCAAGTCTGTGGAAGCCTGGTTTAGGTGGGTGGATGGTAGAGTTTCAGAATTTTGATTTGTCGACAAGGGTCGGGGATATAGCTGTAGGTCTCACCACAGCCATGTGTCACCACATCACAACATTTTTATTTGTTTTTTTTATCAGGGGCCATTCATAAAACATTCAGGGCTGTAGCCCCAGATAAACAGGCCTAATCACACCCCTGACATTACATTAGAAAGAGCATGTCCTGCCTGAGAGCTTGTATTTCAAGCATGACTTTTGTTCCTCTTGTGCCTGTGTTTCAGTCTCGATCTCTCTTGCTGTCATGTAAACCCTAAAAAAAAAAAAAGGCTTGTAAGTCCTGAAGATGTACCAGGAGACGGGTGATTGAGACTTTTGTTCCTCATGTGCCTGTGTTTCAGTCTCAGTCCCTCTTGCTGTCGTGTAAAAAGGTTTGTAAGTCAGGCCTTAGAAGAACCATTTCTTCGATTTCCTAAAAATCGTTGAGTTTGTTTGTTTTAATGAACCATGCACTGAAAGGTTTATAATGGAACCCAAAGTGATTCTCCTATGGCGTTTCTCAAAATAACCCTTTTTACCTTTATTTTTAAGAGTTTTTTCAATTTCCATTTCCATTTTCCTATCTTTGCCCCTCTTCTCCGTCCAAGTCCATGTTTACTCCATTGTGCCCTTATTGTCGACCTTTTCATTTCTTATAGTCCATTGTCTACTCTCCACACCCCTGTCTTCTGTCATTTGTTTCTTCCTTTCCTTCCTCCCTTTCTCCTTTCCACATGTTGGGTTAGCGGACAGTTGGAAAGGTCTCCTCTGCAATAGGTGTTAAAGCTGCCACTCTGGCCATCCTTTACGAAACTGATCACAGACCCAACAATCGAGTCACCCTCTCACTGGTAAGAGGACACATGTGAAGAATTTAATTGTGTAATTTTACTGCTACATTTGATTTTCAATATAACAGAAGGAACATCATGAGTTTTTTTTTATTAATAGTTATTAATTTACTTGTTCAGTCACTTGTTTGCCCGCAGCACCTTGTGTGCTCTCATTTTTTCACTGAAAGGGAAATTGTTGAACTGTATTGTAGTGCAACTGCAGTCAAGTCATTTAAGTCTTTGTCCACAGTCGGAGGCCAGAAGATCCCAAGATGCTGGATCGGTAAACATTGGCTAATTCCAAAACATAAAGGAATTGTTAATTGCTTGCAGCAGCTTTGCATGTTTTGGTATTTAACACAAACATTCGACACAGATTTTATATTGTTTTTGCTGTTGGCCACAGTCTGGTTTGGTGTGTTCCATTGTGTAATATGCATTACAGAAATGCAATGGTTTCAGTCTGGCAACTTAAATAGCTTATAGTCTTACCAGCGATCCTTAAGACCAAGTTGGGTAAGGACCTGTTATAATCCTCTGTGGAGAGCCCTTGTTTGGTTTGCCCTGCCTGCTTTGTCAATAAAATGGCTACAGTAACATCTCACTCTGTACAACCTGAGAAACTGTTAACAATCTGCTGTTCTTCTGGGTTTTGTACAGTTCTGGTTCTAACCTGCTTTTTTTTATTCACACTCTGCATTTCGCTGTGCTTAAGGAGTTTTTTCCATTCATTAATTTTTTTTTTTTTTTTTTTAGGTTGGCTCCTCTAACTGACCCTTGAATCAGTTTGGTGTGAGATCATACTAATTGCACGACCACTATCTGAGTGAAGGCCCTCTAACCCCCAGGCAGTTTCTACCCCATTCCCGCTCTGACCGTGAACTGTTTGTGTGTTCGTGGCAGGCTAACATACGGAGGGAGTTTGCTCCGGGCGTGGGTGGCAGTGACATCTGTCACTTCTGTAAGAAGCGAGTGTATGTGATGGAGCGGTTGAGCGCTGAGGGCTTCTTCTTCCACCGGGAGTGTTTCCGCTGTGAGGTCTGCAGTGCCACCCTGAGACTGGGAGGGCATGTATTTGACTCGGACCAGGGTACGACACGTTCATAACCAAAAAAAAAATAAAGATCCATTCCTATTATTTTGCAATCTGTCTATGTTGTTGCAGCATTTAATAGTGACTTAAGCACAAGTAACATGTCTATAATGTGGTCACATTACATTACATTCATTTGCCAGACACTTTTTTCCAAAGCGACTTACAGTTTGAGAAAACGCTTAAATTATCACTGAAGTCATATATGTTAATAGCAAGCATATGTATTCAGTTGTGTTCAAGTAAACAAGGTCATAGTTAGAGTGGTTTGATGTCAAATCAGTGGGATGCTGCCTTGTGTTTTACTGTGCTTTTTCATTTTGCAGGTACGTTTTACTGCAAACTCCACTTTTCGCAGCGAAAAACCAGCCACAGGCATAGAAAGAAAGAGGTAATGTCCAGTGCATGCACAGAACATGATGGTCTTCAGGTCTCAGGTCTTCCACAGTCATTGTACATCCTCTGTTCTTACCTCCCCATCGTGCAGATCCATGGAGACGGCGTGTCCTCGGTTGATGGCAGCGATGGTTACTCAGCCACTGGTAGTCTCCACAGCCAGCCCTCAGGTACCCTGAGTTCCCTCCTTAGGAAAAGCCTGCATTGGCCACTGCATGTGGGCCGCAGCCTGACCGGTACGCCCCGCTGGCTAGCCCGCCGGATGCATGGGGCGGCCCGGGCTGTAGGGGTACACCTCAGAGAGCGGCAGGAGGACTATGCCTTCTTTTATGAGCTTCTGAGCCTGGGATTCCCCCTGCTGTTCATGCTGTATGAGATAACAGGCCAGATGAGCCTTGAGGGAAGCACTCAGATACCAGTGTAGCGTAGAGCATAGCGTAGTTCTAGCTAGACTTCTAGGAGGCCACTGCTGCCCTCTGAATCAGTGAGGTGTTAGGGCTCTGGCTGGGGTCATCTTTAACCCAGGAGTCTTATCTGTTCTTCACTAATCAAATAATAATCTGCAGTTCTTACAGCTGGTGCTGTCGCTTAATGCTAAAAGTGTTAAGAAGGTACTTTTTTTTTAGTCATTTGATTGCAATTTGTATTTTTATGAATAGCTTGAAAGCACAGATTCTATTCTTGATTCGTCATGCCTCTTTAATCAAAGAGGTCTTATCTTTTGGATTCTACAGCAGTGAAGATCTCATGATGGGCTTCCTATAGAGCTAATTTGTGAGTCATGTGTTGGAGCGAGTAAAATGCCGTATACATACAGCAGGGTCACAACTGAGAAGCATTGTTCTATAGGATTTAAGAGCTCAGTATTTGTGTATTAATATGTAACCCTGTTTTGCTTTTACTACATTAAATGACCAAAACAAATCTATTAAAGGTATAGTTCAGCAAAATTCTGTCCAATTTATAGTTTTCCGCTTGTCTAGATGGAGTTGATCAGGCAAGATACAGTTGAGTCTTAGTTTTGCTCTTAAGTTATATCTTGCTACGAAAACTAGTTGTAAATAGTCACCCAAATATATATTTTGTAACACCTGTTACACACTCAAACCTCATAAAGCTCTTTGTTAAAGTGGTGCTGTTCTGTGGATGTTTTTAGGAGGCAGTATGGACGCTAAATAATCCAAACTTTATTTGTACAGTCTATTATTTTACACCACACTGTGGCTGCAGAGGACTGATCTCGGATCAGCTTATGATTTATGATGATTGTTGCCACAATAACTGATTCCAGATCAGCACTCCTACACCTGAGGTATTTGTGCAAATAGACCCTGTTGTCTGCAGCGTTCAGGTACACGTTGCTGTTTTTTGTTTAATTTTAACTCTCAGTAAGTCATACTTTGTCCTAAACCACGTCAACAAGTCTCTCACCTTACTGAAGAGCCTGTGTGTGATTTGAGCCCATTGAGAGAGGTGTTAGGAGTGTATTTATGGTAAAGATTTGGGTTACTGTTGACTTTTTGTATTTGTTAGCAATGTTAGACTCGCAGCTCCAGCTATAAACTAAAGAAGCAACATTTAGGCGCCGATCGACTGTACGTGGGCTAAGAGGAAAACTGTAAATTTGACGTTTTGTCAACTATTCCTTTAAGAGCACTTTACTGTGAGGGGCTGCGTCGGCCGAAGCTGAACTGCATGGTGTGCTCATGGTCAGCTTTGGGCTGCTCCTTTAATTCAGGCTCTGACTTGCATTTTTACTGCGTTGTGTGCAATGGAAATGCCAAACAGTATTGCTTTTCTTTTTTTAGATGCTTAAAAAAAGACTGACCTTGAGAAAAAAGGCTTTTATTTGTACGATTTTCAAGAGTATTAAACGTTTCTGTGGCATTTTACTGTGTGTAATCATAGATTGTTCCTGCAATCTTCATCTGTATTCCTTAAGTGCTACATTTATATGCCTGAGAATTTCCGTTTTAAAACCTCTTCCTTCATTTCTCTTCATGTTTCATTTTCTTTTCCACCTCATACATTTGTCTGTTTCAAGTTTCCAATGCTCCAACCCCTGACTGACTGAATGGTGGCAGCCGGAAGGTGACTGGCCTGCATGAGTCAGGTGATCAGGGTGTTGCGTTGCGCTCCGCACTTGTTGTGCTGCTTCTTCTGCTTCTTATAACCACTTTATTAACCGTCTGCGTTGAGAACTTGCCGTGGGGTCTTCTGTATGAACACATGTTAAAGTTTTGTGTCGCTGTGACACACAGATGTATCAGCTTGTCTCCAAAACTAACACTCTAACAGAAGTGCCAAGCACTAGAGCTACCAAGCATACGGGCCTGCTTCTGAAAACACTGAATGCCTTTACAGCCTGCTCTTCAGTTTTGCGCTCTTCTTATTCCATGTGGCATAAACCCCACCCTCCCTCACTCTTCTTCTTCCTTTGTGTGTGTCCTCGTCTCGCTCTCTGTTGCAGAGGCCGCTTTACTGTCCAAAACCCACTCCACCCCTCTGCCTTGCTCTGAGGTCACCACTTAATGGAAGGTCCTAGTTTTGCACAAAGTCCTTAATGGGATGAATTTATGTTTTGTAAGCTTTAGCACTATTTATAATTCCCTTGAAAGCCTGTATATTTCTCAGCAAAGACAAATGTTTTTTTTATTTATAATATTTAAAGCCTGTAAGTATCAAATAAATTGATTTTCAACTCAGTTTCCGTTTCTGCCTTTTGTTTACCAGTAGGCAATCTGCATAAAGCACACTGTAATATGCAGTATTTGTATTCATCAGAGCGCTTGGGTCATTCAGATTATTCTTTGTCGTACCAGTAGCTGACCAATACGAAGGGGTCAAGAGGCAAAAAAAGCCCTCTGCTCTTTTTGCACTTGCACAGCACTCGCTGGCCTAAAAAAGAATAACCCACTTCCATTCAAACCCACATTCACACACGTAACCGTTTCCCTTTCCTTCTAATACGTTAACTGCACTTTCTCCACCATGGCCATGAATTGTTTGGTCTTCGATTATAGTTTCAGGTCCAAAACTCCAAAACACTTGTCCAAAAAAAGGCCCTTTTGTGTGTATTCAGTCCAAAGCAGTGCATACATCAGACCCACTGCAAATGCAGCTCAGCAACTTCTCTTTTGGGATCGGTCTCTCTTTTGGGTCTTTTCTGTCCTCTGTCCTTTTCCTCAGTCTAAAGACAAGGTGGAAGATTCTTATCAAACAAATGAGTGACTTTATCATATCCATGCATTGAGAGTCTGAACGGTAATAATGTTAATCTTAACACTTATTTAGATGAATTCCAATAATTACCCACTACAGTATTTGTACATCTGTGAAGTTGAAGTGTGTGTCTGTGTGTGTGTCTGTGTGTGTGTCTGTGTGTGTGTCTGTGTGTGTGTCTGTGTGTGTGTCTGTGTG
>JBBPCZ010000034.1:11930221-11940378 GCA_037974445.1 Brycinus macrolepidotus
ATCTATCTATCTATCTATCTATCTGTCTATCTATCTATCTATCTATCTATCTATCTGTCTATCTATCTATCTATCTGGCCTTTTTCAGATCGCATTTCACAAGTAGCAGCAATGGGGACAGAAAAATGATCAGATTCTAAACATTTTCTTACTTGACTTTTCTGTTCTCCTCACTTGAACACAAACTACTTTCACCAAAACGACCAACTCCCAGTTATTTGGCCCATTTATAGGGGACATGAACATATATAAATATATTTCATTAATGTTTCAATGTATTTATTTACTAAAATGAAAATTTTATGTATTAGTGTATGTTATTTTACTGTAAGTATCAATTACAGTGAGGATAAGGATGAAAATGCAGGGTTTCACGTTGAGACTCTAGAGTTGAGCTGAGCTGTGATTCCAGTAAGAAAACTGCTGTTCCAATTAAATGACTCCAGTCTGGACCCCCGAGCCAAACTTGCTGGGTCAGAACTACCAAGAACAAGAGTCTGTACAGGACATGCCTCAAACTGAGAAACGCTCTGAATCACATTTCCTATGATTCTGTGTGTCAGGCCTGAAGTGGTCTGTGATTGAATTAACTAAAGACGGGTAGTATGTCTTTTTTTTTTTTAAGTATTGTGAGTATTGCTGTGCTGCTGTGTTTACTCCTCTTTATCTGCACTTTAAGCGTGTAAACTATTCTGTTCTACTGCACTTCTGGTTTGATGCTCACTGCATTTCCTTGGTTTTGTACCTGCACACTACAAAAAGTTTAATTTAATTCGACAGCTTTAGCTGGTTGTCTAAACTAACATTAGTCGTACTGTTCGGATACATTTCACTGTGTGTTGTACTTGTATGACTATGCATGTGACAAATAAAGAATCTTGAATCTTCTAAACAGCTACTGTGTTCTGTTACTATTTAGTCATTCAAAAAAAAAAGTAAAAGCCCTTCATTGCCTTTATCACAATACTGCCTTTAAAGGCACTGACTTATGAGACAGTGTGGACGGCAAGGCCTCGGGGCAGCTGCCTTCGGTTTTGCCTACGGCCTCCATGTCTAATACACAGTCATTTGGGACCAGTCTGTTTTAAATAATAAATACTGTAATTAAAAAAACAAAATAATCTGTTTGCAGTAATTAGTTACACTGAAGTCACAATTCATGAAAGCACATATGTTTTGAAACTGTGTTGGTTTTCATATTTATTTTATACCTCGTTTATACATACAGTACTGTGCTAAAGTCTTAGCCACCTGCAAAAGTCTTATTTATAAACTGAGTGTTTTTTTTCACATTAATGTTACTAAATACACTAAATAAAACTAAAAAGAAGACTACAAATAAGATACTAGAGTAAATAGTGATTTTATGTTCAGTAGATCAGTGTGTTCCTTGTGGAAGCCCAGTATTACTTTTTGACTCGATCAGTCCTTCATTAAATTAAATCAGGAGCTGCTGATTGAGTTTCACAAATCCAAACAACGGCTGGAGGAACCGAGGAGAAATCTGGAACCGAACCTGTGTTCTCCTCACCAGCTCACACAATATCAACTACTTTTAAAAAACAAAACAAATCTTGATACTTTTTATTGCTTTCGTGATTTATTCTAATGTTAACTTTGCTGGCAGAAAGACACTTTATCACACACTGAGAAAACAGTTGTGCATACGTGTCTAAGACTTTTGCACAGTACTGTATTCCACTGGTCCCCTAATGAATGGTTATGTCTGTAAGGACTGTGTAAAATACAGGCAAGTCCTTCAACTCTCTACCTCCAGATTTGGAAACGGTTATTGTGGTTTAATTAGACGCCTCCGTGTTGTTGTGTACACTCGGAACAAACACAAACACCTGTTGACCTCAGCGCATTCTGTTATGATTGTGGTCACTATGGTTTCCTTCCGCGTATCCTCAACAAATCCTCAACGTGTGCCGCTGCAATATAATCTGCAACGCATGATTACTGTCATTTCCCAGTATATTCCCAGCCCAGTCCCCTCATATTCCCTGCATATCGGCCTTGAATCAACAATCAGGAGCTCGGAAAGCCAATCAGCTTCACTGAAACTGCTTCTGGCTTATTACCAAGTACAACTGTCATCCAAGTCACCCAAAACAAATGCTTTTTATGTTTTTTTCCTACAATGTTCGTAAACAATAAAACCCAGTCATTTGAAGCAGGGCTGTTAAACTCAGAGTCCCGTTTCAAGCCTCATAATTAACTGCTGGGCTGAATCAGGTCAGAGCCCACCCAGCCCTGCAGGACGGGGGTCTGAGGGCACTCATGTAGGGTCTGAAGTCTGATCAAAATGCTCAGGCCTGTTGCTTTCAGAGGTTTTTTGTTTTGTTTTGTTTGTGATCATGGTGTCTGCTCTTTTAAACCTTTTTTTTTTTTAGAAACATCAGTGCTTGTGCTGTTGCTACCAGGTCAGAAATCCCAATGACTCAAGTATAACAGTCACAGCTCTCTTCATTCCAATATCTATCTATCTATCTATCTATCTATCTATGTTTAAAGGATAAAGAGAGTGGCTCTGGGTTTAAACTCATTCATGATGTCATTCTGAACTGCTTCTCAGCCAATCAGAGCCGGGTGTGGCTCTGACGCGGCCCCGAAGCCCCGCCCTCGGTGCAGACTCAACCTCCACGTTCATTTCATTCCTGCTCTCATTCCGCACATACCACACATCACTGCACACACACTGACACACACTCACTCACACACACGTACGCACGCACATACAGAGGAGCCCTCCGCACATAGCCTGTCTCGGAGGAGGAGGAGGAGGAGGGGGAATACTAGTCTACTGGTTCTGCTCCTTTTACCCTGACAGGTCCAAAAACAGACTTTAAATGCTGGAGGTAAGTGGAGAGGAGCTGCTCCCACAACTTCTCACTGTCCAGAACTTCATGTTTTTGTTTTTGTTTTAATAAACCTTATTGTGCATTTTTAGCTTCGTTTTCCTTCATTTCTAACTTTCTTTATCTGTCGGACACATAAAATCGAGAGAAAAATGTCAGAAAGAGGTGTTTTGGACTTTTATCTCCCTCTTGTCTTCTGGTTTTAGCTCTTTTTGAACAAACAGGTTAAAGTTAGCCGGCTAACCTCTCTCGTCTTGTCAGAATTGGACAAAATGTCGATAAAATGGTTCAAAACCACACAAAACCAGTTCTAATCGACTTTTTGAGTCGATATCCGACTAAAAGGCGTGTGTTTTGTCCTGTCTTTGGATAGACACATCACTTTTGGAGCTGGTTTTCCTGAAGCCGGGAGCTGGAGTGCTAATCCAGCTAACTCTCATCTCAGCCCCTCGACTGATTTCTCCTCTGTAAGTTTATTTATTTCTCTTTTTATTCTCAATAATAAGTGCCATCGATTGCCTCTCTAACTGATGCAGTCGTGTCTCTCAGTCTGTCCCTGTTTCTTGAGTTTTATCTGTGATTTTTTATCCCCAACTTCATCCTCATCCTCTCCTTCTCGAGCTAGCTTTAAAAGCTTTATGCTGCTTTTGGGGCTCTTTTGCTTTGTTTTTGGACTCCTTTGCTTTATTTTGGGGACTCTTTTCCTTAATTTTTTTTTTATCTCTTTTGCTTCATTTTTGGAGTCTTTTGCTTTATTTTTGGGTTCTTTTGCTTTATTTTTGGGCTCTTTTGCTTTATTTTTGGGTTCTTTTGCTTTATTTTTGGGTTATTTTGCTTTACTTTGGGCTCTTTTGCTTTATTTTTGGACTCTTCTCATGTCCTAAAGTGTTGAATGTGTTGAGAGAGAAGGAGAAAGTCCAGGGTTTGGTCAGCAGCAGCTCTTGTTAATGATTAATGTCGAGATTTTTTTTAAATGAAAGCTCCCTTTCCTTTCTTTCTCTGACATGGCTTTCAACCCCTCACCATCTTTGAGACATTTGAGACATGTTTTTTAAACTTGCATATATTCAGCTTTGTTTGATAATTAACAGGTAAATCAACAGTAATTGCTGTTTTGGTATTTAAACAAACAACACATGGCCATAATACAGTAAATGTGTGTTAGATAAATGCAGAGTGGGCATAATTCACGCTTGTTTGTAGCCTTATTGACTGTGGGCTTTCTGAGTTAAACAGTTTGAAATAAGAGAAGTTTTGAAAGCTTTAGTTGAGAAATGAACAGGTTTACTCAATTACATAGGTTTATATATACATATACATATTTACTACACACAAACTTCTATTTTATATTTTTGTAATATTTGTATAGTGTACTTTTTATATTATACTGTAGGTACTGCTGTATTTTTTGGACCAGGTTTGGTAAATGACAGCCAGGGTTTTGGTGAAGATTGTTGTTTTGTGCAAGGGGGTGACCTTTTTTGAGCACTGTTATATAGTGACCCATTGTTTTTCTTCCATTACTAATTGCCTCCCACCCTTCTTCATCGTTGGTTTGAACTGTTGTTTGTGTAGACAAGGCAAAAGAAAGATTTCAGGACTAAAAATTGGTGCATATAAATCACATTTCAGATTGTCATTTGAAGCCAAATGCCCATAGAGTAAGAGGGATTATAAGACAATACCGCACATACATGGACTCAGCTGAGCTACAGGTAGCAACCTTTAATATAAAGGGTATTTGAGTATTTATCCTGAGTATTTAAGTGCATTTAAAGGTTTTGTTTGAAGTTATAACTGTTTTGTAGAAAACTTTGCAGGAACGAAACCTCCTTTGATGAGTTTAGATAAGCGTGTTAAATGAATAAGTGTATTTTTTTTTTTTTCAGATTAGATGTAGCATATCTTTAATATCTTTAATAGTGCAGAAAATGCAAACTTGGACCTAACAGTAGAAAAAAAAGGTACCATAACTGTTTTGTAGACAACAGTTGATTTCTCTGTTGTTTGACCAAAGTTTGCATTTTCTGCACTTATATTATAGATATGACACATCTATTCTGAAAAAAAAAAACACTTATTAATTTATCATATCTATAATATGAATGCAGAAAATCTAAACAATAGAAGAAAAGGTACCATAAGACATTTTTGCTGGAACCAAACCTACTTTAGTGAGTTTAGATAACCGTGTTAAGTAATTAAGTGTAATTTTTTGTGTTATATCTATAACATGGATGCAGAAAATGCAAACTTTGACCAAACAATAGAAAAAAAAAGATACCAAACTCCCAGCACGGGACTCCCTGTGGGAGCAGGGGATTGTGGGAAGCAGGGGGGAAGGGGGGACTTCATTGTTCCGCCTGTCGGAGGGCTGGGAAGCCGGTGGAGGGCCTGAATCACTCCACAAACAGCCCCATTAACATGTTGACATCTGGTTTAGTGCTTAACGCACCTGTAGGCTAAAAGATGCGAAACTGCGTGTTTGCTCTGCCCCTGTGATAATTCGGAGTAACAGTCGTTTGTGCGACTGTCTCTGTCACTCAGTGTCTGGCCGGGCCCCATTGTTACACCAGCAACAGGCGTTAGCAGCGCAGGCACCAGATGGTGTGCCTCGATGCTATCTGGTAATTTAGCTTATTAGTGCCATTGTGCTGCATTTTGCTGAGTCCTCCTTCATGTTTTCGTGTACAGTAAGGTACAGCTGGGTGGCTTTGGGGGGGGGGGTAGGGGGGGTTTGGGGTGGGGGTGATGTGATAAATAATTTAGCAAAATACCTCTAACGATATTTGATAAATGTGTTGATGAATAAGGGATAAGAGTAAATAATAGTTACTCATGTATGTAGACCGTTATCGTACACAAAAGGACATTCAATGTGCTTTACAGGAATAGAATAAAAATAGCAGAAAGTAAAATAAATAAATAAATAAATAAAAGAATTAAAAGAGTACATAGAAAATCGACAAAAGAAGATTAAAAGTGCAGTGGAAGTGCAGATATTTAAAAGAAGGCGGTGGAGAATATCGTGATGTGATAAATAATTTAGCAAAATACCTCTAAGGATATTTAATAAATGTGATGATGAATAAGGGATAAAAGTCAATATTAATTATAGGCAAGTCGAGTCTATTTATGCAGACCATTTTCATACACGAAAGGTCATTCAGTGTACTTTACAGGAAGAGAGTGAAAATAGTGGGAAGTAAGAATAAATAAATAAATAAATAAAAGAATTAAATTAATACATAGAAAATCAATAAAAGAAGAGAATAGCTTTTTAAAACTACAGTTAAGGACAGCGTAGTGACTTAACGCCATTTCACCATGTTTAGTTTCATTAAAATTATATTTATATATATATATATCAATATAAAATCAACATTAATTGCTGTTTTGGCATTTAAACAAACAACACATGACCGTAATACAGTAAATATGTGTTAAATAAATGCAGAATAGACAGTATTCACACTTGTTTGTAGCCTCATTGACTGTGGCCTTTCTGAGTTAAACAGTTTGAAATAAGAGTTACAAGCATGGCTGCAGTAGAGCTATTGATAGTTTAAAAATAAAGCTCTCTATGGTGTTGGATGCAAGCAAGGTGTAGTGACTGTATGGGCCGTGTTAATTGTTCTTTACATATGAAAGTGCAAAGGATTAGTGTAGAATAGCCTGACTGCACAGGGAAACGTTCACTGTAATAACAGCATTATAGCAACAATCCCCAGCCACTGAGTGCCCTTAAAACCGACAGATAATTCGGTTTGACGGCTCAGATGTTTCTTATGACTGTGTGTAATGTGTGCATTTCTGGAGAGTTTTATTTTGAATTATACTATGTATTATATTGTTCTTGTCTGTGTGTCTCTGTGTGTCTGTGCAGTCGTGGCATAAGCAATTTCCTCCATTTTCTGATTCTGATTCTGATGAAACGCAAGTGATCACTCAGTAAAGGACTATGTTTAACCACCTCATATGTGAAGGAGTGTGTATGTATATATATATATATATATATATATATACACACACACACACACACAAACACACATTCACACATAGACAAACATATACACACACACACACACACACACACACATATATGATATGCTGTGACACATTCACAGCAGTTTTTATCCATAAAAACCCTCGAACTGATGTACACAATTGCACTTAGCCTTATATATGCCCCCAGACCACGCTGTTCATTTAAACAAGCGGACCTGATTTGCCCTCCTCACATTACCTGTCCAAACACGAGACCTTTCCTCTATTGTGACTCCGACTGCAGCTGTTTCAACCACCTTATTTATAGGAGTTTATGTAGCCTTTGAGTTTCACACCATCTGATTAGAACGGGTGATTATCTCAGCAGTACAATACCTGCAATGACACCTTCATAATTTGTTTGAAACACTAACCATGTCCCATTTAGACCAGTTTAAAATAGAATGACACAAGGAACTGCTTTGCAATACAGCAGCCATGTGGAGCTGTATTGAGACTTCATTGTTTATGTAATTACATACTTACAAAAGTAATGAGTTGGTTCCATAACAAATCACACCTACTTAATTAGTAGTAGTAGTAATAGTTTTTTTTCCAATTTTGTTTTTCCATTTGTGTTTTTCCTTCTGTAAAACAAGACCACCTACAACAATAATGTTTCATCAAATTCAGATCATAGTAGAATATCTCATATCTGACTTTTATTGCTGTTTTATTTCATTTATTGCATGTTTATTACATTTAGAAACTTTCCACAAAACATGTTTGCTTGTTTCAATGAGGTACGAGTGAGAAATATTAAATATAAAATTAGAACCTGCTTTTATATACGCCAAGTGATAACTGCATCTTCTGAAAAGCATAGATGTTAAAACATTTCTTTTGATTCTACTCAAAACCCCTTATATATACTACACTGCATTGTGACTTAATTCTATCTTATTTATTTCATTTTTCCTCATTACCTGATTTTTTTCATTGCAAATATATTAGACCTTGTACCACACATATACGATACTCAGCAATAAATTAAACCTTCAGAATGATTCACTGAAGATTATTCACACTGTTTTACGCTGAAAACCTTTTTTTCCTGTCATTTTTGCATAGAATAATGATCAGAAATGGAGGTATTCACACATATTTAACAAAGTGTAGTCAGTACAGTTAAAACTGCTTTCGTAATTCATTTTGACATGTTTTTTCATTAAGTAAACAAGTTAGTAATCTGGTTGACCTTAACCAGTTTGTAAAACTAATGTACTCATTACACAGAAGACATAATAGTGGCACTATTTGTTAAAAAAAAAATACCATTATCTAATAAGGTTAAGGTTCTTTATTGTCATTTCACATGAAAAATGAAATTAGTCCTCAGGACTGGTGGCATATATGTGCTACCAAATAGATAAAATACTATAAATAATAATAATAATAATAAAATCCTCCTCTAAAATAAAATCAACAATAACAAATAGTAATATTCAGTAATGTTTGGAGATATGGTAGGAGTGGCCAGAAATCTGGGTTCTAGCTAAATGTTGCAGTTGCACTTAGATTGAACTGCCACTAAATAACCTAAACATCAACTGGCTTGACTTTTCATTCTCAGAATGACTGTCACAGAAATGAACCAATCTGTTCTTGTTTACAGACGCACCTCACTGTTACTCTCAACAGTTTGTGTGAGCTTCTGGACTGCTGACTTACGTTTTTGAGTCGTTTCTCACCTATCTCATCTGTTTTTATATTTATTTAACAGCTCAGTCAAGTCAATGTATTGCCAAACAACTACTGATTAGTGTTTGTGTATGAAATAAAGACCTATGTACGATTTAATACAATTTTTGAAGTATTAGAGTATCACACAATGTATCCTGAGCTTTATGTAGTAATATTCTACTGCTGGAATACATACTGTAATTATATGTATACAGTTATGACGTTGTAATTATGGTTGTATAGTTAAATAACGCTTTTGCTGTTTGATGATTCAGTCAGGAACATCAAACGAGATTAGAACCAAAAGCTTTACTAGTCTTTAATGCTTAGAGTGGCTTTAAAGCAACAGGTGCCGCTCTCATGTGTCTGCAGTGCAGCTAGAAGACTGGGGTTAGTGTTTTGTTTTAGACAGACATGTAAATAACCCTTTGAAGGTTTATTTTTTTTTGCATTCATTTCTTTCTCTGTAGTGCATTTAAGATGTTTATGGTAGAATCAAACAGGCTGTTTCTGGTGCTGTGCTTTTAAGACTGATATATGTAAATGAACTCTGTTCTGATTGGTTTTACTGTATTATACCACACTCAGAAAGCTGGCAAGGCTGAAATACTCCTTGTAACTTTAACGTAAATGGGTGGGGCTCCACGTCTGTAGGTGAATATATGTTGATGTAAAACATTTAGTGAGGCAAAACCAGTAAAGTCACACTTCTGCAGCTTAATTTCCAAATATGGACCATGGGAGCTTGAAACATTAACAGTTTATGTACATTTTATCACCTACTTTAGATTTTTTTAATATTATCTAGCAAGAAAATTTCTGTTTTCTGTTATATGGGCCCTTTAAAGAACAAGAGCACATTAAAGTGAAGACGATTTTATGGTTCTTGGCTTTTAAATCATTTCAGTTGTCTTTGTTTTTTCTGAGTGGCATTATCAGTGTTTTGTACACCCACTATTTTTCGAGCGTATGTTCAGTCACGCATTTTACTACAGTAATAAGGGTAAAAACAAAACTACACCATTTAAATATGCCAAAGTGCCAAAGAAAAAAAAAAATACTTTTCAGTGGATCGTTCTTTGAATAACTGTTTTTGTACATGAGATGCGAGTGTGGAGAATATTTGGTATTTTCATAGAGCTCTACGCTCAGTCCATTTTGAAGTTTGTAGTTGTGTTTTCTGGAGTCTGCTCAACAAACGGAACACACTGACAGAAGAAGAGTGTGTGTGTGTGCGTGTGTGTGTTGGGGGGGGGGTCTGGAGGGGGAGAAAATTCATATGTAATGAAATTTGGGTTGGGTGTTTGTCAGGGTGACAATAGCTCAGTAGGAGTGTGTGTGGCAGGGGCACGGGTGGCTGTCTTTGTTCCGCAGCCGAAGAACAATAGGGTGTCCTCAGTGGCCCCGGGCAACAGGAGGCCCACGCCATGCCTGGAGTTACAAAGGGGCTTCGTCCTGCCCCCTGCCTGACGCTTACAATCCACTGCTCCACAGTAAGTGTGTGTGTGTGTGTGTGTGTGTGTGTGTGTGTGTGTGTGTGTGTGTGTGTGTGTGTGTGTGTGTGTG
>JBBPCZ010000034.1:11941105-11953473 GCA_037974445.1 Brycinus macrolepidotus
GTGTGTGTGTGTGTGTGTGTGTGTGTGTGTGTGTGTGTGTGTGTGTGTGTGTGTGTGTGTGTGTGTGAGAGAGAGGAAGAACATGTATAAATTTGTTTTCAGCCCTCCCTTAGAGTCAGATACTATAACTTGCACTAAATATGTTTTCTTGGCATCAAGAGGACATTTGTTCTTCACAGAGGGCTACACAACACACACACACACACACACACACACACTCACACACACACACACACAGTCACACACACACACACACACACACACACACAGTTTCCTATATCTGTAAATGTGTCCATTGACTTCTTTGTTGTTATAGCAGAGTAATGCCACATAAAGCCGGAGCCCTAGCCATAACCTCAGCAATGCTTAAAGCTTACAACTTTTTAAATTGATTTCTTTACACTGGTGATGAATGGAACCAGGGGTCACAACGTCTACAACACAAATGTTTTAGCTACTATCAAAACCCTCCAGTGAACCTACACCTGTCTTTTGTGTTTTATACGCAGTGGTAATGATGGGCAAAATAGTAATCTGATTAAATAAGGACTATTTTGCCAGCCCCGTGTCATGAATGGATTTTTTATACATTTTATCCTAAAAAAGCATCTCAGGATTGTCATGAAACGGTGTCTCGGGAACTTTCTGTGAGGGGGCTTTTAGAGGTGTTAAACTCTTTAGATGTCTGGTTCCGTTCAACACCACTGTGAACAATTATAGCTCAGTAACTTTCTCTAGAATAAAACGTTTCACACCAAACCCACTCTGAATGACTTTGCTCATATCTTAACCATTTAATGATGCAAAGCTTTTGAATAAAGGGTGGAATTTCCCTTTCAGGTTATGTGTGGGCATATTGTTATATCTGCTACAGTAACACAGAAGTACACACAGCTATAGTAGTATAAGTGTGTGTGTGTGTGTGTTTATGAGTAAGTGTGTTGGAGGAGTGAAAATCCCACTCTGGCACTCATCCACTGACATCGTCATTGTTAACTCCAGGAAGGCTTCTGGACGAAAGTAGAGAGTTGTTTTAACTCTTGCTGGTCATTCATTAACATAAGTTACGCTTGGAATGGTTTATTTGAACACATAAAAGGTTATTGGCAATCCGAATGGAGTTTAATTTGAATAAAAAAAGGCCTGTGTAAGGTCAGGCCCCACTGGATAAATGAAACATTTGTTTTTTACTCTCGTCACTCTTTAAAAGTTGTTTTTGCTCCTCTTCCCCCTCTTCTGGAGGTCCTTCTAGTTAAAAGGAAACCTCTGAACAGCAGCTTAAGAGAGTCAGTAAGAAAATTTTCAGTCTCTAGATGAGTCAGTTCCCGAGACGGAGGCAGACCTCAGACACAGTGTTGCAGTTATCCGAGAGTAATCACAGCTCAACAATTTCCTCTCACCACGCTGAGTACAGCCATGACGCGGCCTTTCTCCTTTCAGACACCAGAACCAAACACACACAGCCTTCCTTTTGAACTGAAAAGACACAGATTTTGTTAGCCTTTATGAAGATGTTGTTTGAAGAATACATTTGGTTAAGGTGAGATATAGTTTATTTAAATGCTTAGATGTGAAAAGCAACACAGTCTGGCAGTATGTAGACAATGTAGTTATCCTGAACTTACCTCTAACAAGATTATTTATTTTTTCAAGCTATACTTTAGATGGACCTGTCATAAAATTTTAGCTGACAAGTGACAGCTCCAGCTCAAATAAACTGTACTCTCCGCCGCCCCAGTTTTATTAACATCAAATAAACAATCTTTACTCAATGCTGCCCTTTAAAGGTGTTATGGCACCTGTCAGTTAGAAGGTTTGTTGTGTTTCTAAGACCTCAGATGTGTCTTAAAAATGTTTTCGGCTAGAGACTGCCTCAACTCCACTGTGCAAAATATTATGACCATCTCGAATAATTGAAATCAGACGATTATAAAATAATTGTGACCTTACCGTGAGTCAGCCTTGATTTTCAAGTATTGCACTGAAACAATGCGACACTGAAAGTAGATATCATCTTCATGGGCTGACCACTCATGAGTGTTTGGAATATTTTCAGAATTCTAACTGTGTTAACTGTGCTTAGTCACTGCTTATTTTATTTTGTTTTGAAAAAATTATGAGCACCTCTTCTAGCACTGAATTGTAAAGCGAAATGGTTCTGTGCAGAACATTTCCACAAAACATCCTTGAAAAAATTGAAAAAAGCCAATCCTGTTGTTCTACTTTGCTCAAATATTGGATGGTCAGTGAGAAAGATTTTGTTTACACTCTTTCAGAGCGTCTTTATTATCCGAGAGAAGCTGCACCTGCGGTTAAAGAAAAAGACGGCAGCCAGAGTTGGTGGCAGCCTTTTGTGAACTCGTATTTGTGCTCTGCTGGATGGTCAGAGAAGTGTTATGAGCAAATATCGGCCATGCAGCTCTGGGGCTCGCACTTATTCGAACATGTTGTCCCTTCCATTTCCTGGAGGAGGTATTGTGGGATCACAAGGGGCGAGCGGCACCCCAGGAAGACCCGGGATAATAGCGGGGTCTGACTCAGCGAAAAACAGCCATCTTGAGAAGAATGGAGCTTGTGGAGTGCTCATGGAATATATCAGCCTCACAATACCTAGGGGAAGTCGGCCGGCTCCTGGATTGTTTCTGTACAATACTTCAAGGAAGTGGACTTTGTGTATGGCCTCTGGCGCTGTATCAGACCACATTAAATGAAATGAAAGCGGCAGAACTGGGCCTGCAGTCATTCAAGCTCGCTTGCTTTGGAAAGACCGACACTTTTTTTTTTTTTTGGTTGTTGCCTATTTGGGAAGAGCTAGCTGTATCCGAGCCTGACGCATGTTCAAAAGGGTGGGGGAGGATGGACAAAATATCAGTATTACTATCATAGTAATTTATGTCACAATAAAAAAATCAATGTGTCTGTGAGAGAGAGATGCATTTTATGCATATTACTATTAGTTCATGTCATTATGAATGTAACTGTTAGGGAGCACCGGGTAAACTTCTCAGATCGATGCATTTAAATGTTGAGTAATCATAGACACCTGTTATGTTTTTTTTGTTTTTTTTTTCATTGTTGTAGCTTTCGTATAATTCAGCCGATACATCACCTCATTTGAAAACTGTTATAATTTCATGGCACTTGTGGGTTTTCATGTTATTGAGAAACATACGTCCTCTAATTTATTCATACCCTATGAACATGCCTTCAGAGCTGGAATATTGTCGTGTCTGGCATTTTACTGTTCCGCTGAAGAAGACTAGCCATCAACACCTATATGACAGTGTTGACTTTTCAGTAGTAAGCATTTCAGGGGTGCTTTGCTCCAGAATCTACCTGATTTGTTCCAGCTCCCACCCGTCTAAGCCAAATAATGAAGAGTTGCAGAAGTCAGCTCTAGCTCCAAGTGGTACAAAACAAACAAATGCAGTAGCAAACCAGTGTGAAGAATCCAGCATTAGAGTATCCAAGACACAGTCTTGCTATGACCTCTGAGATTTTAAATTGTTTGGAAAGGCAGAGTCCCCCAAACTGTGTTTACGTCTGCCTTTAGAACCATTCTAGCATTTGTAGATACCAATCGTGTAATTGCAGTTCATTTTAAATGTAATACAAATAACACTATTAGTCACAGTTCACTTTTAGTTTTTTAGCCAACTTGTTTAGCAGTGCTTTTCCAGATGAACTGTGTTCAGCAAATAGACAGGAGCTTACCATACGCTGATGGTTCACTTTTCCGTTGTTAGCGCTTCGTTGACAAGAGATGGTCCATACAGCCAGAGGATAAGCACTCAAAAGTGCTCTCAGGCCCAAAAGCTCTCGAGAATTCTGTGGAACGACAAGCCAGAGGAATGTTTTCGTTCTCATTTTTATGTTCAGTTGCCCTCCAAGCAGGCCTAAACTGCAGCACATAGTTTAGTTTTATGCTCAGTGGGTCTTTGGGTCAGGTAAACTGGCTTTAACCGAGTAACCTTCACATTCCTCAATCATATAGGTCGTCATGATGATTTATCAGGTTTGAGATTGTATTTTCTGTTGCCAGAAAGATGAGCAGTTTTGAGAAATCAATAAATTGGGACAAAATTATTGATAAGCATTTTGTTTTTCAATTAATTATTTAAAACCAAAGGTATTTTGTAAATACAAGTTCTACACATCTAGGACAGTTACCGTTTGTACCAAAGGGGTCTTGACAGAGGCCAGGATTATTTCACAAAGTGCAAGTTTTACAGGCAAAAAACAAAAAACAAATGTCTTTTACATCAGAGCTACTCATGATTTGTTCACTCCTTTTAATCCTTGGAGCTCCGAGTTAAAGCAGAGCCTCAAAGTCAGCAGCAGCTGAAGAAGAAATGACAACATTGTCCCTGTAGATATCAATTTCTGTTATTCTCGGTGTTAAAAGAAGTACGGATATGGAGGTTTGAGTGCGATTAAACACTGAAGTTTAATTAAGCATTAAAAAAAAAAAAGCAGTTTCTGATGGTGTTTACAGTGTGGCAGCAGTTTGTGAGTGACGTACAGCCTCATGTTTACCTGTTGCTTTCAAATGAAATTTGGCTAATGTAAAAATAATCCCGAAATCGGATGCTAAATATTAAAATTCCCAGTTCCTAGATCCTGTATTTCTATTACAGATTAGTCAACTAACTGTTTTGTGATTCCTCTACCTCAAAGATCCCAGTGGGCTTCTTAGCATGGCTCATTCCTTAAAGGACCGCTTCTCTTATCATGCATCCTTTTGACAAATGAAAGAAAATGGCTTCATCTAGGAAAATGCTACCATGACACCCAGCATGAAATGTGCGACCTGTCTCATGAGCCATGCCATTGAAAAGCAGAAGCCTTTCTCTTACAACGAGGCTTGAAAGGAAGGATTTTAGGTCATCCTTAATTGAATTTCCTGCCTGATGATAGCCTAATACTGAGACTAATGGCATTGTGTGAGCATGTCATATCAGTGGTACAAACGCAGTAAATAATAGGCAGTGCTTTTCCGCAATCACTTACATGCAGCAGAGGATATATGAAAACCTCTCATTTATTATCCCTTCACATAATAAGCCCTTCATCATATCTACACATTTCAGGCTATTAATGTGGAATGAGATTGTGACTCCCCCTCCCCCTCCCCCTCCAAACTCTTATTTTTCTCTGCCAGAGAGAAAGACTGGGTGAGTCTTACTGATGTGCTGCATGTCATTGAATATTATTTCAACACAAATAGGTTTGTTGAAAGGGTTTCAATTTGGAATATGTTTGCATTTCAATATTTGTGTCTGTAAAATGTAATTAGTGTGTAGTTTATCATGGCCTGAAATGTACTGAAGTATGTTATAGATGAGTCTTTGGATTGTCGGTATATTTGAGAAGTAAAGTTTTCTCAATTTAGCTGTAGTGTAGACATTGATCTCACCATAAAACTTTACTTTTGGTGGCATTAATTCATCAGGACTCACAGGACTTTTATTTTTGAAAGTCTGTGGGTGAGTCCTGCTGAAGTTCTGCGTGTCATTGAATATTATTTCAACACAAATATGTTTGTTGAAATTTGGTATGGGTTTGTATTTCAGTATTTATGTCTGTAAAATGTAATTAATGTGTCGTTTTTCATGGCCTTGAATGCACAGAAGTATGTTATAGATGACTCTTTGTATTTCATGTATGTTTTAGAAGTAAAGTTTTTTCTATTTAGCTGTAGTATAGACATTCATATCATCATAAAACTTAACCTTTCGTGGCATTAATTCATCGGGACACATGGAATTTTTATTTAGAATGTTATTTTTTGTAGAGATGGCACCAGTCTGATAATAGGTGTTGGTATCAGGCCGATATCAATAGAATATGATGGATCAGAGGGAAGAAAAGAATAAATCTGATCTGATCCTGTAAGGAATCAGGTTTGAAATAGCACATACTCACATGTATATGTGATGTTATGTTATTATCATGTTATTACTTTTAGATGATTACCTTAAATGAAGGGCTTTGATTAAACAGCACATTTTAAAATACCAGATTATTTTTGGCTCAGACTCAGTTTCAGTTTCAGCCAGTGTTCTTCAAGAAACTCATTGTTTATTTTCATATTCACAGAATATGTATATATATATATAATATTTGTTTTCTTTTGCCAAATCATGGTAAGAGAAAATCAATCTTAAACCATTTGTCTCTTGCTTCCTCCTTTTGTTGGTCCAAAGGTCATTTCGTCTTTGGAGAAAACTCTCTAGAGCTTCTTTATTTCAATCCACTTCTTTTCAGTAAATAGCTTTTTTTACAGTGTATTATTCTCTTGCCTTTAATAACAAAGAAAAAAAGTGAAAACACATCCACGTCACAAACACCAGCTCATTTACATATACTCACCTTTTCAGCCTACAGCAGTTTAGCCCCGCCCACTATTTTTAGTCTGGCCTCCTTTGTGAGCGATTCGTAATACGGGGCGGCCAATTGGAGCAGAGGTCATTTACATATCAGTCTTAAGACACAGTATCAAAAACATCCTGTTTAATTCTAAGGGATTCGAAGGGATTCTCTGTGGTCTACAGAGAACCCACTTCTGCACATTTTAATGCATGAGTACCGAATATTTGCTGAATTTCACATATTTGAGAAAAAAACAAGCATGTTTTAGTTTTTCAGTCATATTAAATTCAGCAAACAAATAGGAAAAATGACTGAAATGGAGAAAATGACACATCAAATGTGTTTCCTGTAGAGGATGTGGTAATAGTAACGTAATTTTATTTAGAAAATTAACAAAAAAGGATAATTGACAGGTGTTATTCACATTTTTGCATATGACTGCGTTATTATTATTATAAATATATTCTGTCCTCTTCTGTTGAAATCTACCAGTCAGATCAGTATCCTGTGGTTTTTCGTTTCTGATTAAAGAAGCGGCAGAATGAAGTCAGTCAGAAACCTGCAATGTTTGTTTTCATCTGTTGGGGAATCACATGAATAGAAAATAGCGGCTAATGTGCGGCTGTTCGATTACTACCTAATTTAGTAATGAAGTGAGATTGAGAGACTTCCTCGTCTTCCACTTTGTAGAACGCAGTATGGGGCTAATTCAGCGGGCTCTCGGCGCTCACCAGCTAATGTGGTGCAGTGGCCTTTAATCTAATACATGTGATTAAGGGGGAATTGTTAAGGGAACACTGCATCATTTTTAAAGTGTTGCTGTGAATGCACAGGTAAGACCATTAACATGTTTATTTAAAACCAAGGCCTTTCACGAGATGTAATTTGATCTTAATCTCCACACCATGTATTCAGAAAGCAGGCTGAAACACTCTTCTAATATTAGAGTGGATGGGGTAGGCTGAACTCCAGGCTGAACAGATGAATATATGTAAACGAAAATTCACAAATTCAAAACAGGCCATTTTTGCCGCTTAGTTTTCATTTGGGAACTGTAACAGTGTTGATGTCCTACAGTTACTACATGTTTTTTTTCCATGGTCCTTTAAAAAGTGCTCTGAATTTTATGTTTAACTACTTATGACAAGAAAAAGAATGTTCTTACATAGTGGGTCTTTGCAGCCTTGACGGCATGCCACAAGCAAGGTCTGTCACACACATGCTGCATATATACATATCATTACGTTTAATTACGACTGGCTGACACTGGTTGGCAGGGTCGTAGCCCCAAGACATACATGCATACATTTTTTTCTATCGTTATAAGGACTTTCACTAAATTATGTATTACTAGCTGAATGATACCTGCATCTAAACCTTAATCTCAGTAATGAAAAGGGAATTGTTCGTCCTCGCGAGAAGCCAGATGTCCACACTGCTGCAAAATTTGTTTTCCTATCATTTTCAAGGCTAAATATGAAAAACCTCAAACTGGACTCACGTAATAGTATAGCTGCATGATTCTTTACTAAACCTAATCCAAAGCTAACCTTTAACTCTAAACCTCAGTTATGAAAATTATATTTTTTAAAGGAAAAAGCTGAAAGGACCAGATTGTCACATCTACAGAATGCATGTTTTTCTAGTATCATAAAAACAAATTTGGTCCCCCGATAGAGCTCAATACAAACAGAAGCGCACACACTCGCGCACTCTCGCACTCGCAGTGTGGCCTCCCCCATCTGCTGGCAGCCAGTGAGGACCGGAGGGAGTGAAGCAGCTGCCCAGGATGGATGTGTGCCTCCCTGTTTGTGGAGAATTGCACCCATGCCATGGCCCGAGTTTGGCCGAGGCTGCCTGGAGGCTGAAGTGAAGAGTAAGTGTGACCACAGTATATTGCTGCATGACTAATCTCCCTCTTCCATCTGCCACTGCGGCCCCGCGAAAGCACGCCCCTCTCCAGCATCAACACCGCTGCCATATTGCGCCAGTCACAACATCTCCGGCTCCCTGCGCCAACGCAGGAGAGCGGCGGAGCTCAGAGACCGCTTTAGCCGGGAATTATGGACTGTTACATGTTTGCACACATAACGAAACACCAAGATCTGCTCCAATGTCCAAAAGCTGTTGGACGGCTCCTCCAGATTTCTGCGGGTTTAGCGCAGCAATGCGATTTGTTTGCAAGCAAAAGTTTGGCTGCTTGTTTCCATGCTTCTGCTTGCCCTTGCCCGCGTGACTCGAGGAAACCATGTTGCTCGCTAAAGTGAGCACAGGGTTTCTATTGCTTTACTGAAGACCTTTTTAAACCTTTTTTTTTTTTACTTTGACTTCTTGTAGTTCCATTTGCCTTCCATACCGTTCTCCTTTGCTTTTTCTTGCTGTCTTTCTTCACCCTTTTTGAAGTGTGAACTTTGTTAATTACAGGGAATGGGGTGTATTTGCAGCTGCCTCTTTTAGATTAAGCCATCACCATAAAGTCCTCTTTAATCATCGCAAGTTTAAAACCCACCCCTTCTTATTGCGGTCCAATTCCAAACAAATCACGACTATATTTGTTTCCATACAAAGTATATTTATTATGCGAGAGCTACGAAGATTGATTGCATGCTTTCCTTGCCAGCTGAACAGTCATTTGTGTTTCCTGAGGTACAGTAAGGTCAAGGGAGGGTCAGTGTGTGTAAAAGAGAGGATGGTGTTGGCCCTCGTGAGCTTTGAGGGGCTTTCCTGAACTTAAAAGCCCAGTTTTCCAGACGTGGATTAAGCCTAAATGACTCTTTCAGGGGAGTCTGTTCACTGGAAGTCCTTTTTAGTCTAGGTGTAGTTATAATTTGTAAGTGGAAACTAGTGGTTGGCAAAAATGCCAAAATACACCTCTGCCATTCAAAAGTATATTAAAAAAAAATTACACTATCCTGCAGGAAGCACGTGCTAGCCTTCACCCTCCCAGTGTCGGTGGGATTGTGTGATTGAGGGAGAAGTCCTACATGGTGGGTGAAATTGGACCTGACTAAATAGGGGGGGGAAATCCCCCACCCCCCCAAAAAATGTGTATTGATGTACAATACATGATATTGATCATCTGGTTTATTGCATGATGCATCGCAATAAACCCGATGATCAAAAAAGAATTTATTGGAGTCGTCAGAATACAGCTGTCTGTCTTCACTGATCTCACTGAAATGATTGCTGTTGTGGAAGCCTGGCTTTCTTTCTGTCTGGCTTTCTTTCTGTCTGTCTGTCTTTCTATCTGTCTGTCTGTGTGACTCTCTTTCTTTCTGTCTGGCTTTCTTTCTGTCTCTTTCTTTCTGTCTGTCTGTCTTTCTATCTGTCTGTCTGTGTGACTCTCTTTCTGTCTGTCTGTCTGTCTTTCTGTCTTTTTTTTCTTTCAGACTCATGACTAAAGAGTGTTGTGTCACATCTCTTCACTGTAAGGCCATAAACCCACTGTCATAAGAAACTGTGCCTTACAAGAAGATGGAAAAGATAATGAGAGTTTATTTCTAGTCGTTTTTGACTACTTCTGTTGGCTAATCTGTCAAGAAGTGTTCACAAAGTCTAAAACCATAAAACCCCAAAAAGTGAGATGTTTAGATAAGACAGAAACTATCTACACATGCTGCTGCATTACGATTCAGAAGAGGCACCTTAGGAAAGTTCTTCTGCAGGTTTTGTCACCATAACAGCTTTTCTTTTTTTGACACGTCTGGGCGATGTTCTGTATCAGTTGGAAAACTTAACGCAGCACAAGGCAGTTCTGGACAAAAGCCACGGCAGCGTGCTGGAAGTGATTATCGTCTGAGTTCATCTCTTAGTCAGGAAGATGATAAGCGTTTTGGCGGTTTGGAGCGTGCTCGCTTTTTACGGCTCGCTCACAGACCCCGAGTTTTCTTTCTGCGCCGTCAACATCCAGCGCACCAAAGAAAAATAATTCAGTCATACAGGCTCGCTGAGAGACCCTTCCAAACACGTTTTCACACACACACACACACACACACACACACACACACACACACACACACACACACACACAGGCGTACGCACGCAGACACGCCGTGAGTCATCCTCGCATTCAACAGGAAACACATGGAGCAAGCTCCACAAAGGCTGCACTGTTTCCACTGGGCATTTCCTTGGAAAGCTTCATGCTAGTAGTTAGATCTCACCACAGCGTGTGTAGTTTAATTTTCCTTTAATTTACACCAACACAACATTATCTGCTTGTGAGTGCTAGAGCTGGACCAATACTCATGTCAGAATGCAGTGTGGATCATTTTGTATCTCCATTTTTGTTGCTTTTTGGAAACATCACCTGATCTTTACACAGAATTTCTTGATGAATGTACTATAACTGGTCCAAATATTAATTCAAGAAAGATCATTTTCCATTAACTTCCATAATATGTGAAGTTTTTTTTTTTTGGCTTCTTTTGGAAAGTTGCTTTTTTGGAGATGAATGGTTTTCCTCCAGCAGTAACAATAAGTAAAAAAAGACTTATACAGAGTGCAAGCTCAAATTTAAAACAAAAGTTGTTGGCGAAACCTCATAATAAAGAAGAAATGTGTTACTCTGGACTGTAATACTACATAGTCAGTATAAACAGTGTTAGCTGTTCCAGTTTATCTCCCTATTAGACGTTACTGGTATGAATTGGTTTTTGTGGCAGATACAGATACTGATTTTACAGAGCTAAAAAAAGTTTATTTTATACTCTAATACTTTAGTTAAATATTGCTTAACTGACTGATATGCTAGGCTCTCCTTATCTGTCACACATTTATAACTCAAACAGCAGAAACTCAAATTTAATACCCATAATTATTTGTGGCATTGATTTCTAATTATAACCTCTTAATTGTGCTGTATTTTATTACTTCTCTTCCTATAATAAGGTTTCATTTATGTGTCATACTGTAATTATCATGTTGAAGACTAGGCCTGGGTGGATTTGACATGGTTTTGTTATTTTAAACATGATTATAATGTGTTTAAATGTATTGGGCCTCTGGTGCTGTGTTAGTCAAACAGGGCTTGAGTTTCTCCCAGTAATGCCCAGTAATGCCATGTATTGTAACGTGCCCACATATGTGAGTGTTTTTGCTCCAAGTGGTGTAGAATGTCACTGCCTGTTTACCCTTTCTGTTTGATTCATCGTTTGATTCATAGCTCGAAGTTTGAAAGTGAAATGGCTGTGTTAAACTGGATGTGTGTGAAAGGTTTCTTGCCGTATAGTCAATAAGCAGTACAGCTACAGAACATACTGACTGTACATGAACACAATACTGTATTGTGGTTGACAAATAAATGGATGAATTTTGTTTATAAAGTACAAGGCGGTTCACAGAATCCAACAGAAAAAGTGGCGCTCACTGATGGCCCTCTGGATAAACCCCGCATTCATGCCGTGATTTAGTAAAAAAAGGACTTTTTTAGTCCGCGGTCTCCCACCATGAATTTAAAGGCCTTGGTTGACAACACTGACAGCCTGTAACTGTTCTCCAGCGAGATACCAGCTGTTTCGGATTAACCACCACTCCTGAATTAGCACTTAGCTTATGTGTTTTCTGCTTTTCTTTCAAGTCCTTTCAGAGGTGGCCCACCCTCTCTGGCTTTCAGCGTGATGACATTACTTGCTTTTTAATAAGATCTTGTCAAATGTGAAGTCCATGAAAATGAATGCACACTCCACAGTTGGGTTAGATAGATTATTCTTTTTTAGGTCTTTATTTTTCCTGTTTTATCGGATTATTTTCCTCCGAGTTTAGTAGGGCGGTTTCTTTCCAGTAGTAAGTCATTTGGGGCAGCACAGGCTGCACACACTTCCTCTGGTGTGAATAAATTTTGCCACCTCATGTTTTCAAACCCAGCCACGCAGCACTGGCTGAACCCCGTTGCATTTTATTTGTGCTTCAGCGTGTTCCCTTCACTAAATCTGATGAGGGGAAACCCCATGTTATACACACACACACATACATACACATATACACACACACACACA
>JBBPCZ010000034.1:11960213-11972435 GCA_037974445.1 Brycinus macrolepidotus
CTGCTTGATCAGTGCAGATAAGTAAAGAGGTGCAAGTCCATTCTTGGCCTTGAAGGCAAGTGTTAAGGTTTTGAACTTAATGCAAGCGAATAGTCAGTGTGTAATAGTAGCAATTCATAAGTACAAAATGTTATATAAAAAAAAAAGGTTAAATCCTATTTATTATGTTTTTATATTTTGAATATTCCTGAGAATAAAAAGTCTGTATTCCATGCGAATACTTATGAAGACTGAATAAAATAGGATATTTTAGATTTTTTAAATAGATTTTTTCCCCTGGCTGAGATTTGTAGGAGCTTTTTTCCTCTTTTTTTCTCTTTTGAATTGCTCAATTAAAGTAGGGGACTTGCTGTGTATGAAAGACCTGAAGAAAGTGCTGGTGAAAATGCATGGGGAATTGCTTTTTGATGAGTTCTGTAAATACCCCTTGAGAAGGGGTGTTTTTTTTTTTTTTTTTGTTAGTTGAGGAAGTCTTCACTTCTCAGAATAGGACTCAAGGCCACCCTGACAAAAATCCAACATATATTCTGTCTGTTCTGTGCATGTGTGTTCTTATATATCCATAGAAAAAAAGTACTTGGCTTCTTTTGTGTTGTGGAAAATAGGGTCAGGTGGTAGGTCATTTTTTTAATATATATATTATTTCTGAAATTAAATGCATTTTCTATCTCAAGATCTTGTGAAAGTTTAATTTTAATATCTTTTTTAATATTACATATGGAACAGAAATATTCCGTTTTAAGATACTTTTGAACCAATAAAGCTTTTGGATTCAAGGCAAAACAAACATGACATGGACAAAGAACCCACCAACGCTGACACTGTTAAGCAGTTTTCCTGTTGAATAAAAGGTATCTGCCCCCTATAATGAAAGTAGCGGTGCCGGTGCCTCTCTTGATTATCTGACAATTATTCTTCTGTACTGTTTCCAGCTTTGCCGATCAGTGGAAAACAGCCTTATCTTTATCTCTGATCAACAACATCAGAGTAATAACAGTAGCGCCGACTGATCTGGCGCAACAGGGTTTGTTGCCTCTTCTCACCCACGAATAGTTAAAAACAGACGCCTACGGCTTGATGATTGAAATAGAAACGAATATCTCGTTATAAACAGCCTTTGTTCTTATAGTACATGTTATTGTATTCCATCGGCCACCTGTTAAGTAGACCCCTCATTTCAACACTAAACTACTGGGCTGATACAGCAGCATTGGTATCCATGCATTAATTCGAGAGTAATTATACTATATGCTATATATAACATTCACTCTGATCAGTAGTTTATTTTACTGCTGCCCGTTTGAATTCCCCAGCTATTTTTATGTGTCCACTTTGTCACAGGATTGCTCGTCATAATGAAAGATGTAGGCGGTACCCCAGTTACTCAACTCAGCGGGTGTAACAAGTTTCATGAGCAGTCACACTTTTATTTCTATGCAGCTGGATTTTTTGAATCAAAGCAGTTTGCATCCACAACATTAGTGTTGCAAATAGTCAAGTGCAAAGGGTAAAGATGACCTTATGTAGAACATTGTGCTCCTTAACCCTTAGATCCCTGAGGGGATTTTTCCTGTTTCCTTAAACAATGTAATGTACAAGTGTCTCGTATCTTTTTTTTTTTTTTTCAGCACACCCCAGCCAATATGATAAAAGATTATTTTTATTATTTAACTGTTTGGACACAAATCGGAAAAATCCACAAAAAAATGTACTGTAAAAATCCACAAACATCTTCAGCCTACGCACACATTAGTGTTATAGTAAGATGTTGAAAAAATGTACAAAATGTACAGATACGTTTAAAAACTGTGTAGAAATATTACAGTAAGTCTGATGGAACACGGAAGCTTCAAAAAGGGGCCTACTTTTGTATAAGGCGGTGTTTTAGCAGCGGTGCACTTTTGATGCGGCGGCAAGTCAGTCAGTTTCTGTAGGTTAAAATATAGTACATGGGCTACAGATGCTCCACAAATAATGTGTTATACATGTAATAGATCAGTGGTTTTCAATCCTGGTAATGGCATTCCTCTGCCCTGCACATTTGAAGAGTTTCTTCTGCTCGTGATCTTGTAGTCTCGAGAATTCTTGAAGGTCTTTCCCTCCAAAGCCTTGAATTCTGGATATGGGCCCTTTCAACTGGCTTATCTTCAACCTATCTTCAAGTTCAGTCATGTCGCTCCACTGCTACCCTCCCTGATATTTGCCCAAAAACCCCTGATACTTGGACCTGCTCCTCGCTAGCTGATGAACAAAACTCGATACTTATTCTTTTGAGTGTCAAGTAGATCTTGGCTTGACTCGCCATCCCTCAAAAGGCCATGGAAACCAAACATCAAGGCTCTACATTGTTCAGAGAACAGCTTACACTGGTTGTCCCTTGTTCTTTTCAGTCGCTAGCTGAAGATCTCTTTGTGAAACATTTTAATGAGCATTAAGCTAGCACTTACTGAAATGTCCTGCATATTATTTATTCTGTCTTTGTATCTTTTTTTCCTAGACATCAGCACTGACTTGAGTTTCTAGCAGTCTTAGCTCAAGGGCATTTTGGACTCCAACCTAATTGTACAAGCTAACAAAACACTATTGTGCGTCACTTAGGATAAGACTGTCTGCAAAATGTTGTAAAGTTCATTAGATCTTTACGACATGAACTAAATTTCAAGGCCTTTCTGAGGAGAGCTGGGAGTGTGAGAGCAGAGAGAACAACATGCAGTGCCGTTACTCCCAGACCAGCACTGAGAGCCAGATTAATGTGAATAAATTTCATTCAATTTCATTTGTCAACTTAATTTAACTTAGGTTTACCCAATGTAACGTACGTTTCATTGGGCTGTTGAAATTAAATCACTTGTTAAAATTCTTTACATTTCACAAAGTGCTCGCGTTTGTGCTCCCATTCCAAATGCCACTAAATTTCAGTAGAGGAGGACAAAAATTGCCCTTTCAAATTATGTTCTACCCTGCTGGACTCTTCAAAATCTACTTAACATGATATTCACTGTTTTGAACAAGTTTTTTTGTTGTGTGTAAATGCTGGCCCAAAATGTTGAATATTTTAGATTGAATGTATTTTATATGTAGAGTTTCCCCTGTTGAAAATCTACACTACCCTTAACACCGTCAAACGTAACAGAGAGAAAGCGGTCATTCAGGGCTGTGCGGATTTTCCACGTGTGATTTCCAGCAGGCTGGTGTGATATTTCCAGTCGGCCTGCCATGTTAGGACACACTTGCACACAACCACACACACACACGTACACACAGGAAGCATGCTTAATTGCTCTTATTAAAGAAAACGACTCCAAACCAACCATTCAGTCTTGGTCAGTGGCTTTGTGCTGGCTGTGGTGAGCAGGAATGCCACAGCTATACAGTGGCTCCGGAGGAAGGAAATCGAGTTTGTAAGCAAACACTAGCTGCGTGAACCCTCTGCATAATGAGAGTTCTTGCCTTGTGTACAAATTAACTATGCGTATATGAGACAATGAGGATACATTCTCATAATATTCTTTAACTATTAGCAACGGTTGCTACATGTCATCTCAGTGCATCTCAGTACATGAGCTGTTTTATGCAGTGTAGACTTAAAGGTTCAATGTTTTGTGTTAAATAATCAAATGGTGGAAATTTGCTTTCAATCAGAGGCTGAGAACAGTCTGAAAAATATAGTAACAGTGAGAACTGAACCATAACAGTAATACAGCAAGTCATTTTTTACACATTATAATGATATAATGGTTACATGAATGTCAGGGCTACACAATATAGACCAAATGTCACATAGCAATTCTGTTACCACATATTGCATTGTGTAATGTGATTTGTCAAAAACACATTGGTAAAGTGTTGATGTTAAAATAATGCCATGCATTATTTTGACCAAAATAAGTCAAAATTGAACAGACTGTTCATAGAATACAGTTTTGGGATTGGTTAAGGGGCTCTTTTCCATATTGTAGCCCTCTGTGATGTTAGTATCACAAAAGCCAGTATTAAAAATCAATGAACAAAATATATTTTGCAGCCTGAGTGAAAGTGATTGAAAATTTCTGGACTGAAATTCCGAAATGTGTCTTAAGTTATTCATAGACTGTCGGAATATAACTAAATCGGATGCATGCTAGAGATTTATCAGTAAACCTGATTTAAAAGCTTGTCTGAAGGTTCACCTTTAAAAAGGGCCCTCTTCAAGGGTTCTTCAGTAAAGGCAGCTGGTGCATATAGAAGGATGACAACTCAAAGAACTTGTTGAATGTTTAAATGGTTTCTCTCTGTGATGGAGAAACTGTTGCATGTTGTTCTGTAAAGTCAACACGAAATTAAAATGGTCCTTTTTTACCTTCTTAGTTCATGTCCTTGGTCACATTAAGCACAGTCCAGTGTGTCATATTCAAAAGACAAAATTCTTGTTTCTCTGTAATCGTTGATCAAAGTATATTGACTTTCGCCCGAGTCTTAACACCTTCTGATGCTTGACCTTGTACAAAGGCAGGGAAATTATATTAACCCATTATATACCATCCCTTTTCTTCCCACACCCTATTTATCATGAAGTGACAACGCCAGTCTTCACCTCTATGCACACATTCACCTCCATTATCGTTGGTGGAAGTATAGTGACTTTTACCCACCTCTTAACGCCTCCTGATGTTTGACCTTGTACACAGGACAGGGAAAATTTATTAACTAATAATAAACCATCCCTTCTCTTCCCATCCCATCCTAGTTCTTATTTAAACAAAAAAAACTTTTTTAGCACACTTTAACCCAGTTTACTAAGGGTGTAGCCTAATGTTGAAATGATCCATTTGTTGACCACTTATTAGATAATATTAGGAATTGCTCATCTTTTCAGCAAAACAACTTTAACAACTGCTTTAAACAACTTGCACCCCAACTGCCACTGTAAATACCCCTCTATTTATTATTTACTACACATCCTCCATCCTACTGCTGCTATTATTTGCATAATTATCATTTATTGCTGTCTACCTCTATTCTGCATTTTTGCACACCTAACGATACGGTATCTGTCATAATACTGCATTCATTCAAACATCAACTGCACTAAATGTTGTTTGTCTTGTTGTTTTGTTGCTCTCTTGTTTTTCTTGCACTCTCTCTATCCTGTTCTTTTTGCGCTTTGAGTATTTTATCCTATCTTTACTTATGTAGTCTCATGGTGTTTCTGGTTTTGTTCTTGTGTTGCTCCATAGTCCTGGAGGAACGTTGTTTGGTTTTGTTTTGTTCTTGTGCATATGGCTGAAATGACAATAAACCTACTTGACTTGGGGGGGGGGGAAGTGGACTCCAGCGAAGGACTACACTACCTCATAGTTTCTGAAAGTGGTGCACTTCTTTGCTGGCATCCATGCAGGATTCCTGGTGAAATCCAGTCTGATGATGTGAAGCGTGTGTCTCTCGAATGTGTTCTGGTTACTCAGTCATATCAAAGCTTCTGTATGGAGTACGCTGGAATACTGAAGACTTTTCCGTCACGGTTTCACACCATCTGGCCCTGTGAATACGGGCTGCGGACGGAGGGGTGTCATCATGTTACGGGCTCTAGTCTCACAAAGACCAGCTGGTTAGCTCTAATCAGATGGTACCAGACGTGTGTGTGTGTGTGTGTGCGCATGTGTATGTGTGCGGAGTGTGCGTGAAAGGCTTTATCTGGCCGGGGGAAATCTAACCGCACCCCTTTGGTCTGCTCTGAGGCAAACACCTGCAGTGGGACTGTAGATCTTCAGCCCAAGCTGCTGGACTCCCAGTGAAGGGATTGTCCAGACCACCGTCTGGTTTTGGAAGCTGACCTTTACTTTAAACCATATGGCATTTTAGCTTTTACTCTCTGCGAGTGTTTGCATGCTAAATCAACAGGTAGATATTATTAGATATCATCAGGGGTGGCTGGTATAAATAGGCTAGTAGGGCTAAGCCCGTCCTCCCATTTATAAAACAAAAAGCATCAAAATAAGGTTTAATTATACACATCCACATGAGTTTATTTGCAGTTAACAAATTAGAAATGGATTATTTTAGACTTATGTGGACCAACAAACAACAGCACCACCAACAGCTGACCTTTACTTTAAACAGCTGGTAGCCTAGTGGTTAGGGCGTTCGCCCTGCAATCAAGAAGTCGTGGGGGTCGATTCCCAAGACCGCTAGGCACCTCTGAGGTACCCTTGAGCAAGGTACTGTCCCCACACACTGCTCCCCGGGCGCCGTGTTCCTGGCTGCCCGCTGCTTCACTTGGTGAATGGGTTAAATACAGAGGAAGAATTTCGTGCCGTTCACACTGTGTGCTGTGGTGTGTTCACGTATGACCGAATGATCACTATCACTTAAAAAAAAAATCACTTAAACAGGTTTGGACAACACTGTGATTTGGATAAAATGGGGCTTATTCACCCCAACCGCAGCTGTAAATTCACACAGCCTATTAGTGATTAAGTGTGAAATGCACTGTGACGTATTACAGGGAGTGAAAGCTTTTTTTTTTTTTTTTTTAACATTCACCTTCCTGCAATCTTCAGTGAGTTCTTTAGGGCATGTTAGATTGATTAAACAACCATCCAGCTTATCACAGCCAGTCTATCAGTGTCAGGGAAGAGAACAAATTCCTCAAAGTACGCCGAAGTAACTATCCTTACATGTGTGAGAAAAGGGCTTCAGAATCTGTCAGCACATTTGAGATAGTAATGTAAAATAGAAAGTAGTAATGTAAAATTTACAATGTTGTCTTGCTAATATTATACAAGGAGAAGAACCTAAAATAAAATATTGTTGCCGAAATGGCTAGCTAGGTCATCCCTAATGTGAACCATGTCTGATTGCTAATGCCTATACTACAGTCAATACTTATTAGTAGGACATGCCGTTGAATTTAATGTTATGGTGTGACACCACATTGTATATTGAAACCTGATAATATTTACATACAGTTAACATGAAGGAAATGTAGAAATGCAGAAAGTTAATTACGATTTGGTAATTTTTCAAGGGGAAATTACTCACCTCCCTGTCCCAGAGGATCCCACCAACCCCCCACACCTTAGTATGCCCATGTAATGAATATTCAGGTAGGATATGTTATTGCTTTGTAAATTGTTGGTTTACAGTGTCTTTTAGTATTGATTCAAACAGATTTTGAAATGTGGTGCTATAGTGTGTGAGTTACTGATGTAATTTTTTAGCCATCCCATCCAATATTATGACGAGCCATTGCTAGATGTCAAGATTTGTTTTTGAGTGCTGTGATTTGCTTTGGCCACGATAGAAAGTCACTGGAGGATATTGAATTTTAGGTCTAGAACACAAGCTGCTGTCTGCTCTACTAAAGTAGTGTAGCATCTTACTTTGCGTTAGATTTGGAGTGTGTTTTGGAATAAGCTTATCCAGTTCCCTGTGCCAAATCAGACATTTCCCAACCAAATTTCCTCTTCTCTGTTCAACCATGTAATTATACCAGATTTATACCAGAAACCAGCTAGACCTGATTAAAGAGATCATGATTAACTAACAAGGGCCCCTGAATGTATTTGGGGTATGTCTGAGTACAAGAAATTCTTTCGCATTAACCCGTTCTTTTCGGGTTACAACAGGTAGAGGTCTCACCTCCATGACACACTAACAAAAAACATTACTGCAGCACCAAATTTGTTCTCTCCATTCTTGAGGCTTGGACCTCCTACTTGGACCTCAGTATTATAAGACTGGTATATTATTATGCTAATGGAGCCTGAGACCTTTGAGCCATCCATCAGGGCTAGCTGGACGACAGCACCATTGTCCACAGGATTTAGACTTCACTCCTACATGGACCCTTTAACACTTGAGGGGTTTGAGTGAGCAACAGGGCATCTGCATGGACATGTAGATTGAATGTGGATTTGATAGACGTTTCTGATTTAAACATTTTATTTTTTATTTATATATATATATATATAATTTTTTTTTTTTTTTTTTTTTTTTTTTTACCCCTCCCCAGGTCTAAGTGGCTCATTTTATCTGATGTCATCTGTTTGTTCATCATTTCTTGTGGTGTGATCTAAACTGGTGTCTTTTACAGTGTAAAAGTTTAAAACCAGCTGTATTTTGCCTTCCTTTTTTGGGACCTGCTTGAAATATGCCTTAAACTATAAGGTTAAACCCCAGGCAGGGCTGCAGTCGGAGTCCTGTCAGCTCCTGACAGATGACAAATGGAAATGACCATCTGAAGCACATGAAATGAGAAGCTATTTTTATTGGTTCATGCAGGATCAGCAGCTGTCCTCACACTGAAGCTTTTTTTTTCCTTTGACAAGCCATTGAAGTAACACTTGTAAGGAGAAAGACATTATATGCAGAAGCCACATTAAGTGTGTGTGTGTGTGTGTGTGTGTGTGTGTGTGTGTGTGTGTGTGTGTGTGTGTGTGTGTGTGTGTGTGTGTGTGGCATGTATGAGATTTGAGCCACAAGCTGGGCTCTCTCTCAGCTACTGACATCACCCTTGTGCAGTAATGCTCCATGGGATTGTGGTCAGAGCTCTTTTAAAACAAGCAGTTACTGGAAATGAGTCGGCATGAAAGTGCAGACTTTCATTTGTGTTAACCTACATCAAAGAAGCAAACAAACAGAGTCAGGGGAAGAAGTTAAGGACATTCATTTTTAAGGGAGAATGTATTCTGCAAATGTTGTTTTTTTTCCCAATAATAACATTGTTTACATTATTAGCATTGATGTAAACATCAATCTTGGCATCATGGAATTTCAGGGTTTTTCCCCCTCACCTGCATAAGAACCAGATTTGCTCAACTCTGTTCTCCATAGTTATACCAAGTTTGAACCTGACTGTGGAGATCATGACTGTGTTCATCAAGAATAATAAAAACTAACAAGGGCTCCTAAGTGGCGCAACCATCCAAGCGCTGACCCCGTCATGGGAAGAATGCGAGCTTCCTTGCAGACTCATTTCCAGTAACTGCTGGTTTTAAAAGAGATTTGAGGATGTATGCTGATGCTCAAAGGCTGTTAGTTGTTTTATCACTTATATCAGGTGCTACTATAGTCTGATGGGATAAAGTTGTATCTAGAACTTTGAACACTCTCAGTTAAATGACTTTTTAAGTGAAATTAAGTGTACATGTTCTATGGAGCAAACACTTAAATATGTCATTTTTCCATACATTTCTATTGATTTTTACATAAAAAAATATAAAATGTGCTGTCATTTTTGCACAGGCCACATTTTTTCCCCCTCAATATGTTTATTTTAACAGATAAACAGTTATTGTGTATTTAAATCTGCAGTAGAGTAGAGGATATGTACTTATTTTTACTTTTGTAAAGGAACAAAAAGGGTAATTTGACCAGGGGCACCCAAAATGTCTGCATATAACTGTACATTCAGAGACCAGTGGAAGAACTGACCTTTCCCAAGTTTTGAAAATATTGAATCACAGAGCTGAAGGCACGTGTCAAGGTGAAAGTTTTAGCAACTAGCATTTACATTAATAGAAAAGGAGAATTCATAGTTAGATTTGGAGCGACCAGAGTAGTGTCTGGTCCATTTTAAAATAGTCAAGTAGGTTTTTATTGTATTTTATTATTTCAGACATATACACAGTACACAGTGAAACTAAACAGCGTTCCTCCAGGACCATGGAGCAACACAAGAACAGAAACAGAAACATCACAGGCTACGTAAGTGCAGAGAGGACTAAATAGAGAGCAAGGGAGGGAGTACAAGAAAAACGAGAGCAACATTTAGTGTAGTCAGCGTTTGTGTGAATTAAAAATTATGCCAGATACTGTTTGGTGTGCAAAAGTGCAGAATGGAGGTAAGCAGCAGTAAATAATTGTGCAAATAATGGCAGCAGCACAATATAATAAATAAAGGGGTATTTACAGTTGCAGTTGTGGTGTAAATTTGTTTAAGGCAGAACTGCCATAGGCTCGCTCCCAGAATTTAAACTCTGAAGTTTACACAGCACTGACAGCTGAGATTATCATAACATGGATGCACAGACTATCATCTCCATGGGATGCTCTTGCATCTGTGAGAGCTCTGACATTCTTTAAGGTCGCAGCAGGTCATTCCAGGTCAGCCTGAGGTCCATCCATCAGCCTTAGTTTTGACTGTGAACAGTGGGAGTTCCCCAGGGCTCCATACTAGATCCTTCACCAACTGCTGAACAGGCGCATCTCGTAGCAGTTCTTTGCTGTTTTGATGCCATGATCTTTGAATCCCAGCGTATTCAGCAGCTCTTTGTTGTCTGACCTCCACCTGCATACCCTCCGCCTTCACCCTTTTGCAGGCTTTTAAAACTGCTCCTAAGGCATTCAAGCATTCCTCAAGCCTCTCCATTTCACGATGACCACTTCAGCTGGTCAATTTGACTGCATTCTTCTCCAACCTCTAACCTTTGGTTCTCAACCTGGACTTCTGCAAGGCACTTTTTGTGTCTTGTTCATAAGGCTTGGCAACTTCAGTGCTTAGAGGCCTTCTACAAGTTCAGCATTGCATCAGCCTTCTGAGTCATCTAGACCCTCTGCAGGTTCCAGTAACTCCTTGAGTTCCAGTGGCCAATTTCTGGCTGGATGTGACGTTAATGTGGGGAGTTTGTCTAAAATCTCTATAACCGCTGTTATTTATGAAGCAAACTTGTTACCGTATCGTTCTGGACTTTCCTTTTCTTTCACGCTATTTCTTGTCATAATATTTGCCCAGTGAGAAACTACACAGTCAGCTGTTCTTCTCTTTTAGTGAGTGAAGTGCTCTTTCAGAAGGAAACAAATGATCTTCTATTTACCTACAAGGGTTACTTATTGGGAATTTGAGTCAATCTGGTCAATCCACACAAGTCACAGTGTTGAGTAACATGCCTGTGTTTTACCACCGTTTGCAAACCGTTTGCTTGAAAAACATGTGCTGTGATTCGTTTATTACTGGGCATTGGTAATCACTCTATAAAATGTAGATTTTCTCTCCATGTTGAATTCAAAGCTGCAAGGTTTAATTTTTTTGGTTTAATTTATCTTGAGTTGATTTCCCTCAAAGACAAGCATTTAATGAGCTGTTTTGAAATCCATGGATTTGTTCAAAAAATTGACACAATTCAGTGTCAAAGCATTCAGAGTGGTTTGCCATGAAATTGTTCAGTGTAGATCAATGTAGATTCAAGGTTTCTTGACAGTGGTGGTGATAGGAACCAGAGGCTGTGATGTCTTCCTAACAAATATTGGATTTCTTTTCCCCACTGTCTTCCCATTTTAATGTTGTCCCATATATACCTCTCTTGTCAGCAAATGACCCCCCTCTCCAGACAAACGAAAGCAACACTTTGACAAATGCACTCTGTGAGATGTCTGCCTTTGGACTCTTAAATGTAGTTTCCTTAATCAGACACTGAGTTTATGTAAAAAAAGGGGGAAACCAGTCGCCTCCCTTTTCAAAAGTAAGTTAATAAATTGATGTCATCTGTGTAACATTAGCATGAGTCTACAAATTGATCTTAACTTGAGTAAACTTAAATCTGAAGTAAAGTGGTTCATAAAGTTTGGGTTTCAAGTCAGTAAATATTGAAAAGTGAGCCAAAATCAAAGTAAAAACCAAAAGAAGTAAATTTGTCTAAAACTTTGTAGAAAAGTACTGTTATTATTTACTGTGTAATCACAATCAGCAGTGCTCCCACTGCATCAAAAATGTCAACGGTGGTTCTAAACGGTGCTGTCAGGCCAGTGAAGCCTATAAAGAACTGCAGCATATGAAGTCTGACTAATGGCAGCAGAGTGTGTTTTGTCTGCATGTTTTAATGTACAGCATCCGTTAATTGTTATGGATATTATTCAAATAAGTTGCAGTAGCGGCTGCAGTGGTTGGCTGACTGTGCTTGGAGAGCGGCCTGTACTCTACACCACTCGGTGTAAAGCACTTCTGTACATGGACCTCCCACCCTCACACACTCCTTTTCTTTCTGTCTTGTCCTCTCCATGTCTTCCAGCCTCTCCATGTTTTTTTCACTTTCTCTAACCCTCTCTCACACTCTGCCTCTCTCTTACCTTTCCTCTCTTCCTCATGTTCCTATCTTATTCTCACTTGTCTCTCTTTCTCTCTCCTCTCTTACACACACTCTCTCTCTCTCTCTCTCTCTCTCTCTCTCTCTCTCTCTCTCTCTCCTCTCCTCTCCTCTCACTCTCTCTCCGTCTCTCTGGAGGTTGTTTTGCAGCTTTGCCAAG
>JBBPCZ010000034.1:11998804-12013802 GCA_037974445.1 Brycinus macrolepidotus
GGAATGAACTGCCTAAGCCGACAAGAGCAGCAGAATCCCTCTCTAGCTTCAAAAACCTCCTCAAGACTATTCAGAGAGCATCTCCTCTCCTGATCTATCTTCTTGTACTACTCCCTACATAAAGATTTTAGCACTTAGAACTCTCTTCTGGTTTTCACACCGTCCTGAAACTTCAGTGTTTCCTCGTATTATAAGTTGCTCTGGATAAAAGTGTCTGCCGAATGAGATGTAACCAATCTCCTTGGGGTCCTCTAATCGAGCAATATTGGTCCCCGGGGTCAAAAGGTTTAGGAGTCACTGCAATAAACTCTTTCTATAACATCTAAAAAACCACAGTTAGGACAGAGTCCAGAATTAATGAACAGAGTCTGTTAATTAGCTCATTCATCTTTTATTATCTCAAACAGATACAAGCATCAGTACAAAAATAAGAACCATTCCAAAGAGAGATCCAAAAAATGCTACAATTAGGAAATCCATTAAAGGATCCTTCGTTTAAGTGACAAAGTGGTAAATATATTTAGTGCACAGGTGAATGTAGTTGTTTATAATCAATGAGAGAAAAAAAGGTAAATGTCAGTCATGATGGTTATACTATAGCACTAAAGAATAGAGTATTATGGCCTTTACAGGGTGGTCCACAGATACAGATTATCTACTGCACACTAAACACACGTTTCACAGCATCATAAACGGCCGCTCTCACTGTGGGCTTTATCACCCTGGTTAGAAAGGCTTAGTGTTTAATGACATCCCTGGTTGAGCTAAGACTTGGAAAACACAGCTGTTGGTTGTGACCAAAACCCAGAAGAACAGAACTCCCGGAGTCCTGGATTACACTGCAAAAATGATATCTTTGCAAGAGAAAGCATCTTAAATGTAGAAGTTATAAATGTATAGATAAATATAAATATGTCATTATGATATCATATATATGTAAATGTCATTAAGAGATTGTTATAAGATATCCAACTTTTATTATTTTGATTTGTTTTGGTTGTATTAGTTTGGTTTGTGATCTTATTAATTGAAATTGAACATAATGTTATTGAACTAACAACCAATTTTACTTCATTCAAACATTATTGTCTCAAAACAAGCAAAGTTAAAATTCTGCATAATTTAATTGTTGGGATGTAAATCTCCAAAGTAGTTTGATGTGAAGTGGTCATGAATAGAGCCAGGGGTTGCGATGTCTGTGCATAGTTGTTTTATTTACTATCAAAAACTACTAGTGAACCTAAACTTGTTGATGATGGTAAAACTGTGAAAAAATATGTTTTCTTTGAGGATTACAATGCTCTGCATGAACCTCCCTGACATAAACGGCCAAAACCTTCTCCAAACTATGACAAAACAATGTCTCAGGCATCAGGTAGCAAAATTATAACCATTTCTAGTAATAACTTTCTGAATGACTGTTTATTTGTAAGTAATTATAAAGAAACAATCTTATAATGTTTTTACAACAAACTCATAATCAGAAATATCACTTGAGATGCTTTCACTTGGGAAGACAGCAGATTTTCAGGGGTATTCTTGGCCTGCTTATTTTGGTGTTTTTGGCTTTAACCTCACTGATCCAACTAATTAGTTAACTGACTAGTCCTTCCTAAGTTAGAGCAGGTAAGCACTAAAATGTGCAGGAGAGGAGGACTTTAGGACCATAATCATAATTAATTTCATCACTTTGAGCAGTGGTTACCCCTGGAGTGGTGTAACAGGTGTAGTTGGCTTGTTCAGGCTGGAAATGCTCTGTGAAGACCAAAGACTGAAGCCTCCCTCGCCTCTGTCAGATCAGCTGGGACTCCCGCACTTCACTGCCTGTACTGGGACTGAGGACGCTCCTCTCAGGCGGGCGGCCCGGAGACAGGCTCCTCAGGAGAAGGAAAACAGAGAAAGTGAAGGTAAATAGGAATGTTCTGACTGACTGGATGATTTTCATTCAACACGACTTGATCACTAGTCTGTACATTTAAATTTAAAGTTTGGGATATTGAACCAGTTTGGTTACAGACAACAGTATAAAATTATAAAGCTCCATAATTATGGTCAAAATATCAGTATTTAAATATTTATATATTTATAACTTAAGTCAAAACAATGACTTAGTTATCGCAAAATAATGACTAAGTATCTCAAAATAATGACTTAATATCTCAAAATTTTGACTTAATATCTCAAAATAATGACTTATTATCTCGAAATTTCAACTTAGTTATCTCAAAATTTCGACTTATCTCAAAATAATAAGTCAAAATTTTGAGTTATTAAGTCATTATTTTGAGATAATCAAGTCGAAATTTCGAGATATTAAGTCGAAATTTTGAGATAACTAAGTTGAAATTTCAAGATATTAAGTCATTATTTTGAGATAACTACATCGAAATTGAGATATTAAGTCATTATTTTGAGATATTAAGTCATTATTTTGAGATACTAAGTCATTATTTTGAGATAACTAAGTCATTATTTTGACTTAAGTCATAAATATTTTTTTACCACGCTGGCAGAAATGGGCTTCCATAGTATTGTGATTGTGATATTGCGATGTCAGTCAAGATATTAAAGGGCCCATATCATCACTTTTCTGGAATCAAAAAGTCTGTAAATATTGTTTCAAATGGTACATTTACGCGCCCCATTCCATACAGTCTATATACGGAAAACAAGCTACAAAAGCAACCCGTTTTCAAACAATAGTTTTGTGATGTCACAAGACCAACATAAATATCTCCGTATTCTGGCTACAGCAGTTTAGCCCCACCCATTCATGCACAATTACACTTAAAAATTAGACTTTTGTTGGAGTACATGAAGATATTGATTCATCAGAACACCCAGTAACTCACCTGGAGCTGTGATTGGTCGCCCTGTCAGAAACACTGTGATTGGAGGCTCATTTGCATATTGCAGCCTTTTGCGATATCAGTATTGAAAGACTAATATCGCAATAACGATTAGCACACGATATCCCTAATTCCGGAACACTAGTCCTGTGTAACCACACACAATTCTTAAAATGTCTGGAAAAAAACTGTTTAACTATAAAAAAGAAACTTTTGGTGTGTAGTGGTTAAAATGTAAATGTACAAAGTTATCATTTTATCTAAAATAAACCAATTTTAATTATAATGAGTGATTTCAAACTTAGAAGTGCATATGCAGTCAATTCTTCTGATATCAATATTAGACAAAAATGACTGCTTGGAGTATCTATACTGGTAAATATACTGTATCTCCAGGCACAAGTCCAGGCAGATTTTCAATAATTTCGAATATGAGGGTCATGAAGGACGTTGGTCAGTTTGAACAGCCTGATCTACCAGATTCAGAACACGGAGGACGATCTCAGCTGACCATCTAAAGACAAAAACCCTGACGACTTAATGTGTACTTTGGAATAGCGGCTGCGTTTCTGCAACTTTCACCTCCGTCTGCCTGAGGCTGCAGAGAAAAGCAGAGCAAAACAAAGAAGGAGGCGTCAAACTGAAAATCGCTGAAACAATCAACATGACAGACATCGCAGTGTCTGGGTAAGAATAACATCATGGTGCGCAGACCCAAAGAAAACAGCACCACAGACACCCTGATGGAAGCAAAAATTACACGTGTTTGTCATGTTCTTTATGTTCTCCAGTGAAAAACAACAAACCTCCACACAACATTGTTTAGTTTGTTTAGATGGGCAGCATGACTCGGTAGAAACAATAGTGAGGAAGCACTAAAAGTATGAGCTGCTCTCTGAAGCTTTGGTTACCTCAGGCAACAAGAAAGCTCCCTTTTCCCCTCTCTCTCCTTCACTTTCTTTCTTCCTCTCTCTTCCTCACTCTCTCTCTTTCTCACTTTCCCCCTTTTGTCAGAGCAGCCGTAGACCACCTGAAAAGGAAATGGCCTCAGAGCTCTAAATATCACGTCTAGAGCGCTGCAGGGCACACTGTTATTCAAACAGATAAAGGACCAAGAAACACACTCATGCAAGTAAGAAATACCCCTCAGTGGTTCGATCACAGTAAAAAGGAGTATAATGTGTCGGCTCCCTGACACGGGGGCTTCGTGTACAGCTGAGGTCATTTGTTCATGTAAGGCTTCCATTTGTCCAACACGTTCTAGGGTCATCTAAGGACAACTGAGCTATTCGGTTAAACTAAGTGCCTTTAAAGAAACGGGTATTTTGTCGATGCTCTGGTTCCTTACTCTAAATGCAGATTACAGACCAAGAGACGTTTGATGTCTTTAGTTTAGCCCTGCAGCTCCGAGGCCACCAGGGAGCTTCCAGTGACCGATATGATCGGGTTTCATAAAAGGAGGAAGGGAAGAGCACACATTAACATCATCAGTCTCTCGCTGCTTTTGTTGTCAGAGAAAAATGTCCTTTGAATCCTTACTCAATGTTCATGCAAGGGTTGTATGGATTTCTAACGCAGCTCATAAACAAACAGGAGATATGCTGTACACCCAAAACGCTGTGGTCAGTGAGAGAGGTAGATATAAATACTAGATGAATAGATAGATAAATTAAGTCATTTACTAATGAACACAAATAATGGTTTGGGGTTTTTTTATACCAAGTCTGTTATAACATGTAATAGAGACATAAGTAGCAATATTGCACATGATAAAACGTCTGCATAAGTTGTGACAATATTATGTCACACACAGGACCCCATTCACACCTGTACTTAGTGCATCTCCTACAGTCACCTCAAGCGAACAGGGTTTTTTTTTTGTTTTTTTTTATAGAGCAGGTTTTTATTACCCACATCACCCAACCTGCAAAGACATTCATAATTCAACAACCCAAACCCAATCCAACCTGCACGTGTCTAAGTCAGGCAGAACTTCCTTCGAAGACTGCTTTGGCTTTTTGACCCACCCCAATCACACACATGGACTGATCTACTAAACTGACCCGACTCGCACATCACTAATATCCTACTTTCTCCTATTTTTGAGGATATGAACACAGCTGATCATGTTCTTCAATTGCATTGATCTGAATTCCTTCATTGTCACTGTACACAGTAGAACAAGATTCATTCTACAACTCCGCCTCATATGTAAAAACATATAATATACAACATTTAAAAAAGTAGAATGTACATATAGTGCAAAAGTTATGTAGAGTAGTTCATATTGTGCAGTTATTGTATTGCAATTACATTTTATTACCATACATATTATATACAATATATATGATACACATTATGCCACTAACACATACTACTATATACATTATAGACTATATATTATAAGCAATACTATATATCCACTTTATAATGTATATTTACATTTACACTGTAAATATCACTAATAAGCAAAGATGACAGTGAGTAATGAAAATTTATACAGGAGACTAAAGTGGGCCACTAATTCTCATTGCATGATTATTTACATAAAAACAATCAGCCATTATAACAACTTTTCTCCCAAACAAATAAAAAGGTTTTTACAGAATCAAAATTCCATCTGGGGATCTGCGATGGGGGTATTTCCTTCCACATGGCTGCGTGCAGACAGAGGCAGCTAAACATGGCCTGCAGTTTTGTACGAAGCAGTGCTCTCCGATTAAACCCCTTCATGCCTTCAGCGAGCACAGGAGCTCCCTCAGAGACACGGCTTTCTCCAGGCTGCTGGAAACATTCGCTGTGTGTGTGAGTGAGTGTGAGTGTGTGTAACAGCTGCTCCCCGCTGCACGCTCACTCAGGGCCGCTGTAATTGTGTGGAGGGAGATTAGCCTGAAGAGTTTAGGCATGGCGGATTTGGGCCGTATGTCTGCGCTGTCAGGTGCTCCGCTGCAGCCTGCTGGACAATTGAGGTCCAGTAAAGCTGGAGCCAGAAGGAAAAAGCAGCTCCAGACAGGCTGAGGGAGCCGGAGGCCCGGCCTTTAGGCCCGGACTGAGGGCTAATCCTGACTGACAGAAGCCTGGCCTAGCGCTCGGAGGGTGCAAATAAACACACGGAGGGATTATTAAGCAGGGCTGATAGAAATGAGATCAGAGGAAGGTTAATGTTGTTTGACAGAAGGCAAATCTGCCATTGAGGCCAGGCCGAGGCAGGGAAACCAGAAATGACATTATATCACACCTCCCAGCCAAACTGACTTCACTCACTTCTCACACACACACACACACACACTCTCCCTTTTCACACACTCTCCAGCTCCAGTCTGGCGCTGTCTAGTACCTTTCTCTCTCACCATCTGTCGGCGGTCTGCGAAAAGACTTAAATGTACCGTAACGGTTCTTGGGTGGACCCGGACAACTCCAGGACATGTCATTTATAAAACCTGGATTCATGGAAAGAGAAACGAAGAACTGAACTTTTTGAGGTCCCAAAGTTTTAGCTCTGTCATCTCTCCCTAATGTAGGGGTGTAAATCCCTGGCAATCATTTCTTTTTACTGTAATTTAGAGCATCGGAAACTTTTTTGCTTTGCTATGATTTTACAAAGAACAAAATAAATACATTAAATATATATAAACTAGTGGAATAAAAAAGATGATAAAAACTGGGGTTGCAGCATCAATAAAACTGATAAAAACTAACAATTTTAAAATAGTTGTCCATGAATTTCATAATTGATTCATTAGCTCTGTTAGGTGCACTTCACATGAACATGTAGCATGTAGGAGCAAGTGCATGTCAAAGAGAGGAAGAGCTACAGGACTGTGCAAATTGTTTAAAGTCATTTTTCTCAGCGTTTGATAAAGTGTCTTTCTGCAGGCAAAGTTAACATTAACATTAGAATAAATGCAAACAAACAAGAAAGAAGAAAAAGTATCAGGATTTATTTTGTTTGTAAAAGTAGTTGATATTGTGTGAGCTGGTGAGGAGAACACAGGTTCGGTTCCAGATTTCTCCTCGATTCCTCCAGCCGTTGTTTGGATTTGTGAAACTCCATCAGCAGCTCCTGATTTAATTTAATGAAGGACTGATTGAGTCAAAAAGTAATACTGGACTTCCACAAGGAACACACTGATATACTGGACATGAAATCACTATTTACTGTTTAATGTTATTTGTATTATTTTAGTTTTATCTAGTATATTTAGTTATATTAATGTGAAAAAGCACTCACTGCACATCTAAACAGTTTTTGAATATTGTTTTTCCAGGGGCCTAAAACCTGGGTCATATGAGGACAGGCAACATAAAAATACTTGTCTTTTGGGCACTTTATTTAACAAATAAAAAGAATGTATCTTCTGCACATAATATAAAACATGCTTTTATGGTTTATCTGATTAATCAATTTATTAAGAGAAAAAAAAAAAACATTAATCAATTGTCAGTTCTAACGTTCCGAAATCAATGCATCTGAATCTAGAGGCAAAATATTTTTTTGACCTTATCCATGAAAAATCGAGCAAGCTGTTCTTATAGAGATATAGAGATATGTTCTTATATGCATATCTCCATGACAGCTGATGTGGGGTTGTCTTTCATTTACTATGTAAAGGCACTTTTCCAGGAACCCTGCTGTACCTGAACTGTACTCTGATGGTACGCAGCACATTTGGATTTTCCAGTGTCTCTCAGTCTGGTAACGGTGTTTCTGACGCGTCAGCACTGCAATTCTCTCCCGACAGTTTATGGCCTGTCGTCCCAAAACCGCATCCATGGAGTCGAACCAGCAGAAAGATCTTCTGTCAGAGCTGCTTTTCTTATTGTGGTGTTCTACTATTTATAGTCTTTTTGAGTTTTTTTTTCTTCCCCTCAGCATTCTTTAGCTGCACGACGAAAACCTCACCCAGCTAACTTGTTGGTGATGTCCTGGATCACCTTCGTGTTTCTCACAGCGTTAAAGATAAATTTGTTCACGCCATAAAAATCTCCCACTGAAATTTATCTTCAGCCCAAACAGACAGTCGTGCTTGTACTTCATCAGCTCCCCCATTGTTGGTTTGTATCTCCATTGTTGTTTTTGCACAGACAGTAAACAGTGGCCCCTTTCCATGTTATGACAACATTTCGACCAATAAGAAAACAGTGATGCCGTCAGCTCGGCTGTGGCCCACTTTTAGCCCTGCCATCGAGCAGCACAGGTATGGCTCGGGAACGCCTCACTTTATTTGTGAAGGAAAAACATTTGTTTGCAGTGCTGTGTGGTTCCTTGTCTCTCAGTGGAAAAGCGCCATAATTGAGTTAAAAAGGTAAAACATTTGGCCTTAGCGTGAGCCTTTCATACACACTGGCCTAACTTTGTGAGGACATGAATGGAGACTATGCGAATTCCCTCCTTCCCTCCTATCTATGATCCCAAAGCGTCCTGAAAACTTCACACTGGATTAGGTTTCAAAGCAGCTGAAGTGAGAAAACATCCCCGAGGGTTCGCGCAGCCGGGTTAGCAAAATCCACAGCCTTTGAACAGCAGGGTAATGCTGGGAAATGACGAGCAGGATCATAAATAAGTAAAAACCACTCCAGCTCGGTCTGTGAGAGAGTAGATCTGTCACCTTTCCCTGGGGAGGAGGGCTGTGGCACACTTGATGAGCGAGTGCTGAGTAGTTCTGGATGGGGGAGGACGCCGGGCGTGCCGTAGCTTCACTTTCCCCCAGCTCCCCTATGCACCTACATCAGTGACGCGTCTGAATGAGCAACAAAAGATATACCTCTCCAGCACGAGAGCCACTGAGCGTCCAGGCATGTGGGCAGTTACTACAAAGCAGCTCATGTACTCTACATATCTTGTCTCGGTCAGGGTTGCCAGATATGCTGTAATCTGCTCTGCTCTCTAGGGAGGGTTACAGACACTTCAAACACTGGAGAGAGGATCGGGTGTCTTTGCTGCCCATAACACACTTCCCACATGGCAAGCTGGGACAGAGTTTTTTCCCAGGCCTCTCCCAAGATCAGAAGCGTCCTGTAGACAGCACTTCTGATTACACTAGCCAGCGCTTGAGAGACAACAAAGAAAGCTGGTGAAGAGAAACCTGCTCTATGTGGTCTAGAAACCACTGTGTGTCAGCGAATAGGAAAAACAGCTGTGTAAAGTTATTCATAAGAATACAAAACAATCAGTAGAAAGCTTTTAAGACCCAAACTTGACCAGAAGAGCTCATAGGCAAGAACTTTGGGGATCCGTTCAAAAGACTTGACGCACAAACAGAGCACAGCAGACAGGATTCAATTATGAAATTGTTCTATAAAATTTGAAATGGCTGAGGAAATCCAGTAAAATGGAATCTATGACATTAATACTGAAAAATCAGAAGAAAAAAAATGTACAAATGGAACCGTTTTATAGGAAAACAGTCTGAAGAACTGAAGTGATGTAGTCCCCCCCAGTTTTTACCTCACCTCATCACCCCTCCCTCTTTTATAGGTGGAATCAAGAATCAATTTATGTATGTAAAAACCTGCATGTTTTTATTTGTTCTAGTTGTACAAATAAAAACATGCAGATATGCTGTAATCTGCTCTGCTCTCTAGGGAGGGTTACAGACAGATCGGGTGTCTTTGCTGCCCAACGCGCGCACCACGCTCACACGCACACACACAGATTCTGATTTTTCTGATTCTGACAGAGGAAAGTTTTACTGCTGTTTTTCCCTTCTCAGACTATGGAAGCCCGTTTCCACCAGCGTGGTAAAAAAATATTTATAACTTAAGTCAAAATTTCAACTTAATATCTCAAAATAATGACTTAATAACTCAAAATTTCTACTTAGTTATCTCAAAATAATAAGTCAAAATTTCGGGTTATTAAGTCAAAATTTTAAGATAACTTAGTCGAAATTTCGAGATATTAAGTTATTATTTCGAGATATTAAGTCATTATTTTGAGATATTAAGTCAAAACTTTGAGATATTAAGTCATTATTTTGAGATACTAAGTCATTTTTTGGAGATAACCAAGTCATTATTTTGACTTAAGTTATAAATATTTTTTTACCACACTGGCGGAAACGGCCTTCCATATCAGACCAATGATCTACATATTGTCTGCAAAAATTATATCGTAATATTTATTTTATGTGATCTTCTGATCATAACCTGTGGAGGCCTGTGTGATGACACACTGAGAAATAACAAGCCAAAACACATTCATAGTTTTCAAACACACTATTTGAGCTGAATTCCCACAGAGAGCTTCAATCATCATGTCAGAATTACGTCACAGGAAACACTCAATAACAACTACACCTCGACTACTATTACTGTGGGAGCTCCAGGTTCAGCCAATTACAGAAATGAGTACTGTAGATTCATACTGGATTATAATCACTCCAAAATTATTACTGTCAGACTGTATAAACTACACACACTGCAGAATCATACTGGATTATAATCACTCCAGTTATACTGTCGGGCTGTCTACACAGACACACAGACACACAGACACACAGACACTACAGATTCATGATAAATTATAATCACTCCAAAATGATTACTGTCAGACTGTACAAACTACACACAGTACAGATTCATACTGGATTACAAATCATGTATCTTGCTGGGATCCACGACAGTACCGTCCCGGCTAAAACTAATCCAGCTCCAAAAGGATTTAAGACAACCTGAACATGTTTTGTCACATTAAATCAGAGTTGAGTTGCTTCTCCATGTGAAAATACAGCAACATACATTTCTTAGTCCTTCAGTAAGAATACTGGAATGTTATTTTGGGCCACTGGTTTTAGATCAACCCATGAAATATGAAGTGCTTGAGGATCTTCTTCTGAACCTAATAATGCAGAATTAAAGTGAAGTACTACTCAGGAAGTCCGGGAAAAGCTAATGACCTTCAGGACTTTACTGAAAGCGATAAGAAAGTTCCAGCTAAAGAAAGTTTTGTGCCGGTCTTTGACATCTGTGTAAGAGATACAAAAGTACTGGCAGAAAGCGAGCAGGCCAGGTGCTTGTTTTGCAGGCTGAGGGTGAGTCATCTGCTCCCATGGCAGGGCTGGAGTTGTCTCTTTCCACGAGGGTGGGGGTGCTGTGATTGAAATGTCAGGGATCAGGCCTCGGGGGGGCACGGCGGATACGGCTGCTTTAAACATGGCCTTTTTTTTACGACGCTGCTGACATAACTAAGCAGAGAGCAGGACCTCTGTCATCTTTCCTTCACACCTACGAGCCTTTCCGGCCAGCCGTGAGTGTGTGTGTGTGTGTGTGTGTGTGTGTGTGTGTGTGTGTGTGTGTGTGTGTGTGTGTGTGTGTGTGTTATAGATAGAATATAAGGGGGCACTGTTCAGGCTTTGCCTTTGAAGACAGGAAAACAGGACTGAGGCATAAAGAGGAACAAGGAGGAAATAAATTACAGCGGAAATGGCAGGAGCTCCTCAGTAGAAGAACGGAAAATAAACTTTACAACGGGAAACAACCCAGCAGCAGTGCTCCTCTTTCACTTTAAATCACTGTAGCAGAATGCGACCACATATTTGTTCATTTTTATAGACAACAGTGTGTCATACAGTGTCACAAATCAGGCCATAATGATGCACGTACACTATGTTCCGATTTAATATAGTTATAACTTATAAGTAAAGTCTGAGGTCAAAAAACAATTCAATTTTTCATATTCACACTAATTAACACTACTTAAGCACCTCGAATTTATAAGGAACTTCAGAAAAAAGCTCAGCGATGCTGAAGGTGGATTATAAATTCCCAAGCTAATGGCAATGCAAATGACATTCTGGATTTATTTAAGACAGTTAAGCATGCCGGAGAATAAAATCATGACTTCTTATCCTGTGTGAATCAGTCACTAACATTACAGATGTCAAATTACATTCAGTGACGCTCGATGATATTTGAATCACATCAGTATCGGCAGATAATCGATTGGAAAAAAACAAAACAAAAACAAAAACAGATGTTCAGATCTGACCAATATTTTTAAACCAATACTTGACAATGTATTTGTTGTATTGTAATTATATCGTAATATTTAATGTGATCATAAGCTGTGGAGGCCTGTGCGATGACACACTGAGAAAAGCACAAGCCGAAACACATTCATGGTTTTCTAACACACTATTTGAGCAGGATTCCCACAGAGAGCTTCACTGATCACGTCAGGATTACGCCATGTTTATTAGTGGGTTGTGTTATTAGGGTGAGGAGCTTTGGAACAGGAATGCTTTTAATGTGGGAGCTCCAGGTTCAGACAATTACAGAAACATCAAAATGTAAAAACTACACTGCAGATTCATACTGGCTTATAATCACTCCAAAATTATTATCGCCAGAAAATATAAAACTACACACACTGCGGATTCATACTGGATTAAAATCATTCCACAGTTATTAACACCAGACTGTATAAACTACACACTACCGATTCATACTGGATTATAATCACTCCAAAATGATTACTGTCAGACCATGTATACTACACACATGGCAGATTCATACTGGATTCTAATCACTCTAAAATGATTACTGTCAGACTGTACAAACTACACACAGTGCTGCAGATTCATACTGGATTATAATCAATTACTGACTGTATTTATTGGTTTCTGGAAGAGCAGAACATTTGGGATGCTGGGCTGCTATGATAAAATACAAGTGTAAGAATGAATATGTATTTTATTCACTGCTGATTTGTGTTCCTGAATGTCTGTTAAAATGATAATTTTATAAAGGAATAATTTTATAAAGGATAATTTTACAAAGGAATAATAATAATAATAATAATCATTATTATTTTTATTATTATTACTAATCATGCCCCAGTTCCTACATTTCATGAGTGTTTATGCATCTGCATGTATCGGAAATATGCACATGAAGATATATCGCCATCAGCTCTCAATTCCTATATCGGTGCATCCCTAATTACCTCACCTCACCATTCAAAACTAATCCTGTAAGAATAGGACTTTAGCTGGAAATCACACCAGCAAGTCTATCTGAGAATAATGAACACTGTTTGAGAAAAGCATCTGGTGATTTAGCCCTGCAGCTGGCACAATGCCAACAGGGGTAAGATTCCATTACATGTTAATCTCATTAGCCTTGTCGCTCTATTGCAAAATAAAAGAAATCAAAGTTTTTCTTTTAAAACAGGTTTCGACTACTGTAGAAGTTCAAAGACATGAGTAAGCTCAGTCTAGGGAAATTCTCCAATGAGACAATCCCTCAAAGCATCTGACCTACAGCTCCTTTAGCCTGCAGCCAGAACATAGTACGACTCTTTCATTTTCTACTGCTTACAGATTTTAACCCTGTAATTTTTCACTTATTGTTTGGGCTATGAACTGGTCAGGTCCAGTGCAAGTCATTTACCATTCCTTTATTTAAATAGAAAGACATGATCTCTTTGATGTTTAAAGACCACCGGTACCCCAACAGACCCAGAGTCACGTCAGTCGTGTGGAGCCCTGACACTTGGGTTTCAACAAGAATCCTGACAGTCCTCAAGATCAAAGTCAGCTTTGACCAAACAAAATTAAATCAAGAGAGGGAAAAAGACATTCTTTTGCCTGTCATTACTGTATTATGTTGCACTGGTCTTGTGTGGGACATGAAATATACTGTCCTCCGGCTCCACGATAAAGACACTGACATTATTATTCAGCGAGAGGGTGGGATACGCCTCTTCTCTAATTAAAACATTATTACAACAACACAGCTTTCACCAAGCACAGAAGCTGCCAAGTCAAGAATACAGTGTTCAATTAAACTGAATGACAAAACCAGGACTGAAGTGCTGAGGAAATATTTAAACCCTTCTACAAAGCGCAACAAGTGTAGAGTGTTTACAGCAGAAAGATGAAAGAGACCACCCTCTATGCTTTAGCCTTTGGTAACGAGCAACCAAAGCCTTCACGACCCACGTTAGCTTCAACATTAGAGCATATATCACTGCAGGCTGAATGGGACTTAACTGTAAATTCAAACGAAGCTTCCGCAAGCTACTGCCTCGGTTAATTCCTTAAATCCTCCACTTCTCTTCTTACCTGGCTGGGGATTCCCGAGACTCCACACAGATCTGGATTGGGTTCTGAGACAAGGTCGGTGCTGAGGTTGGGCTGGAGGGTTTCTGGGACTGGGCTTTGTTGCTCCGGAGCAGGAGCGACCTGCCCCGCCCGGACTGGACTCCACTGCGTCTGCGGGCCACTCTTCCCACGGGTCCTGACCTCAACCTCCTCAAGGGCACCTGAGAGCTGTGGAGGAAAAGTAACAGTTAATTCAGCACATCTGATGTTCAGTGGAAGTTCAGTGGCAAAGTTGTTAATGACCATTCAAATAAAATGGCCAGGTCCAATAGAACAATTACTGCCTGAAGGTCCTGGAGGGCCCCCTGCTCTGCACATTCTGGTGTTTTCCCAGATCCAAACACATCTAACCTAATGAGTCCATTCACAACATCATACAGAGTTGAGGTGGGTGTGTTAAAGCCAGGAAAGCACCAGAATGTGCAGGGCAGGGTGACTCCAGGACTCAGGGCTGGGAAACACTAAATGCAGCGTGTCATTAGGATTATCACTGGTTAGGAATTCACAGACATATTCAGTATTCAATACTACAGATTCAACATTTCCATATATTTTTTTTGTTTCTTTCAGCACCTCAACATAAAAACCATGAAAATTCCTTTTTCATAGCATATGATGAAGCATTTACTGACTATGCACAGAAGTAACATGACCTGGTGTATGTTTAATCGATGAGAAAAAAACTGCCAGAATATTTACGGAGTGTGCAGCACATAAAAATGACTCCCATGGCACCAGACAGAACTGAAATCAGTACATTATATTACCCCCTCCCAGAAAACTAATCCTGTAGTAATAGTGCCGAAAGGGTAAACGTACTAGAACACAACCGAAAAAGTTTCAATACGGTTCTAAACACTGCATTAATGCACTGCTGTCCCACTTCTGCAGGTTTACTGCATACACATTCCTCTCAATTCTACTTAAAAGTTTACACTTCACAACATCAAGGACAGAATTCCTGGCTTATGAACACACACACACACACACACACACACACACACACACACACACACACACACACACACACACACACACACACAC